>JAREIK010003224.1:0-449419 GCA_029783825.1 Sapria himalayana
AATTATATTTGTCATACTCATAATTTATTTTGTAATTTCTAATTCTATAATAATAAACTACTAAATAATTATAAAGAATATTTAAAATTATAATGAATACAAATAAAATTGAGATTTATTATTTATTATTCAGGATATACTGGTTTAATGGTTTATGTATTTAAGTGTTTTTTGGTTTAGGAATTTTGTGATTTAATTGTTTAGACCTTTAGTGATTTAATTGTTTAGAGCTTTAGTGATTTATAGTTTTTATTTTAAGAATGAGAAAACAAAAAATTTAATTTTTTGATTTTTTTTAAATTTTGAAGGTTGTACCCTTTGAAAATATAATAATTTTAATTATTTTTTTTAATGTGAATATAATATTTAGTTATAATAATCTTAATAATTATATATAATCTAAACTTAATATAAATAATTTTTTTGATAGATATTATAATAATGATCAATAAATAAATTAATAAACTTGTATTTATAAGAATGATATAAATTAAAATATAATTGTAAAATCTAAAATGATTCAAAATCAAAATAAGATATATTATTAAATATAATTTTTTATTTTTAAAAATTGCCTCTTTTTATCAAGCATTTTTTGATGAAAAATAAATTATTTAAATTATATATGCGCACAAATAATTTAATTTGTAATTAATATTTCTATAAAAATAAACTAATAAATAATTAAATGAATATTTAAAATTATAATGAATACTAATAAAACTGAGATTTATGATTTATTATTTAGACTAAACTAATTTAATGTTTTAAGTATTTATGGGCTTCGGGGTTTAGGAGTTTAGTCATTTTAGTATTTAGTCATTTAGTGGTTTATAGGTTTTATATAAAAAATAAAAAAACAAAAAATTTATTTTTGTTATTTTTTCTCATTTTTGAAGGTTATAACCTTTAAAAATATAATAATTTTTAAATTTTTTTTGAAAAGTGAATACAATATGAAGTTATAATAATCATAATAATTATATATAATATAAATTCAAAATAAACTATTTTATTGATATTTATTATAATAATGATAATGAAAAAGTAATAACCAATTATTAATAAGATAAATATTGTTTAAAATATATTTGCAAAACCTCAAATGACTCAAAATCAAAGTGAAGTATTTTACTAAATATTAATTTTAAATTTTTAAATTTTTGTATCCATTTATAAGCCTATCTATTTTTTGATGAAAAATAAATTATTTAAATTATATTCTTCTCACTAATAATTTATTTTTTAATTTATATTTCTATAATAGTAAACTAATAAATAATTAAAATGTATATTAAAATTATAATGAATACTAATAAAAATGAGATTTCTGATTTATTATTTAGGGTATAACTATTTAATTGTTTGAGTTTTTTGTGGTTTGGGGTTAAGAAGTTTATTGATTTATATGTTTACACATTTTCATGTTTATAGGTTTTATTTAATCAATGAAATAACAAAAAATTTATTTTTATGAATTTTCGTGATTTTCAAAGGTTATAACCTTTTAAAAATATAATAATTTTTTAATAGTTCTAAAATATGAATACAATACTTAGTTATAATAATCTTAATAATTATATTTGTTGTAGATTCAATATAAAAAATGTATTAATATATATTATAATAATGATCAAAAAATAAATTAATAAACTATTATTAATAAGATAGATATTAATTAAAATATATTTGCAGAACCCAAAATAATTCAAATCAAAGTAAATTATATTACTAAATAAAATTTTAAATTTTTGAAATTTTGTTTATTTTTATAAGCTTATTTTTATTTTCATAAAAATAATTTATTTAAATTATATCTGTCTCACTCATTATTTATTTTGTAATTATATTCTATAAAAATAAACTAAAAATAATTAAAATGAATATTTAAAATTATAATGAATACAAATAAAAATGAGATTTATTATTTATTATTTAGGTTATATAGGTTTAATGGTTTAAGTATTTGGGGGTTTTGGGTTTAGGAGTCTAGAGATTTAAATGTTTTAGGCATTTAGTGGTTTATAAGTTTTATTTAAATAATAAAAATAAAAAATTATTTTTGTGATTTTTTATCATTTTGAAGGTTACCTTTGAAAATATAATAATTTTTAATTTTTTTCATATGTAAATATAATATTTAGTTATAATAACTTAATAATTATAAGACATTTTAATTGAATATAAGTAATTTTATTGTTACGATATTATAAAATGAATCAAATAATAAATTAATAAACTATTATTAATAAGATTGATCGCAATTAAAATATAATTGCAAAACCTATATATAATGATTCAAAATCAAAGTAAAATATATTACTAAATAATAATTTTTTGTTTTTAAATTTTTATTTCTTTATATAAGCTTATTTTTTTTGATTAAAAATAAATTATTAAAATTATATTTGTCTCACTCATTATTTATTTTGTGATTGATATTTTCTATAAAAAATAATCTAATAAATAATTAAAATGAATATTAAAAATAATAATTAATACAATTAAAATGAGATTTATGATTTATTATATATGGTATACGGTTTAATGGTTTGATTATTTAGTGGTTTATAAGTTTATTTATATAATAAAAATTTAAAATTCTATTTTTGATTTTTTTTGATTTTCAAAGGTTATAACCTTGAAAATAAAATAATTTTTAAAATTTTTTGAAATGTGAATACCACGTATAATTATATTAATCTTACTAATTATATATCATATAAATTCAATATAAATTATTTTAATGATAGATATTATAATAATGATCAAAAATTAAATTAATAAACTATTATTAATAATATTAATATTAATTAAAATATATTTACATAACACAAAATGATTCAAAATCAAATCAAAATATATTACTAAATAATAATATTTAATTTTAATAATTTTACTTCTTTTTATAAGCTTATATTTTTTTTTATTAAATTAAATTATTTAAATAATATTTGTCTCACTCGAAATTTATTTTGTAATTAATTTTCCTAAAAAATTAACTAATAAATAATTAAAATTAATATTTAAAATTATATTAAATAGATTAAAAATGAGATTATTATTTATTAAGTAGTATATAGCTGTTAAAAGGTTTATGTATTTAGGGGTTTCGGGATTTATGAGCTTACTGATTTAAGTAAGTCATTTAATGATCTATAGGTTTTATTGAAAAAATGAAATAACAAAAAATTTATTTTTTTTTATTTTTTCACATTTTCAAAGGTTATAACCATTGAAAATATAATAATTTTAAAATTTTTTTCAAAAGTGAATACAATATTTAGTTATAATAATCATTATATTTATATATCATATAAATTCAATATAAACATTTTTATTGATAAATATTCTAATAATGATGAAAAAATAACTTAATAATCTATTATTAATAAGATAGATATCAATTAAATTATATTTACAAAACCTAAAATGATTCAGAAGCAAAGCAAAATATATTACTATATAATACTTTTTTGTTTTGAAATTTTTTTTTCATTTAAAAAGTTTATCTATATTATTTTGATTAAAAATAATTTATATAAATTATATTTGTGTAACTCATTATTTATTTTATAATTAATATTTATATAAAAATAACAATAAATAATTAAATTTGAATATTTAAAATTAAAATGAAAAAAAATGTGATTTATTTTTTATTATTTAGGATATACCGGTTTAATTTAAATTAGATCTATCTTACTAATAATTTATTTTGTAATTCATATTTCTTATAAAAATAAACTGATAAATAATTAAAATAAAATTAAAATTATATTAATAATTAAATAATTTATTTTGTTCCTCTCTCAACTCTAGAATGATTGCTAAAGCTCTAACCAAAATAATAAGAGCTTTTACTTATCTCTATTATGTCTCATCATATTTGATGTTGAATCACTGGGCTATCAAAGGTAATTGACTCATGTACGCTAACAGGCTAAACCAAAGTTGTACCCCTATGTGTTGAAATAGCTAGTTGTTGAGGATGCTATTTATATTGATTATTGTAATTTCTTCTAAAATATCTCTCATGCACACACTCAAAACAATTTTTTTAAAACATAGTTCACCTCTAAAAAAATAACCACCTTGTAGTCTATTAGAACAAACTAGCCCCATGGTGGTTTGAGCAGGGCAAGAAGTATGGGCTCTCTTTCAATCAAGAATCAAAAAATTTATTTTATTGGCATGTCTAAGCCTTTTTTTTATATCCTCATGGATATGAAAAGTATAATTTGTTTCTTTTTATATTAAATGAGTTATGTATACAAGCTAACAATACCCAAAAAGGTGTAAATGAATCATATTCAAATGTATAAAAGGTTTTAATCATTGCTCAAAATATTAGTCTTGCATATTGACACTTGAGGTCACAAATCAAAGGAAAAAGCCATAGTGATATTTCCAATCCCAAGAATTTTAGCTATAGAAAGTTATAAAGAGTAGTACTCGAGCTTTAACTATTTCTAGGGTCATGACTTTTGCTCTTGAGGAATGTCCAAAGTTACAATCATTCCTAGTGCAATGACTTTGCAATATAAAGATAAAATGCACAAGCTATGGTCATATCCAATACTGTGACCCAGTATTAAAGTGATTAAATATGTATTCATGATCATTCTTAGTGCCATAACAATATGTTCAACAGAGAGACACAAGTTATGGTATATTCTCATTGATATGATTTTGTGTTCTGGGATACAAAATATACAATCATGACCATTGCTAATGCTACAATATTCTAAAGCAAGGAAGAGACTAAATCCAAAACTCACCCCTTGAGTCATGACTTTGTGTTACTTATACAAAAAGATAAATCTATGACATTCCTAAAAGCTGTGAATTTCAATTTAAATTTAACACTTAGTAATTTAATTATAAAAGTGCAAAACATGAGATTTAGGATTTAGGATTTATGGATTAGGGTTATAGTTTATCGTTTAAGGTTTAAGATTTAAAGTTTAGGGTTTATGGTTTTTTTTTGTTTTTTTTTGGAAAATACACACATTATTTATCATTTAGGCATACAACTTATAAGAGACTAAAAAGCTGGCTAATTTAGGACGGCCCACCAAATCCTATGCACCTTAATGATTCTATACATAAAATACATTAAAAAACATAATGCTTAATAATTCCAAACGTACGAATACAACTAAAATCACCTGGTATTCCCGGACTTCAGAGTTGGCATTGAGTCATTATGCTCACTACTTCCTTTCCATTCGGATTTGTCCAAGCCTTTTGGAGGAACCTGAATGATGCACCATAGTAAAACTATGCAAATATAAGATTGTACATGTGTGTGACATACAGCATCAAGCTATTTGCCTATGTCATTGCTATGCAATGGAATACATGTAAAACTAAATACCCATAAATCCACAAGTCCATATCTACGGCACTTTGTCAATTCATTCTCATATCTGAATTCCACATTCTTTTGCTCCAATGATCCTCAAAAGAGTATCTCTTGGGTTAGAATGCTTCCTCCTCGAGCTCCAAGAAGTGGCTTTATGTTGCACCGACAAAATATCAAAAAATATGCATGCATCGGTGTGCATGTTTGATGAGGTCCATCTCATAGTCTAATTATCTACGCGTAAAACCAAGCTAGAATACAAGTAAAATTACAAAATGCTATAAAAATGGGTCTTCCGCTCCCGGGAGTGTAGCATCGCCTAATGTGTATTTACAAAATGCATTAGTGGGCCCCACTTAGAGATACTCATGGGTCCATTTGCCCTCATTGCATACTACATAAAGAATAGACAAGATTGTGTGTGTGAGTATGTCATGATCCATCTCTACAAGTACATGGTGCATATAAAGTCCAAAATACAAATAAGACTACAAACATAAAGTACAAGTTTGAATCTTTCGCTCCCGTGTGGCTGGTCTGGACTTCATTGCTTACTGGCCCTCCTTGGTGATGCTTCGGATTTTTCCAGCTCTCCAATTAATCATGGATTACCGGCTACTCCTGTTGGGCGATGGTTGGGTGGCCCTCTATGCTGCCTTATAGGGCTAGTGGGACCCACTCCTAGCTTCTCCTAGGTTTACTCCCGACCACTTTGCTCGGTCTCAACAGTTGTCTGAATGTTATCATCCCGGCTTGCTAGAGGGGCCCTCTACAAGCTGGTGGCACAAACTTCTGGCTGCTTCCAAGACATGCTGGCCCCTTTAAATGCTACACCAAAATGGACAAGAATATGTGTACGTGTGTACAGTGGTCTGTCGCTATGTGTGTGTGGTAAACTAGTATCAAGGTTTATGAGTTTAGTAATTTAAGTATTTAGGTATTTTGTAGTTTATAGGTTTTATTTAAATAATTAAATAACAAAAAAATTATTTTTATGATTTTTTCTCATTTTCAAGGTTATAACCATTGAAAATATTAAAATTTTTATTTTTTTTTCAAATGTTAATACAATATTTAATTATAATAATCATAAAAATTATATATCATGTAAATTCAATATAAATAATTTTATTGATCGATATTATAATACTGATCATAAAATAGATTAATAAACTATTATTAATAAGATAGATATTAATTAAAATATATTTGCAAAACCTAAAACGATTCAAAATCAAAGTAAAATATATTACTAAATAATAATTTTTTATTTTTAAATTTTTGATTCTTTTTATAAGCTTATAAATTTTTTGTATGAAGATAAATTATTTAAATTATATTAGTCTCATTAATAATTTTATTTTGCAATTAATATTTCTATAAAAATAGACTAATAAATAATTAAAATGAATATTAAAATTATAATGAATACAAATAAAATTGAGATTTATGATTAATTATTTAGGGTATACCGGTTTAATGGTTTAAGTATTTAGGAGTTTAGGAGTTTAGTGATTTAAGTGTTTAGGCATTTAGTAGTTTATATGTTTTATTTAAATAATGAAATAACAAAAAAATTATTTTTCAAATTTTTTATCAATATTGAAGGTTATAACCTTTATAAATATAATAATTTTAAATTTTATTCAAATGTGAATACAATATTAAATTATAATAAACTTAATAATTATATATCATGTAAATTAAAAATGAACAATTTTCTTGATAGATATTAATAAACTAAATATAATATAAATATAATAATGATCAAAAAATAAATTAATAAACTATTATTTATTGATAGATATTTATATATTATTTATAAATACTTAAACCTTTAAAGATGGTTTAAATGTTTAAGTATTTAAGGGTTTTGTGGTTTAGAAGTTTAATGATTTAAGCATTTAGGCATTTAGTAGTTTATAGGTTTTATATAAACAATAAAATAACAAAAAATTTATTTTTGTGATTTTATCTAATTTTCAAAGACGATAACCTTTAAAAATATAATAATTTTTAAATTATTTTCAAATGTAAATATAATATTTAGTTATAATAATCTTTATTATTATATAACATGTAAATTCAATATAACCAATTTTATTGATAAATATTCTAATAATGATCAAAGATAAATTAATAATCTATTATTAAAAATATAGATATCAATTAAAATACAAATACAAAACCTAAAGTGATTAAGAAGCAAAGCAAAATATATTACTATATAATAATTTTTTGTTTTGAAAATTTTTTTTCTTTTAAGAAGTTATATATAATTTTTTGATGTAAAATAATTTATATAAATTATTTTTGTCTAGCTCAATTTATTTTGTAATTAATATTTATATATAAATAATTAAAATTAATATTTAAAATTATAATGAAAAAAATGAGATTTATTATTTATTATTTAGAGATACTAGTTTTAATTTAAATTAGATATGTCTCACTAATAATTTTTTTTGTAATTAATATTTCTATAAAAATAAACTGATAAATAATTTAAATAAAAATTTAAAATTATACTGAATAAAAATTAAAATGAGATTTATGAATTATTATTAATGTTTACTAGTTTAATGGTTTAAGTATTTAAAGGTTTTAACATTTAGGAGTTCAGCGATTTATGTTTTTAGGTATTTAGTGGTTTATAGGTTTTATTTAAACAATGAAATAACAAAAAAAATATTTTGATATTTTTTCACATTTTCAAAGGTTATAACCTTTGAAAATATAATAATTTTAAATTTTTTTAAAAATGTCAATACAATATTTAGTAATAATAATCATTATAATTATATATAATATAAACTAAATATAAATAATTTTATTGATAGATATGATATCAATTATCAAAAAATAAATTAATATGTTATTATTAATATGATAGATATAAATTAAAATATAATTAAAAAACCTAAAATGAATCAAAAACAATGTAAAATTTATTACTAAATAATAATTTTTGTTTTTAGTTTTTGCTTCTTTTTATAATCTTATATATTTTTTTGATGAAAAATAAATTATTTAAATTATATTTGTATCACTCATAAATAATTTTGTAATTAATATTTCAATATTTTATTTAAATTATATTTAAGGTTTACGAATTTAAAGGTTTAAGTATTTAGGGGCTGCGGGGCTTAGGAGTTTAGAGATTTATGTGTTTAGGCATTTAATGGTTTATAAGTTTTATTTAAACAATGATATAACAAAAAATTTATTCTTGTTATTTTTTATCATTTTTGAAGGTTAAAACCTTCTAAAAAATAACAATTTTTAAATTTTTTTATATGTGAATACTATATTTAGTTCTGATAATCTTAATAATTATATATCATGTAAATTCAATATAACCAATTATATTGATAGATATTATATTAATGATCAAAAAATAAATTAATAAACTATTATTAATAAAAAATATTTTATTTAAAATATATTTGTAAAACATAAATTTATTCAAAATCAAAATAAAATATATTAGTAAATAATAATTTTTTTGATGTTTTGCTTCTTTTTATAAGTTTATATTCTTTTTTATTAAAAGTAAATTATTTAAATTATATTGTTCTCATCATAATTAATTTTTAATTTATAATTCTATAAAAATAAACTAATATATAATTAAAATAAAATTTTAAACTATAATGAATACAAATAAAATAGAGATTTATTATTTATTATTTAGGATATATTAGTTTAATGGTTTAAGTATTTGGTTGTTTTGGGGTTTAGTGATTTATAGTTTTTTATTTAAAGAATGAAAAAATAAAAAATTTAATTTTTTGATTATTTTTGATTTTTTTTTAAATTTTTGAAGGTTATAACCTTTGAAAATATAATAATTTTTAATTTTTTTTAAATGTGGATATAATATTTAGTTATAATAATCTTAATAATTATATATAATGTATACTCAATATAAATAATTTTATTAATACATATTATAATAATGATCAATAAAAAATTAATAAACCTAGTTTAATTTAAATTAGATATTTCTCACTAATAATTTATTTTGTAATTAATATTTCTATAAAAATAAACTTATAAATAATTAAAATAAAATTTAAAATTATACTGAATAAAATTAAAATTGAGATTTATGATTTATAATTACTATATACCAGTTTAATGGATTAAGTATTTAGAGGTTTTTTAATTTAGGATTTTAGCGAATTATGTATTTTGGCATTACGGGGTTTAGGAATTTATTGATTTAACTGTGCATGCATTTAGTGGTTTATAGGTGTTATTTTAAAAAAATATCAAAAATTTATTTTTTTATTTTTTGATATTTTCAAAGGTTATAACCTTTGAAAATATCAAAATTTTTAAATTTTTTTCAAAAGTGAATACAATATTTAGTTATAATAATCATTATATTTATATATCATATAAATTCAATATAAATATTTTTATTGATAAATAATCAATAATGATCAAAGAATAAATTAATAATATATTATTAATAAGATAGATATCAATTTAAATATAATTTCAAAACCTAAAATGATTCAAAAACAAAGCAAAATATATTACTATATAATAATTTTTTATTTTGAAATTTTTTTATTTTAAAAAGTTTATCTATATTTTTTTGATGAAAAATAATTATTTAAATTATATTTGTCTAACTCAATTTATTCTGTAATTAATAATTATATAAAAATAAATGAATAAATAATTAAAATGAATATATTAAATTATAATGAAAAAAGTAATATTGAGATTTATTATTTATTATTTAGGGTATATATGTTTAAAATGATTATCTATTTAAGGTTTTCGAGATTTACGAGTTATTGATTTAAGTATTTAGGCATTTAGTGGTTTATAGGATTCATTTAAACAATGAAATAACAAAAAAATTATTTTTGTTATTTTTTCACATTTTCATAGGTTATAACATTTGAAAATATACAATTTTAAAATTTTTTAAAATGTGAATAAAATATTTGGTAATAATAATTATTATAATTATATATAATATAAATTAATTATAAATTATTTTATTGATAGATATGATATCAATTATCAAAAATAAATTAATAAACTATTATTAATATGATAGATATAAATTAAAATATTATTACAAAACCTAAAATGTTTCAAAATTAATGTAAATTTTATTACTAAATAATAATTTTTTTTTACATTTTTTTTACTTCTTTTATAAGATTATATTTTTTTTATTAAAAGTAAATAATTAATATTATATTTGTCTGACTAATTATTTATTTTGTAATTAATATTTATATAAACAAAATACTAATAAATATTTAAAATGAATATTTAAAATTATAATCAATACAAATTAAAATGAGATTTAAGATTTATTATTGATATATATGTAATTTATTTTTTGATAATCTGATTGTATAACCAAATATTTTTGCTTTTTTAATATTTGCATGTAAGCGTAGGAAATGAAATATTAAGAGGCAGGGGATTCAGCAGTAACACAATAACGAAGGTCACGCTGACCAGACTTCGGGCCGAAATTGGAGCAGAGTCTGACCCGTCTCATGATCCGACCCGGTCCGGTTAAATGAACCAAGAGAAATTTTAATATAAAATGTTTTGTAATTTTATTTTAGGGTGGCTATTTTTGGACTCGTGGAACTGTTCATCATTTCTCTCTCTTCTCTCTATCTGATTTATCGCGACTTTGCTGTGTGCTGCATACTGTAAGACATTTCTGTTGCTTTAATCTGTAATGCAAAAGCATTTTCTGGTGGATTTAGATAGTCGTACTGAGCGACTAGCAAACCACGTTATTTTCGCTGTTTATTTCTCTTTTTTTAATTCTATCATGGATGGTTGCTGAATTGGGATATATATATTAATTGTTTTCTGTTGTTTCTGTGTTTCTGTATCTCAATCTCACTACCATGGAAGCACAATTGCCCAACAATTATATATCGTATACCGGTTTAATGGATCGATAATTTAGGGGTTTTGTCGTTTAGAAGTTTAGCAATTTAGGTTTTTAGTCATTTAGTGATATATAGGTTTTATTTATATAATAAAAATAAATAATTTTTTTGATTTTTTTGATTTTTTTTGATTTTTTTTGATTTTTTTTGATTTTCAAATGTTATAACCTTTAAAAATAAAATAATTTTTAAAATCTTTGAAAATGTTAATACCATGCATAATTATATTAATCTTATTTATTATATATCATATAAATTTAATATAAATAATTTTAATGATAGATATTATAATAATGATCAAAAATTAAATTAATAAACTATTTTTAATAATATAAATATTAATAAAAATATATTTACATAACACAAAATGATTCAAAATCAAATCAAAATATATTACTAAATAATAATATTTAATTTTTAATTTTTTCCATCTTTTTATAAGCTTATATTTTTTATTATTAAAATAAATTATATAAATAATATCTCTCACTCGAAATTTATTTTGTAATAATTATTATAAAAAATTACAATATAAATAATTAAAATGAATATTTAAAATTATAATAAATAGAAATAAAAATGAGATTTATTATTTATTATGTAGTATACAGTTGTTATAAGGTTTATGTATTTAGGGGTTTCGGGTTTTATGAGTACTGATTTTAGTAAGTAAACATTTAGTGGTCTATAGGTTTTATTTAAAAAAGAAATAACAAAAAATTTATTATTTGTATTCTTTCCCATTTTTCAAGATTATAACCTTTGAAAATATAATAATTTTTAAATTATTTTCAAATGTGAATACAATATATATTTATAATAATAATAATAATTATATATTATATAAATTCAATATAAACAATTTTATTGATAGATATTCTAATAATTATCAAAAAATAAATTAAAAATCTATTATGAATAAGATTGATATTACTTAAAATATAATATCAAAACCTAATATTTCAAAATTAAAGCAAAATATATTACTTAATAATAATTATTTATTTTTAAATTTTTATTCTTTTTATAAGCTTATCTAGTTTTTGATGAAAAATTATTTTTATTAATTATATTTTTAACTCATAATTTATTTTATAATTACTATATATATATAAATAAAAAACTTAACAATCAAAATAAATTTTTTAAATTATAATGAAAACAAATAAAAATGAGATTTAATAATTATTATTTAGGGTATACCGGTTTAAAGCATTATATATATTGGGGTATTGGGATTTTGTAGTTTAGTGATTTAAGTGTTTAGGCATTTAGTGATTTATAGGTTTTATTTAAACAATAAAAAAACAAAAAAAATATCTTTTTTTTATTTTTTCACATGTTCAAAGGTTATAATCTTTGAAAATATAAAAATTTTAAAATTTTTTTCAAAAGTGAATACAATATTTAGTTATAATAATTATTAAGTTTATATATCATATAAATTCAATATAAACATTTTTATTCTGAAATATTCTAATAATGATCAAAAATAAATTAATAATTTATTATTAATAAGTTAGATATCAATTAAAATGTAATTACAAAACCTAAAATGATTCAGAAACAAAGCAAAATATATTACTAATAATATTTTTTGTTTTTAATTTTTTTCTTCTTTTATTAAGTTTATCTATATTTTTTGTTGAAAAATAATTTATATAAATTATATTTGTCTAACTTATAATTTATTTTGTAATTAATATTTATATAAAAATAAACAAATAAATAATTAAAATGAATATTTAAAATTATAATGTAAAAAATAAAATGGTATTTATTATTTATTATTTAGGATATACATGTTTAAAAAATTTATATATTTAGGGTTTTCGAGATTTAGAAGTTATTGATAAAAGTAGTTAGTCATTTAATGGTTTATAGGTTTTATTAAAACAATGAAATAACAAAAAATTTATTTTTGATATTTTTTCAAATTTTTAAAGGTTATAACATTTGAAAATATAATAATTTTAAAATTTTTTAAAATGTGAATACAATATTTAGTAATAATAAATATTATAACTATATATGATATAAACTAAATATAAACAATTTTATTGATAGATATTATATCAATTATCAAAAAATAAATTAATAAACTAGTATTAATATGATAGATATAAATTAAAATATAGTTAAAAAACTTAAAATGATTCAAAATCAAAGTAAAATTTATTACTAAATAATAATTTATTTTTAGTTTTTGCATCATTTTATAAGCTTATATTTTTTTTTGATGAAAAATATATTATTTAAATTATATTTGTATCACTCATAATTTATTTTGTAATTAATATTTCTATAAATTATTTAAATTATATTTAAGATTTACGAGTTTAAAGGTTTTAGTATTTAGGGGCTTCGGGGTTTAGGAGTTTAGATATTTATGTGTTTAGGCATTTAATGGTTTATAAGTTTTATTTAAACAATGATATAACAAAAAATTTATTTTTGTTAATTTTTCTCATTTTTGAAGGTTATATACTTTGAAAATATAATAATTTTTAAATTTTTTTATTTGTGAAAACTATATTTAGTTATGATAATGTTAATAATTATATATCATATAAATTCAATATACCTATTATATTTAAATATATTATATTAATGATCAAAAAATAAATTAATAAACTATTATTAATAAGATAGATATTATTTTGAATATATCTGCAAAACGTAAATATATTCAAAATCAAAGTAAAATATAATACTAAATAATAATTTTTTTGATGTTTTGCTTCTTTTTATAAGTTTATATTTTTTGTTATTAAAAGTAAATTATTTAAATTATATTTCTCTTCCACATAATTTATTTTTAATTTATAATTCTATAAAAATAAACTAATAAATAATTAAAATGAATATTTAAAATTATGATGAATACAAATAAAATTGAGATTTATTATTTATTATTCAGGATATACTAGTTTAATGGTTTAAGTATTTAGGTGTTTTGGGGATTAGTGATTTAAGTGTTTAGGCCTTTAGTGATTTATAGTTTTTATTTAAAGAATGAAAAAATAAAAAATTTAATTTTTTGATTTTTTTTAATTTTTAAAGGTTATAACTTTTGAAATTATAATAATTTTTAATTTTTTTTAAATTTGAATATAATATTCAGTAATAATAACTTTAATAATTATATATAATGTAAACTCAATATAAATAATTTTATTAATACATATTATATTAATGATAAATAAAAAATTAATAAACTATTATTAATAAGAATGATATAAATTAAAATATAATTGCAAAATCTAAAATGATTCAAAATAAAAAAAAATATATTACTAAATAATAAATTTTTGTTTTAAAATTTTGCCTATTTTTATAAGGATATATATTTTTTTGATGAAAAAAAAATTATTTAAATTAGATCTGTCTCACTAATAATTTATTTTGTAATTATTATTTCTATAAAAATAAACTGATAAATAATTAAAATAAAAATTTAAAATTATACTTAATAAAAATTAATTTGAGATTTATGATTTTTTATTAATATACAACTGTTTAATAGTTTAAGTATTTAAAGATTTTGTTGTTTAGGAGTTAAGCAATTCATGTTTTTAGGCATTTTGTGGTTTATAGGTTTTATTTAAACATAAAATAACAAAAAAAAATTTGTAATTTTTTCACATTTTCATAAGTTATAACCTTTGAAAATATAATAATATTTAAAATTTTTTGAAATGTGAATACAATATTTAGTTATAATAATATTAATAATTATATATCATATAAATTCAATATAAACAATTTTATTGATAGATATTATAATAATGATCAAAAATTAAATTAATAAACTATTAATAATAAGATAGATATTTATTAAAAAATATTTACAAAACCCAAATTGATTCAAAATTAAAGTAAAAAATATTACTGGATAATAATATTTAATTTTTAAATTTTTACTTCTTTTATAAGCGTATATAATTTTTATGATTAAAAATAAATTATTTAAATTATATTTGTCACACTCATAATTTATTTTGTAATAAATATTTCTATAAAAATAAACATATAAATAATTAAAATGATTTTTTAAATAATAATAAATTGAAATAAAAATTAGATTTCTTAATTATTAAGTAGCAGATAGCGGTTTAATGGTTTATGTATTTTGTCATTACGGGCCTTAGAAGTTTACTGATTTAACTGTGTATGCATTTAGTGGTTTAGAGCTTTTATTTAAAAATTAAAATAACAAAATATTTATTTTTATTATTTTTTGATATTTTCAAAGGTTATAACCTTTGAAATTATAATAATTTTTAATTTTTTTTAAAAGTGAATTCAATATTTAGTTATAATAATCATTATAATTATATATCATATAAATTCAATATAAATAATTTTATTGATAAATATTCTAATAGTGATCAAAAAATAAATTAATAATCTATTATAAATAAGATAGATATCAATTAAAATATAATAAAAAATCCTAAAATGATTCAGAAGAAATCAAAATATATTACTATATAATAATTTATTGTTTTAAATTTTTTTTTATTTTAAAAGTTTTTGCATATTTTTTTGATAAAAATTAATTTATATAAATTATATTTGTGTAACTCATAATTTATTTTTTAATTAATATTTATATAAAAATAAACAAATAAATAATTAAAATGAATATTTACAATTATAATGAAAAAAATAATATTGATATTTAATCTTTATTATTTCGGTAAACTAGTCTAATTTAAAATAGATATGTCTCACTAATAATTTATTTTGTAATTAATATTTCTATAAAAAAAACTAATATATAATTAAAATAAAAATTTAAAATTATACTGAATACAAATTAAAATGATATTTATGAATTATTATTAATGTATACCAGTTTAATATGTAAGTATTTAGAGGTTTTGTCCTTTATGAATTTAGCGATTTATGATTTTAGGCATTTAGGGGTTTATAGATTTTATTAAAACAATAAAATAACAAAAAAAATTGTAATTTTTTCTCATTTTCATAGGTTATAACCTTTGAAAATAAAATAATATTTAAATTTTTTGAAATGTGAAAACTATGTATAATTATATTAATCTTACTAATTATATATCATATAAATTCTATATAAACAATTTTAATTATATATATTATAATAATGATGAAAAATTTAATTAATAATCTATTATTAATAAGATTGATATTAATTAAAAAATATTTACAAAACCCAAATTGATTCAAAATTAAAGTAAATAATATTACTGGATAATAATTTTTTATTTTTTAAATTTTACTTCTTTTATAAGCGTATATATTTTTTTGATTAAAAATAAATTATTTTAATTATATTTGTCGCACTCATAATTTATTTTGTAATAAATATTTCTATAAAATAAACTTATAAATAATTAAAATGAATATTTAAAATAATAATAAATTGAAATAAAAATTAGATTTCTTAATTATTAAGTAGTATATAGCAGTTTAATGGTTTATGTATTTATGCATTACGGGCCTTTGGAGTTTACTGATTATACTGTGTATGCATTTAGTGGTTTATAGGTTTTATTTAAAAATTAAAATAACAAAATATTTATTTTTATTATTTTTTTATATTTTCAAAGGTTATAACATTTCAAAATATAATAATTTTAAATTTTTTTTCAAATGTGAATTCAATATTTAGTTATAATAATCATTATATTTATATATCATATAAATTCAATATAAACAATATTATTGATAAATATTCTAAAAATGATCAAAAAATAAATTAATAATCTATTATTAATAAGATAGATATCAATTAAAATATAATAAAAAACCTAAAATGATTTAGAATAAATCAAAATATATAACTATATAATAATTTGTTATTTTGAAATTTTTTTTTAAAAAGTTTTTACATATTTTTTTGATGAAAATTAATTTATATAAATTATATTTGTCTAACTCATACTTTATTTTTTAATTAATATTTATATAAAAATAAATAAATAAATAATTAAAATGAATATTTAAAATTTTAATGAAAAAGATAATATTGATATTTATTCATTATTATTTTGGTTATACTAGTCTAATTTAAATTAGATCTGTCTCACTAATAATTTATTTTATAATTAATATTTCTATAAAAATAAACTGATAACTAATTAAAATAAAAATTTAAAATTATACTGAATGAAAATTAAAATGAGATTTATGAATTATTATTAATGTATACCAGTTTAATATTTTAAGTATTTAAAGGTTTTTCGTTTATGACTTTAGCGATTTATGTTTTTAGGCATTTAGTGGTTTATAGGTTTTATTTAAATAATGAAAAAACAAAAAAATTATTTTTGAAATTTTCTCACATTTTCAAAGGTTATAAACTTTGAAAATATAATAATTTTTTAATTTTTAAAAAATGTGAATACAATATTTAGTAATAATAATCATTATAATTATATATAATATAAACTAAATATAAACAATTTTTTTGATAGATATGATATCAATTATCAAAAAATAAATTAATATGCTTTTATTAATATGATAGATATGAATTAAAATATAATTGTAAAACTAAAAATATTCAAAATCCAATTAAAATTTATTGCTAAATAATAATTTTTTTAGTTTTTGCTTCTTTTTATAAGCTTATATTTTTTTTTTGAAAAATAAATTATTTAAATTATATTTCTATCACTCATAATTTAATTTGTAATTAATATTATAATAAATTATTTATATTATATTTAAGGTTTACATGTTTAAAGGTTTAAGTATTTAGCAGATTTTGTGTTTAGGAGTTTAGAGGTTTAAGTGTTTAGGCATTTAGTGGTTTATAAGTTTTTTTTAAACAATGATATAACAAAAAATTTATTTTTATTATTTTTTTAATTTTTGAAGGTTAATACCTATGAAAATAAAATAATTTTTAAAATTTTTTCAAAAGTAAAAATAATAATTATTTATAATAATCTTAATAATAATAAGTCATTTAAATTCAATATAAATAATTACATTTCTAGATATTATATAAATGATAAAAAATGTAATAAACTATTATTAATAAGATAGATATTGTTTAGAATATATTTGCAAAATCTAAATTTATTCAAAATCAAAGTAAAATATATTACTTAATCATAATTTTTTAATGTTTTGCTTTTTTTATAACTTTATATTTTTGTTATTATAAGTAAATTATTTAAATTAATTTGTCTTACTCATAATTTATTTTGTAATTTATAATTCTATAATAATAAACTTATAAATAATTAAAATAATAATTTAAAATAATAATGAATAC
This sequence comes from Sapria himalayana, assembly GCA_029783825.1. Taxonomy (NCBI): domain Eukaryota; kingdom Viridiplantae; phylum Streptophyta; class Magnoliopsida; order Malpighiales; family Rafflesiaceae; genus Sapria; species Sapria himalayana. The sequence continues at coordinate 18,584 of JAREIK010003224.1, forward strand.
AAATAAAATTGAGATTTATTATTTATTATTCAGGATATACCGGTTTAATGGTTTAAGTATTTAGGTGTTTTTGGGTTTAGGAGTTTAGTGATTTAAGTGTTTAGATCTTTAGTGATTTATAGTTTTTATCTAAGAATTAAAAAACAAAAAATTAAATTTTTTGAATTTTTTTAATTTTTGAAGGTTGTAACCTTTGAAAATATAATAATTTTAAATTTTTTTATATGTGAATATAATATTTAGTTATAATAATCTTAATAATTATATATAATGTAAACTAAATATAAATAATTTTATTAATAGATATTATAATATTGACCAATAAATAAATTAATAAACTAGTATTAATAAGAATGATATAAATTAAAACATAATTGTAGAATCAAAAATGATTCAAAATTAAAATAAGATATATCACTAAATAATAATTTTTTATATTAAAAATTTTGCCTCATTTTATAAGCTTATATATTTTTTTTGATGAAAAATAAATTATTTAAATTATATCTTTCACACTAATAATTTATTTTGTAAATAATATTTCTATAAAAATAAATTGAAAAATAATTAAAATGAATATTTAAAATTATAATGAATAATAATAAAAAGAGATATATGATTGATTATTTAGGGTATACCTATTTAATAGTTTAAGTTTTTTGTGGTTTTGGGGTTAAGGAGTTTATTAATTTATATGTTTCCACATTTAGGTGTTTATAGGTTTTATTTAATCAATGAAATAACAAAAAAAAATTATTTTTATGAATTTTCATGATTTTCAAAGGTTATAACCTTTGAAAATATAATAATTTTTTAATAGTTCTAAAATATGAATACAATACTTAGTTATAATAATCTTAATAATTATATTTGATGTAGATTCAATATAAAAAATTTGATTAATATATATTATTTTGATGATCAAAAAATAAATTAATAAACTATTATTAATAAGATAAATATTAATTAAAATATATTTGCAGAACCCAAAATAATTCAAAATCAAAGTAAATTATTTTACTAAATAAAATTTTAAATTTTTGAAATTTTGTTTATTTTTATAAGCTTATATTTTTTTCATAAAAAATAATTTATTTAAATTATATATGTCTCACTCATTATTTATTTTTTAATTAATATTTCTATAAAAATAAACTAAATAATAATTAAAATGAATATTTAAAATTATATTGAAAACAAATAAAAATTAGATTTATTATTTATTATTTAGGTTTAATAGGTTTAATGGTTTAAGTATTTAGGAGGGTTCGGGGTTTAGGAGTCTAGAGATTTAAATGTCTAGGCATTTAGTGGTTTATAAGTTTTATTTCAATAATAAAATAATAAAAAAATTATTTTTGTTATTTTTTATCATTTTTGAATGTCCTTTGAAATATAATAATTTTTAAATTTTTTTCAAATGTAAATATAATATTTAGTTATAATAATCGTAATAATTATAAGACATTTAAATTCAATATAAGTAATTTTATTGTTAGATATTATAAAATTGATCAAATAATAAATTAATAAACTATTCTTAATAAGATTGATAGCAATTAAAATATAATTACAAAACCTATATATAATGATTCAAAATCAAAATAAAATATATTACTAAATAATAATTTTTTGTTTTTAAATATTTACTTCTTTTTATATGCTTATATATTCTTTTTTATTAAAAATAAATTATTAAAATTATAGTTGTCTCGCTCATTATTTATTTTGTAATTACTATTTTTATAAAAAATAAACTAATAAATAATTAAAATGAATATTTAAAATTATAATGAATACAAATTAAAATGAGATTTATGATTTATTATATGTGCTATACTAGTTTAATGGTTTGATTATTTAGGAGTTTTGTCCTTTAGGAGTTTATCAATTTATGTTTTTAGGTATTTAGTGGTTTATTGGTTTTATTTATATAATAAAAATTTAAAATTCTTTTTTTGATTTTTTCTGATTTTCAAAAGTTATAATCTTTAAAAATAAAAGAGTTTTTAAAATCTTTTGAAATGTGAATAAAATGTATAATTATATTAATCTTACTAATTATATATCATATAAATTCAATATAAATAATTTTAATGATAGATATTATAATAATGATCAAAAATTAAATTAATAAAATTTTATTAATAAGATAAATTTTAATTAAAATTTATTTACATAATACAAAATAATTCAAAATCTAGTCAAAATATATTACTAAATAATAATATTTAATTTTTAAAATTTTTCTTCTTTTTATAAGCTTATATTTTTTTTATTAAAATAAATTATTTAAATAATATTTGTCTCACTCGAAATTTATTTTGTAATTAATTTTCCTAAAAAATTAAACTATAAATAATTAAAATGAATTTTAAAAATTATAATATATAGAAATAAAAATGAGATTTATTATTTATTAAGTAATATATAGTTGTTAAAAGGTTTATGTATGTAGGGGTTTCGAGATATATGAGCTTACTCATTTAAGTAAGTAAGCATTTAATGATTGATAGGTTTTATTTAAAAAATGAAATAACAAAAAAATTATTTTTATTATTTTTTCTCATTTTTTAAGGTTATAACCTTTGAAAATATAATAATTTTTAAATTTTTTTCAAAAGTGAATACAATATTTATTTATAATAATCATAATAATTATATATCATATAAATTCAATATAAACAATTTTATTGATAGATATTCTAATAATTATCAAAAAATAAATTAAAAATCTTTTATGAATAAGATTGATATTACTTAAAATATAATATCAAAACCTAAAATGATTCAAAAGCAAAGGAAAATATATTACTTAATAATAATTATTTGTTTTTAAATTTTTATTCTTTTTATAAGCTTATCTATATTTGATGAAAAATTATTTTTATAAATTATATTTTTAACTAATAATTTATTTTATAATTACTATATATCTATATAAAAAAGGTAACAATCAAAATTAATTTTTTAAATTATAATGAAAACAAATAAAAATGAGATTTATTAATTATTATTTAGTGTATACCAGTTTAAAGGATTATCTATATAGGGGTATCGGGATTTTGTAGTTTAGTGATTTAAGTGTTTAGACATTTATTGATTTATAGGTTTTATATAAACAATAAAATAACAAAAAAAATATTTTTTTTTATTTTTTCACATATTCAAAGGTTATAATCTTTGTAAATATAAAAATTTTTAAAACTTTTTTCAAAATGAATACAATATTTAGTTATAATAATTATTAAATTTATATATCATATAAATTCAATATAAACATTTTTATTGATAAATTTTCTAATAATGATCAAAAAATAAATTAATAATCTATTATTAATAAGTTAGATATCAATTAAAATATAAATACAATACCTAAAATGATTCAGAAATAAAGCAAAATATATTACTATATAATATATTTTTGTTTTAACTTTTTTTCTTCTTTTATTAAGTTTATCTATATTTTGTTGTTGAAAAATAATTTATATAAATTATATTTGTCTAACTTATAATTTATTTTGTAATTAATATTTATATAAAAATAAATAAATAAATAATTAAAATGAATATTTAAAATTATAATCTAAAAAATAAAAATGAGATTTATTATTTATTATTTAGGATATACATGTTTAAAAGATTTATCTATTTAGGGTTTTCGAGATTTAGAACTTATTGATTTTAATTATTTAGTCATTTAATGGTTTATAGGTTTTATTCAACCAATGAAATAACAAAAAATTTATTTTTGATATTTTTTCAAATTTTCAAAGGTTATAACATTTGAAAATATAATAATTTAAAATTTTATAAAAATGTGAATAGATTATTTAGTAATAATAAATATTATAACTATATATAATATAAACTAAATATAAACAATTTTATTGGTAGATATTATATCAATTATCAAAAAATAAATTAATAAACTATTAGTAATATGATAGATATAAATTAAAATATAATTAAAAACCCTAAAATGATTCAAAATTAAATTAAAATTTATTACTAAATAAAATTTTTTTTTAGTTTTAGAATCATTTTATAAGCTTATATGTTTTTTTGATGAAAAATATATTATTTAAATTATATTTGTATCACTTATAATTTATTTTGTAATTAATATTTCTATAAATTATTTATATTATATTTAAGGTTTACGAGTTTAAAGGTTTAAGTATTTAGGGGCTTCGGGGTTAGGAATTTAGATATTTATGTATTTAGGGATTTAATGGTTTATAAGTTTTATTTAAATAATGATATAACAAAAAATTTATTTTTGTTATTATTTCTCATTTTTGAAGGTTATAAACTTTGAAAATATAATAATTTTTAAATTTTTTTTATATGTGAATACTATATTTAGTTATGATAATCTTAATAATTATATATCATGTAAATTCAATATAAACTATTATATTGAAATATATTATATTAATGATGAAAAAATAAATTAATAAACTATTATTAAAAAGATAGATATTAGTTTAAATATATTTGAAAAATGTAAATTTATTCAAAATCAAAGTAAAATATATTACAAAATAATACTTTCTTTGATGTTTTGCTTCTTTTTATAAGTTTATATTTTTTGTAATTAAAAGTAAATTATTTAAATTATATTTGTCTTTCTAATAATTTATTTTTAATTTCTAATTCTATAAAAATAAACCAATAAATAATTAAAATGAATATTTAAAATTATAATGAATACAAATAAAATATAGATTTATTATTTATTATTCAGGATATACTAGTTTAATGGTTTAAGTATTTGGGTGTTTTGAGGTTTAGTGATTTAAGTGTTTAGGCCTTTAGTGATTTATAGTTTTTATTTAAAGAATGAAAAAATAAAAAATTTAATTTTTTGATTTTTTTTAATTTTTGAAGGTTATAACCTTTGAAATTATAATAATTTTTAATTTTTTTTAAATGTGAATATAATATTCAGTTTTATTGAGTATTGGTTGTGGTGTTTTGGTTGGGACGAATGAGTGGGCTGAATGTGTTACAGTCAGTTTTGTCGAGCTTGCTTGTTTGAAATATTTATATGTATTTATGCTTAACATATATATTACTTAATGGCAATGCAGATGACACAATCCAGCGGTAAATGAAAAATACAATAAATTGAAGATGATCACATCTCAATTGATCAAAGTACTGGTAAATCCAATCATCATTTTTTCACGAACCCTCCTATAGTTACGGTAGGTTCTTCAATTCCAATTGTAAAAGAAAGTCAATGTACATCTGAACCTCAAGCTCATAAAAACTATAAGTCTGCTGTTTGGGAAACTTATGAGATATTACTTGATTCAGAGGGAAATGAAATGGGTAGGGCAGCTTGTATATTGTGTAGGAAAGAATATTTTGCAAAAAGTGATCAAGGTACTTTCGGTTTATGGAAATACTTTAGAGAGACCTGTAGGAAATTTCCATACAAAAAGGAATTAATAGAAGCTCACAAAGGTAAAGACAAGTCACAATCTTTGTTGAGTTTCACTAAAGGTACTAGTTCAGAGGATAACAAATTAACTTGGTAATTTGTTCAACAACTAGTTAGAAAGGCTTTGGTGAAAATGATCATAAAAGATGAATTGTCTTTTTGTTTTGTTAGAAGGTGTGTGTTTAAGGAGTTTTGTGAAGTTAGTGTGCCTCAATTTAAAATTCAATCTAGGCACTCTGTGTTGAGGGATTGTTTTTCTTTGTTTGTGAAGGAAAAGAATAAATTATTTAATAGCATATCATCTCATTGTTGTAAAATTTCATTGACTTCCGACAATTGGACTAGCATTGAAAATTTGTCTTATATATGTTTTACTGTTCATTTCATTGATTCTCAATAAAATATGCATAAAGGCTTTTGAACTTTTGCGTAATTAAAATTCATTCTGGTGTTAATATTAGAAATGCTATTGAGTTTTGCATGAATGAATGGGGTTTGAGAAAGTTGATGTGCATTACTGTTGACAATGCATGAAATAATGATGTTGCAGTTGAACAATTGAAAAAAAGGCTTGTGAAGAAAAGTGTTGTACCTTTGAGAGGCTAGCATTTTCATATGAGATGTTGTGCTCATATCCTAAACTTAATTGTCAGAGATGGCATTGAAATAGTTGAGTGTGCTATTCAAAAAATTAGATGTGTGGTGAAATATGTGAGGAGCAGTCCTAAATGATTATATATGTTTAAGTTATGTGTTGAATAAGCAAACTTGACATATGGATCTTCATTGCAATTAGATTGTCCTACAAGTTGGAATTCAACTTATTTGATGCAACAAAATAATATAAAATATCAAAATGAATTTGATAATTTGGATGACAAAGACAAAAGGTTTTTGAAAGAATTTGGTTCAAATGTTTCATCTGAGAGAGACTAAATAAATGCCAAAATTTTTGCCCATTTCTTGAAACCTTTTTATGAGGTAACTTGTAAATTTTCTGGCACATAATATTCTACCTCTAGTGTTTATTTTTCTGAGATTATTCGAATTTTTAAAAAAATGAGCTTTGTTAAAATAGTAGAGATACAATGGTGTCTGAAATGGGTATGAAAATGAGGCATAAATTCAACAAATATTGGGGTTCTTTTCAATCCACAAATATTATGCTTTTTGTAGCAGTAGTGTTGGATCCTAGATATAAGTTCAAATATTTCAAGGATAAGTATACTTAGCATTATGGAGAGGAATTGGCTAAAAATTTGCTGAAAAATATTATAAATGCTTTAAATGAGATGATAGATGATTATAAAATTTAAATGAAGATGAATAAAAAGAAAATGATTTCTCTTCTAATGTGTTGAATAAAAAATGATGATTTCTTTGATGATAGTGATACTTATGCTGATGATTTTTTTGTTGAAATGGAGAAAGAACAAGAAGTTGCAGCTTTGGAAGAGTTGGATAGGTTCTTGGAGGACAAACTTGAAAAAAATAAAATTGATTTTGATCTTGTTAACTGGTGGAAGGTAAATGAGGTTGGGTATCCTTCTTTGGCAAATGTAGCAAGGGATGTATTTGCTATCCAAGTATCTACTGTGGCCTACGAATCTACATTTAGCACGAGGGGGAGAACATTAAATAAATTTTGGAGTTCTTTAACACATATTACAACTGAAGTTCTCATATGTCTACAAGATTGGTTGAGAAGCTCAAACAAACCTATTGAAATTGAAGAATTAGTTCAACACCTTGATGATAAAGAATCAGGTTGGTATTAAAATCTTGTAAATTTTAATTTCACTTTTACTTATTTTATTCATTCAATTTACTAAAAATATGGTACAATTACAATTTTTAGAGGGGTCACAAGATCCAAATATTCTTCCAATTATAGTTGGCCAACTAAATTTGGAATGGGTGTATTAAATTTTGTAAGGTAATATTTTGTTTTTTTATTACTCTTTCATCTTAGAAATTTATGTTTACATGATTAACATGTTTTCATCTTTGGTTGTCCTTCTAGAGTGGAAGAAGAAAATGGAGGAGTTGTAGAAGAGATAATTAATTGGGTTTGGATTTTCATTGCTGTTCCTGGACGGACCTTTGAAATGATTATTATGATGGTTGTTATTAGTTGTATTTTTTTTGTTATATTAAGCTGCCTAATCTTAGCAATTACTTAAGTAGTAATTGCTGCTACCAATATTTGTGGTCATCTCTAGCTATTCCTTAATATTTTAAGTAATTGTTTAAAAAATGTAGTATTCCTATTATGGTTAACATTCACTCGGCTGAACAAAGCCAACTTGTGACAAAACAAAGAACGAAATTAAGCACACAACTCGATCCCATTCTATTTTACATTTCTATCCTTTTTGCACATCAAAGCTTTTGACAAGGTAATGGAACTCGTTTGTGGTATTCCGCCTATTTAACAAAACAAAATTGGCCCAATTTCACTTTGAAAGATACATAACTAAGGAATGATAAATGTACAACAAAAGGTTTCAACATGAACTAACTTGGCTGGTTTGAAAAAAATAAATTGAAAAATAATGTCCAAACTCTGTTCCATCGCGCAACCGTTTTCTCCTACCCAAAATCCATGATCTACATCCCGTCCAATCCCGATAATTTCAACCTATGGGATGGGTCTGGATCTTCAAAAAAAAAATCTCCAAACTGTGGGAAGGGACTGAAGATTTGTAATCCCGATCGTGTCCCGTCCCATCCCATGAGTACTCCTAGTATTTCGTGGTTTATAGGTTTTATTTAAAAAATAAAATAATAAAAAATTTATATTTATTATTTTTTAATATTTTGAAAGGTTATAACCTTTGAAAATATAATAATTTTTTAATTTTGTTCAAATGTGAATACAATATTTAGTTATACTAATCATTATATTTATATATCATATAAATTCAATATAAACAATTTTATTGATAAATATTCTAATAATAATCAAAAAATAAATTAATAATCCATTAATAATAATAAAGATATTAATTAAAATATAATTACAAAACTTAAAATGATTCAGAAGCAAAGAAAAATATATTACTATATAATAATTTTTTGTTTTTGATTTATTCTTCTTTTAATAAGTTTATCTATATTTTTTTGATGAAAAATAATTTATATAAATTATATTTGTCTAACTCATAATTTATTTTATAATTAATAATTATATATAAATAAACAAATAAATAATTAAAATGAATATTAAAAATTATAATGAAAAAAAAATAAGATTTATTATTTATTATTTATTATTTATTATTTAGAGATACCGGTTTAATTTAAATTAGATCTGTCTCACTAAAATTTATTTTGTAATTAATATTTCTATAAAAATAAATTGATAAATAATTAAAATAAAAATTTAAAATTATATTGAATAAAAATTAAAATGAGATTTAAGATTTATTATTAATGTATATCAGTTTAATAGTTTAAGTATTTAAAGGTTTTTTCGTTAGTAGTTTAGCAATTTAAGTTTTTAGGCTTTTAGTGGTTTATAGGTTTTATATAAAAAAATAAAATAACAAAAAAAATTTCTATAATTTGTTATCATTTTCATAGGTTATAACCTTTGAAAATATAATAATATTTAAAGTTTTTTGAAATGTGAATATAATATTTAGTTATAATAATTTTAATAATTATATATCATATAAATTCAATATAAACAATTTTATCGATAGATATTATAATAATGATCAAAAATTAAATTAATAAACTATTAATAATAAGATTGATATTAATTAAAAAATATTTACAAAACCCAAATAGATTCAAAATTAAACTACAAAATATTATTGAATAATAATTTTTTATTTTTATAATTTTACTTCTTTTATAAGCGTATATATTTTTATTATTAAAAATAAATTATTTAAATTATATTTGTCGCACTCATAATTTATTTTGTAATAAATATTTCTATAAAATAAACTTATAAATAATTAAAATGAATATTTAAAATAATAATAAATTGAAATAAAAATTAGATTTCTTAATTATTAAGTAGTATATAGCAGTTTAATGGTTTATGTATTTAGGCATTATGGGCCTTAGGAGTTTATTGATTTTACTATGTATGCATTTAGTGGTTTATAAGTTTTATTTAAAAATTAAAAGAACAAAATATTAATTTTTATTATTTTTTGATATTTTTAAAAGATTTAACATTTCAAAATATAATAATTTTAAATTTTTTTTCAAATGCGAATTCAATATTTAGTTATAATAATCATTATATTTATATATCATATAAATTCAATATAAACAATATTATTGATAAATATTCTAAATATGATCAAAAAATAAATTAATAATCTATTATTAATAAGATAGATATGAATTAAAATATAATAAAAAAACCTAAAATGATTCAGAAGAAATCAAAATATATTACTATATAATAATTTGTTGTTTTGAAATTTTTTTTTCATTTAAAACGTTTATCCATATTTTTTTGATGAAAATTAATTTATATAAATTATATTTGTCTAACTCATAATTTATTTTTTCATTAATATTTATATAAAAATAAACAAATAAATAATTAAAATAAATATTTAAAATTATAATGAAAAAAATAATATTGAGATTTATTCTTTATTATTTTGGGTATACTATTCTGATTTAAATTAGATCTGTCTCACTAATAATTTATATTGTAATTAATATTTCTATAAAAATACTGATAAATAATTAAAATAAAAATTTAAAATTATACTGATAAAAATTAAAATGAGATTTATGAATTATTATTAATTTATACCAGTTTAATATTTTAAGTATTTAGAGGTTTTTTAATTTATGACTTTAGCGATTTATGTTTTTACGCATTTAGTGGTTTATATGTTTTGTTTAAACAATGAAAAAACAAAAAAAAATTATTTTTGATATTTTTTCACATTTTCAAAGGTTATAACCTTTAACAATATAATAATTTTAAAATTTTTTAAAAATGTGAATACAATATTTAGTAATAATAATCATTATAATTATATATAATATAAACTAAATATAAACAATTTGATTCATAGATATGTTATCAATTATCAAAAAATAAATAATATGTTTTTTTTTAACTTTGTTTATTAATTATAACTCTCTCTTTTGGCGGAGGAATACCATTTTTACAACCTACATCTACCCTTTTCCCTTTTACACCCATTCCCAACTAGTAAAAAAGAAAACTATATAGCATGATTTTATTACACATGATACAATTTATGCATTGAATTGTCAAAGCTCAATAATGACTTATATGATCATTTGTGCTCCTCTAATCATTCTTTAATGATTTGAGGACTCTTTCTCCCTTTCTCATTGAATGTTTTTGAAATGTATATTATGCTTTTACGTTCCTCCCCTAGCTTTCTTTGAAAATTCTTTCAAGCTCTTTGTTCCTTCCTTTGTTTTGCTATAATCATTACTTGCACCATCTTACGAATCCATATATGTTCTGCGACAATCTTGTATGTTGGCTGATCTGCATATGATCAAGTACATCATATCCTCATCATTAAAGAACCCTATTCCCTCATTACCCTTATACATTTCAGATTAGATATTAAAATATAATTTTTTTTTCCTCCTTGCTTGACTCGTGTTATGGCTTCCAATTGCCCATGATTCCAGCCTTACAATATATGACCCCTGATCAACGCTATCTCTGTGTGTGAAGCAGTCTCGAAACCAAGCATACTTTCATCTCTTCCTTTTTCTGTTGATCCTTGAATGCTTCATTCATCTATTCCTATTTAGGATTTGCACGGATGAAATCGACCGATAATATGACAGACCAAAAATTACAGACTTCCGGGGCAGAAACTTAATTAACACATCAGACTCCATGATAGTATTAATAACATAGACTCCATGACAGCATTACATAGATGAAACAGACTCCAATGCAACAGCAATAACAGCACTACAAAAACAGGAATACAAGACTCAAATTAGCCGCTTCTGAATTTCTTGTCCAGCTTTAATCCCATTCTTGAGACCTGAAAGCCTGCATAGAAAGAAAAGACTACCTACCTATGGTTTACCCCATCCCTTACCTTACTAACCCTTCCCAATAAATGTATACTATTGCTGCTTAACTTTCCTTTGAAAGCTGAATTAGTTGATATCTATTGAACAAAACCAATCCTAACCACAATCTAAGAAACACAAACTTTACCAATCTACACCTCATATAGAAAACACCCCTTAAGACCAGGGTGATTAATTATAAAAGGCGATCCTTACCACAAGGAGAAACTAAGGAGCCATTTGAGCCGGTAGATGTACAGGCAAATGAAGATAGAAATAACGCTGTTCAAGTTAGCACAAATCCTTCTTTATAGGCCTTAAATTGAGTCATTGGTAGTTGTCTTTATGTTGGGTTGTCAATTGGTGTGAAGGTATAGGCCTATCCTTATACAATCTTCCTTCAGGACCAGGAAGAATTTCAGCCTTTCATACCTTTACCTGAACTTAAAAAAGCAATTCCAGTAATAATAACCCAACACCTGTGCCCATGTCCCAACTAAGTAGTATACTTTCATGCATTACCAAATGTTAGGAAGAGGTATCCAAGTGATTTGAAACTATTCTAATATATGGATATTCTTTTTTATCCATTTTTATAAAGCCTTTGAATTTATCTGGAAAAGACGCTACATCATATTTGTGAAATTGTTTATATTTTCCTTCTTTTGCTAGATTTATCAGCTAGTGTATTCACTTCTCTGTATATGTGTTTGATTGAAGCATTCAAGAGTTCTATTAAACTACTAATTTTCTCTAGCTCTTCTTCGAATTTCCACATGCTGTTTCTTTTATTCACTAGGTCGACCAAAATTTTATAGTCAGTCTGAATATCTAAATTTAAAATATTATCCAATTTACACACCCGTAATCCTTCCCTTAAAGCTAAAATTTCTGCATGGATTGGAGAGGAGGCTTTAATGGATCCTAAATAAGCAAGGATAAGGTTACCATTGTGGTCTCTTACCACACCTCCACCACCTGCTAAGCCTATATTTCTATCAAAACTACCGTCAGTGTTCAGAGCTAATCTACCGTTTGCTAGTTTTTCCCACTTGATTCCTATAATTTTTTGCGAGGGGGGTTTTGAAACCGAGAGGTTCCGGAATTTAATGGAGTCAATATCTAAATGAGAATTATGAGTTAAAATCGGGCTAGCTTCCGAAGTGATTTTTATTTCTTTCTTAATGACATTCCAAATATCTTCCACTACCATAGTACGTCCTTCAAATCTGCTACTATTCCTAGCCTTCCATATACACCAGATAGCGATATGGGGGATGTTATTTTTGAACCAGGATAGTGGTCTATGATGAGTATGGGTTGAACTCCATTTGAGGAGTCTAATTCTAAGAGGGGTGGATTTATGCTTGAAGCCCATTTCCGATTCTAATCTTTTCCATATTTCTAACGCTATATTACCTTGAGAAAATAGATGATCAACCGATTCAACTACTTGTCGGCAGCAAACACATCTAGAGGGCATTTTTATGCCCTTCCTTTTTATGTTTTCATCAAGAGGAATGATATTTGAGAGCACTTTCCAAGTGTTTAACTTGATTTTTTGGCTATTATCATTATTCCATACCCAGCTGAAGAGAGGTTGTTCAACCCTCTTACATCTGATTTTTTCTTTAATTGTTTTGAGTGAAAAGGTCCCATCTGCACTCAAAATCCATTTCAATCCCTTTTTGGAGAGTTTAGAGAAATTGTCAACTATTTCTCTTTGATTAAGCATTTGGAGCCAAACTTGCGAAGCTTTTTTCTTTTTTCTTTCTCTATTGTGTCTCCCTCTATACAATATTTAGCAATCATAAATTCAGCCCATAAACTATTATTTTCTTTGAGCCTCCACACCTTTTGCATGCCCAGGCTTTAGCAAGATCATTTAAATCAGCCAAACACAGATCAGCTTCGTGTTTAGGGTAGCAGAGGTCTTTCCATTTTTTCCAGTGAAGCTTTCTTCTTCCATTTTTGGATCCCCACAAAAATTGAGCAAATTCTTTTTCAATTCTTTTTTTATCTACCACAGGAAGATTAGTGATCATTAGATTATGCATTACTACACTTTGTAGTACATGAGTAATTAGGGTGATCCTACAACTCATGTTTAGTGTGTCAGTTTTCCAACTTGCAATTTTATTTTTGATTTTATCAATTAAAAATTCTAAATATTCTGATTTTTGTTTACCTTCATAAAGTGGACAACCAAGATATTGCATTGCTCCTTTTTTCTGGGTAAAACCTGTTATGCTATTAATTTTATAAGATAAGCTTGGGGGGGCATTTTTTTCAATCATGAATTGGCACTTTTTGTTATTTATTTTTTGCCCTGTTTCATCTTCTAATATTTTTAACAAGGCCATCAGATTATAGAGGGATCTAGCACTGCCATTCATGAAAATGATCACATCATCCGCATATGCCAGACAGCCCACAAGAGGGGTGTTTAGCGGCTGGCTATAATTACCAATTTCACTATTGAGCATTTTAGATTTGATGTTAATAATTAATAATTCTATATAAATATTAAATAGAGAGGGAGAGAGGGGGTCACCCTGTCTTAGCCCTCTAATCGGCTTGATGACTTTTCCTAATTCTCCGTTTACAAGAATTCTAATACTTGGACTTGATATGCATCTGTATATCAAGTCTATCCAGGTTTCTGAGAAGCTCATCTTTCTCATAATGAAGCATAATATGCTCCATTCTACTCTATCGAAGGCTTTAGATAAATCTAATTTTAATAAAACATTGTGTCCTCTAGATTTAGTGCCTAATTCTTTGATCATTTCTTTTGCTAGACAGATGTTTTCCATTATTAGCCTGTTTTTCATAAATCCTGATTGTTCTTTGGAGATGATTTTTGGCAGGACTCCTGCTAATCTACTTTGGAGTAGCTTAGCGAGAATCTTATATATAGAGTTGCACAAACTTATGGGTCTAAAATCCTCAGCCTTTTGAGGGTTGGCCATTTTAGGTATGAGGACCATGTACGTGGAACTCTATTTCTTACCTATATCTGCACCACAGAAAATCCAAGATATAACATTTAAAAGCTCATTTTTTATGATCATCCAGCAATTTTGGTAAAATTTGTTATTCCACCCATCTGGACCTGGAGCACTGTTTGACCCCAAACTGAAAACCACAGTCTTCAATTCGTTTTCATCCGGGAGCTTTGTGAGAAAGTCATTTTCTTCACTTGTGATTTTTTGTTGAATATTATTTAGAAGGTAATCTCCACATAGTGGTGTATCACCTTTAAATAAACTTTCAAAATGATTGTCGAAGTGATTTTTAATATCAATATCACTATCTATCCATTTATTTAAGTTGTTTTTTAAGCCTTTTATTCTCTGTTTTTGGATCTTAAGTTTAGCTGTTTTCTAGAAGAACTTTAAAATAAAAATTTTAAATTATTATGAGCAAAAATAAAAATGAGATTTAGATTTATTATTAATGTATACCAGTTTAATGATTTAAGTATTTAGAGGTTTTTTCGTTTAGGAGTTTAGCGATTTATGTTTTTAGGCTTTTAGTGGTTTATAGGTTTTATTTAAAAAAATAAAATAACAAAAAAATTTTCTATAATAAAAATAGTATATACTATACCTTTTTAATGGTTAAATTATTTAGGGGTTTTGTCATTTAGTAGTTTAGCAATTTATGTTTTTAGGCTTTTAGTGGTTTATAGGGTTTATTTAAAAATTAAAATAATAAAAAATTATTTTTAAAATTTTTTGATATTTTCAAAGGTTAACCTTTGAAAATATAATAATTTTTACATTTTTTTTAATGTGAATACAATATTTAGTTATAATAATTATTATATTTATATTCCATATAAATTAAGTATAAACAATTTTATTGATAAATATTCTAATAATGATCAAAAAATAAATTAATAATCTATTATTAAAAAGATAGATATCAATTAAAATATAATTACAAAACCTAAAATGATTAAGAAGAAAAGCAAAATAAATTACTATATAATAATTTTTTGTTTTGAAATTTTTTTTTCTTTTAAAAATTGTATCAATATTTTTTTGATGAAAATTAAATTATATAAATTATATTTGTCCGACTCAATTTATTTTATAATTAATATTTATTTATAAATAAACAAATAAATATATAAAATGAATATTTAAAATTATAATGAAAAAAAATTAGATTTATTATTTATTATTTAGGGATACCAGTTTAATTTAAATTAGATCTGTCTCACTAATAATTTATTTTGTAATTAATATTTCTATTTAATAAATTGATAAATAATTAAAATAAAAATTTTAAATTATTATGAATAAAAATAAAAATGAGATTTAGATTTATTATTAATGTATACCAGTTTAATGATTTAAGTATTTAGATGTTTTGTCGTTTAGGAGTTTAGCGATTTATGTTTTTAGGCTTTTAGTGGTTTATAGGTTTTATTTAAAAAAATAAAATAACAAAAAAAATTTCTATAATTTTTTATCATTTTCATAGGTTATAACATTGAAAATATAATAATATTCAAAATTTTAATAAAATTTTAATACGATATTTTGTTATAATAATATTAATAATTATATATCATATAAATTTAATATAAATAAATTTATTGATAGATATTATAATAATGATCAAAAATTAAATTTATAAACTATTAATATTAAGAAAGATTTTAATTAAAAAATATATATATAACCCAAAATGATTCAAAATTAAAGTAACTTATATTACTAGATTATAATTTTTAATTTTTAAATTTATACTTCTTTTATAAGCGTATATTTTTATTAGATAAATAATATATTATTTAAATTATATTTGTCCCACTCATAATTTATTTTGTAATAAATATTTATAAGTAAATACACTAATAAATAATTAAAATGAATATTTAAAAATATAATAAATACTAATAAAAATTAGATTTATTAATTATTACGTATTATTTAGTGGTTTAATGGTTTATGTATTTAAGCATTAAGGGGTTTAGGAGTTTACTGATTTAACTTTATACGCACCCAGTAGGGCTGCTTATGGGACTCGGAGATTAGCGACCCGACCCGAAGACTTGTCCCAAAAGAATTGGGACTGAGAAAATCCGTTGACTTTGACTTTTCCTGTCCCGTTCTGTCACGTATTGGTTTTGGTGTTGTATTTGGGCCGAATGAGTGGGCCGAATGTGTTACATTCATTTTTGTAGAGCATGCTTGTTTGAAATATTTATATGTATTTATGCTTAACATATCATATTAATTACTGGCAATGCAGATGACATAATCCAGCAGTAAACGAAAAATATAATAAATTGAAGATGATCATAATTCAAATGATCAAAGTACTGGTAAATCCAATCATTATCCTTTCACGAACCCTCCTATTGTTACGGCATGTTCTTCAATTCCAATTGTAAAAGAAAGTCAAGGTACATCTGAACCTCAAGCTCATAAAAAGTATTAGTTTGCTGTTTGGGAAACTTATGAGATATTAGTTGATTCACATGGAAATGAAACTGGTAGGGCAGCTTGTATATGGTGTAGGAAAGAATAGTTGGCAAAAAGTGATCAAAGTACTTGGTGTTTATGGAAATACTTGAGAAAGACTTTTAGAAAATTTCCATACAAAAAGAATTAATAGAAGCTCACAAAGGTAAAGACAAGTCACAATCTTTGTTGAGTTTCACTAAAGCTGCTAGTTCAGATGATAACAAATTAACTTGTTGGAAATTTGATCAACAACTAGTTAGGGAGGCTTTGGTGAAAATGATCATAAAAGATGAATTGCCTTTTTGTTTTGTTGAGAGGGATGAGTTTAAAAAGTTTTGTGAAGTTAGTGTGCCTCAATTTAAAATTTCTTCTAGGCACTCTATATTGATGGATTGTTTTTCTTTGTTTGTGAAGGAAAAGAAGAAATTATTTTATAGCATATCATCTCATTGTTGTAGAGTTTCATTAACTACCGACACTAGGACTAGCATTCAAAATATGTCTTATATATGTTTGACTGTTCATTTCATTGATTCTCAAAGAATTATGCATAAAAGGCATTTGAACTTTTGTGTAATTAAATGTCATTCTGGAGTTAATATTAGAAAATCTATTGAGTTTTGCATGAATGAATGGGGTTGGAGAAAGTTGATGTGCATTACTGTTGACAATGCATCAAATAATGATGTTGCAGTTGAACAATTGAAAAAAAGGCTTGTGAAGAAAAGTTTTGTACCTTTAAGAGGCAAGCATTTTCATATGAGATGTGCTTATATCCTAAACTTAATTGTCAGAGATTTCATTGCGGTAGTTGAGGGTGCTATTCAAAAAATTATAGGTGTGGTGAAATATGTGAGGAGTAGTCCTAAAAGATTAAATATGTTTAAGTTATGTGTTGAAGAAGCAAACTTGACATATGGATCTTTATTGCAATTAGATTGTATTACAAGATCGAATTCAACTTATTTGATGCTACAAACTGATATAAAATATCAAAAAGAAGTTGATAAGTTGGAGGACAAAGACAAAAGGTTTTTGAAGGAGTTTGGTTCAAACGTTCCAACTGAGTGAGATTGGATAAACCCCAAAACCCCACCTCGTTTCTTGAAAACTTTTTATGATATAATTGCTAAATTTTTTGGCTCATAATATTCTACCTCTTGTGTTTATTTTCATCAGATTATTCGAATTTTGAAAAAAAATTGAGCTTTGTGAAAATAGTGGAGATACAATAGTGTCTGAAATCGGAATGAAAATGAGGCATAAATTCAACAAATATTGGGATTCTCTTCAGTCAACAAATATTATACTTTTTGTAGCAAGTGTTGGATCCTAGATATAAGCTCAAATATCTCAAGGTTAAGTACACTTAGCATTATGGAGAGGAATTGGCTAAAAATTTGGTGAAAAGGGTTATAAATGCTTTAAATGAGATGATAGATGCTTATAAAGATTTAAATGAAGATGAATCAAAAGTAGATAATTTCTCTTCAACTGTGTTGAAGATAAATGATGATTTATTTGATGGTAGTGATACTTATGTTGATGATTTTTTTGTTGAATTAGAGAAAGAACAAGAAGTTGTAGCTTTGGAACAGTTGGATAGGTACTTGGAGGACAAACTTGAAAAAAATAGAAATGATTTTGATCTTATAAACTGGGGGAAGGTAAATGAGGTTAGGTTTCCTTTTTTTGGGAAATGTAGTAAGGGATTTATTTGCTATCCAAGCATCTACTGTGGCCTACGAATCTACATTTAGCACTAGGGAAAGAACTTTAGATAAATTAAGGATTTCTTTAACACCTATTACTACTGAAGTTGTCATATATCTACAAGATTGGTTGAGTTGCTCAAACAAACCTATTGAAATTGAAGAATTAGTTCAAGACCTTGATGATAATGAATCAGGTTAGTATACAAATCTTGTAAATTTTAATTTAACTTTTACTTATTTTATTCATTCAATTTAATAAAAATATGTTTCAATTATAATTTTCAGAGGGGTCACAAGATCCAAATATTCTTCCAATTATAGTTGGCCAACTAAATTTGGAATGGGTGTATTAAATTTTATAAGGTAATATTTTGTTTTTTTATTATTCTTTCATCTTATAAATTTATGTCTACATGATTAATATGTTTTCATCCTTGGTTGTCCTTCTAGAGTGGAGGAAGAAAAGGGAGGAGTTGTAGAAGAGATAATTAATTGGGTTTGGATTTTCATTGCTGTTGCGGGACGGACCTTTGGAATGATTATTATCATGGTTGTTATTAGTTGTATTTTTTTTTATATTAAGCTGCCTAATTTTAGCAATTACTGCTACCAATGTTTGTGGTCATCTTTAGCTATTCCTTAATATATAAAGTAATTGTTTAAAAAATGTAGTATTGCTATTATGGTTAACTTTCACTCGACTCATCAAAGCCAACTTATGAAAAAACAATGAACCAAATTAAGTACACAACTCGGTCCTGTTCTATTTAACATTTCTATCCTTTTCTGCACATCAATGCTTTTGACAAGGTAATGGAACTCGTTTGCGGTATTCAGCCTATTTGACAAAACAAAATTGGCTCAATTTGAGGTTGAAAGATACATAACTAAGGAATGATAAATGGTACAACAAAAGGTTTCCACATAAAATAACTTGGCCGGTTTGAAGAAAATAAATTGAAAAAAATGTCCGAACTCCATTTCGTCCCCGAACCATTTCATCCTACCCAAAATCCCCGATCTCCGTCCTATCAGGTCTTGATTTATCAACCTATCAGATGAGTCTGGATCTTCAAATAAAAATCTCTGAACTGTGGGAAGGGACTGGAGATTTGTAATCCCTATCCAGACTCATCCCTTGAGCACCCCTAGCATTGAGTGGTTTATGAGATTTTTTTTAAAAATAAAACAACAAAAAATTTATTTTTATTTATTTTATGATACTTTCAAAGGTTATAACCTTTGAAAGTATAATAATTTATAATTTTTTTTCAAATGTTAATACAATATTTAGTTATACTAATCATTATATTTTTATATTATATAAATTCAATATAAATAATTTTATTGATAAATATTCTGATAATAATCAAAAAATAAATTAATAATCCATTAATAATAAGATAGATATTAATTAAAATATAATTACAAAACTTAAAATGATTCAGAAACAAAAAAAATATATTATGCTATAATAATTTTTTGTTTTTGAATTTTTTATTGTTCTAATAAGTTTATCTATATTTTTTTGATCAAAAATAATTTATATAAATTTTATTTGTTTAACTCATAATTTATTTTGTAATTAATATTTATATATAAATAAAAAAATAAATAATTAAAATTTATAATTAAAATTATAATAAAAAAATATGAGACTTATTATTTAATATTTATTATTTATGAATACCGATTTAATTTAAATTAGATCCGTCTCACTAATAATTTATTTTATAATTAATATTTCTATAAAAATAAACTGATAAATAATTAAAATAAAAATTTAAAATTATACTGAATAAAAATTAAAATGAGAATTAAGATTTATTATTAATGTATACCAATTTAATAGTTTACGTATTTAGAGATTTTGTCGTTAGGAGTTTAGCAATACAATATTTTCATAGGTTAACCTTTGAAAATATAATATTATTTACAATTTTTTGAAATGTGAATACAAAATTTTGTTATAATAATATTAATAATTATATATCATATAAATTCAATATAAACAATTTTTGTGATAGAAAATATAATAATGATCAAAAATTAAATTAATAAACTATTAATAAAAAGATAGATATTAATTAAAAAATATTTACTAAACCAAAATTGATTCAAAATTAAAATAAAATATATTAGTGGATAATAATTTTTAATTTTTAATTTTTAAATTTTTATTTCTTTTAGAACCGTCTAGTTTTTTTATTAAAAATAAATTAATTAAATTGTATTTGTCGCACTCATACTTTATTTTGTAATAAATATTTCAATAAAAATAAACTAATAAAAAATTAAAATGAATATTTAAAATTATAATAAATAGAAATAAAAATTAGATTTATTAATTATTAAGTAGTATATTGCAGTTTAATGGTATATGTATTTAGGCATTACTGGGTTTAGGAGTATACAGTTTTAACTATGTATGCATTTAGTGGTTTATAGGTTTTATTTAAGTAAAAAAATAAAAAAAAATTATTTTTATTATTTTTTGATATTTTCAAAGAATATAACCTTTGAAAATATAATAAGTTTTAAATGTTTTTCAAAAGTGAATAAATATTTATTTATAATAATCATAAAAATTATATTTCATATAAATTCAATATAAATAATTTTATTGATAGATATTCTAATAATTATTAAAAAATAAATTTAAAATTTATTATGGATAAGATTTATATTACTTAATATATAATATCAAAACCTAAAATGATTCAAAAGCAAATAAAAATATATTACTTAATAATAATTTTTTTTAAGTTTTTATTCTTTTTATAAGCTTCTCTATTTTTTGATGAAAAATAATTTTATAAATTATATTTTTAATTCATAATTTAGTTTATAATTAATATATATATAACTAAACAATCAAAATGAATTTTTTAAATTAAAATGAAATCAAATAAAAATGAGATTAATTAATTTTTATTTATGGGATACTCGTTAAACTATTATTTATATATGGGTATCAGGATTTTGTAGTTTAGTGATTTATAGGTTTTATTTAAATAATAAAATAATAAAAAAAATATTTTTTTCGTTTTTTCACAAGTTCAAAGGTTATAATCTTTGAAAATATAATTATTTTTAAATTTTTATCAAACGTGAATACAATATTTAGTTATAATTAATATTAAATTTATATATCATATATATTAAATATAAATATTTTTAGTGATAAATATGCTAATATTGATCAAAAAATAAATTAATAATTTATTATTAATAAGTTAGATATCAATTAAAATATAATTACAAAACCTAAAGTAATTCAAAAACAAAGTAAAATATATTACTATATAATAATTTTTTGTTTTTAATTTTTTTATTCTTTTAATAAGTTTATCTATATTTTTTTGTTGAAAAATAATTTATATAAATTATATTTTTCTAACTTATAATTTATTTTGTATTTAATATTTATATAAAAATAAACTAATAAAAAATTAAAATGAATATTTAAAATTAAAATGAAAAAAAATAAAAATGAGATTTATTATTTATTATTTAGGATATACCTATTTAAAAAAAGTATCTATTTGGGTTTTCGTGATTTAGATGTTATTGATTTACGTATTTAGGTATTTAATGGTTTATAGCTTTAATTTAAACAATGAAATAACAAAAAATTTATTTTTGATATTTTTTCAAATTTTCAAATTTCATAACATTTCAAAATATAATAATCTTGAAATTTTTTAAAAATGTGAATACAATATTTAGTAATATTAATTATGTTAACTATATATAATATAAAATAAATATAATAATTTTTATTGATAAATATTATATCAATTATCAAAAAATAAATTATTAAAATTTTATTAATATGATAGATATAAATTAAAATATAATTAAAAAACATAAAATGATTCGAAATCAAAGTAAAATTTAATACTTAATAATAATTTTTTTAGTATTTTGTATCATTTTTAAGCTTATATTTTTTTTTGTTGAAAAATATATTATTTAAATTATATTTGTCACTCGTAATTTATTTTGTAATTAATATTTCTATAAATTATTTAAATTATATTTAAGATTTACAAGTTTAAAGGTTTAGGTATTTAGAGGCTTCGGGGTTTAGGAGTTTAGAGATTATTGTATTTCGGCATTTTATGGTTTATAAGTTTTATTTAAACAATGATATAACAACTAATTTATTTTTGTTATTTTTTCTAATTTTTGAAGGTTATAACCATTAAAAATATAACAATTTTTAAATTTTTTTTATATGGGAATACTATATTTAGTCATGATGATCTTAATAATTATATATCATGTTAATTGAATATAAATAAATATATTGATAGATATTATATTAATGATCAAAAAATAAATCAATAAACTATTATTAATAAGATATATATTTTTTAAAATATATTTGCAAAACATAAATTTATTCAAAATCAAAGTAAAATATATTTCTAAATAATAATTTTTTTGATGTTTTGCTTCTTTTTATAAGTTTATATTATTTTTTATTAAAAGTAAATTATTTAAAATTATATTTGGCATCCACAAAATTTATTTTTAATTAATAATTCTATATAAATAAACTAATACATAATTAAAATGAATATTTAAAATTATAATGAATACTAATAAAATTGAGATTTATTATTTATTATTTAGGATATACTAGTTTAATGGTTTAAGCATTTAGGAGTTTTGGGTTTAGTGATTTAAGTGGTTAGGACTTTAGTTATTTAAAATTATAGTTTTTATTTAAAGAATAAAAAAAATTAAATTTTTTGATTTCTTTTAATTTTTGAAGGTTATAACCTTTGAAAATATAATAAATTTTATTTTTTTTAAATGTTAATATAATATTTAGTTATAATATTCTTTATAATTATTTATAATGTAAACTCAATATAAATAATTTTATTAATAGATATTATAATAATGATCAATAAATAATTAATAAACTATTATTAATAAGAATAATATAAATTAAAATATAATTGCAAAAACTAAAATGATTCAAAATCAAAATAAAATATATTACGAAATAATAAATTTTTGTTTTTAAAATTTTTCCTCTTGTTATAAGCATATATATTTTTTTTGATAAAAAATAAATTATTTAAAATAGATTTGTCTCACTAATAATTTATTTTGTAATTAATATTTCTATAAAAATAAATAGAAAAATAATTAAAATAAAAATTTAAAATTACACTTAATAAAAATTAAAGTGAGATTTATACTTTATTATTAATGTATACCAATTTAATAGTTAAGTAAATTAAAAGTTTCATCATTTAGGAGTTTAGCGATTAATGTTTTTAGGCATTTAGTGTTTTATAGGTTTTATTTAAACAATAAAATAACAAAAAAAATTTTGTAATTTTTTGTCATTTTCATAGGTTATAACCTTTGAAAATATAATAATATTTAAAATTTTTTGAAATGTGAATACAATATTTAGTTATAATAATTTTAATAATTATATATCATATAAATTTGATATAAATAATTTTATTGATAGATATTATATTAATGATCAAAAATTAAATTAATAAACTATTAATAATATGATAGATATTAATTAAAAAATATTTACAAAACCCAAATTGAGTCAAAATTAAAGTAAAAAATATTACTCGAT
Source organism: Sapria himalayana (assembly GCA_029783825.1). Taxonomy (NCBI): domain Eukaryota; kingdom Viridiplantae; phylum Streptophyta; class Magnoliopsida; order Malpighiales; family Rafflesiaceae; genus Sapria; species Sapria himalayana. Next base: position 42,908 of record JAREIK010003224.1, read on the forward strand.
AATAATTATTAATTTTTAAAATTTTACTTCTTTTATAAGTGTATATATTTTTTTTGATTAAAAATAAATTATTTAAATTATATTTGTTGCACTCATAATTTATTTTGTAATAAATATTTTTATAAAATAAACTTATAAATAAATAAAATGAATATTTAAAATAATACTAAATTAAAATAAAAAATAGATTTCTTAATTATTAACTAGTATATAGCAGTTTAATGGTTTATGTATTTAGGCATTACGGACCTTAGGAGTTTACTTAATTTACTGTGTATGCATTTAGTGGTTTATAGGTTTTATTTAAAAATTAAAATAACAAAATATTTATTTTTATTATTTTTTGATATTTTCAAAGGTTATTAAATTTGAAAATATAATAATTTTTAAATTTTTTTCAAATGTGAATTCAATATTTAGTTATAATAATCACTATATTTATTTATCATATAAATTCAATATAAATAATATTATTGATATATATTCTAAAAATGATTAAAAAATAAATTAATAATCTATTATTAATAAGATAGATATCAATTAAATATAATAAAAAACCTAAAATGATTCAGAAGAAATCAAAATATATTACTATATAATAATTTGTTGTTTTGAAATTCTTTTTTCTTTTAAAAAGTTTATCCATATTTTTTTGATGAAAATGAATTTATATAAATTATATTTGTCTAATTAATAAATTATTTTTTAATTACTATTTATATAAAAATAAACAAATAAATAATTAAAATGAATATTTAAAATTATAATATAAAAAATAATATTGAGATTTATTCTTTATTATTTTGGGTATACCAGTCTAAATTAAATTAGATATGTCTCACTAATAATTTATTTTGTAATTAATATTTCTATAAAAATAAACTGATAAATAATTAAAATAAAAATTTAAAATTATACTAATAAAAATTAAAATGAGATTTATGAATTTTTATTAATGTGTACTAGGTTAATATTTTAAGTATTTAAAGTTTTTTTGTTTATGACTTTAGTGATTTATGTTTTTAGGCATTTAGTGGTTTATAGGTTTTATTTAAACAATGTAATAACAAAAAAATTATTTTTGATATTTTTTCACATTTTCAAAGGTTATAAACTTTGAAAATATAATAATTTTAAAATTTTTTAAAAATGTGAATACAATATTTAGTAATAATAATCATTATAATTATATATAATATAAACTAAATATAAACAATTTTATTTATAGATATGATATCAATTATCAAAAAGTAAATTATTGTGCTATTATTAATATGATAGATATAAATTAAAATATAATTGCAAAACCTAAAATATTCAAAATTCAACTAAAATTTATTACTAAATAATAATTTTATTTTAGTTTTTGCTTCTTTTTATCAGCTTATATTTTTTTTTGATTAAAAATAAATTATTTAAATTATATTTGTATTACTCATAATTTATTTGGTAATTAATATTTTAATAAATTATTTAAATTATATTTAAGGCTTATGAGTTTAAAGATTTAAGTATTTAGGGGCTTTTGTGTTTAGGAGTTTAGAGGTTTAAGTGTTTAGGCATTTAGTGGTATATAAGTTTCATTTAAACAATGATATAACAAAAAATTTATTTTTATAATTTTTTTAATTTTTGAAGGTTATAACCTTTGAAAATATAATAATTTTGAAATTTTTTTCAAATGTAAATATAATATTTAGTTATAAAAATTTTAATAATTATAAGTCATTTAAATTCAATATAAATAATTACATTGCTAGATATTATAATAATGATCAAAAATAATTTAATAAACTATTATTAATAAGATAGATATTATTTAAAATATATTTGCAAAATCTAAATTTATTCAAAATCATTGTAAAATATATTACTTAATAATAATTTTTTTATTGTTTTGCTTTTTTAACTACATTATATTTTTGTTATTAAAAATAAATTATTTAAATTAATTTGTCTTACTCATAATTTATTTTGTAATTTATAATTCTATAATAATAAACTAATAAATATTTAAAATAATTATTTAAAATTATAATGAATACAAATTAAATTGAGATTTATTATATCTTATTCAAGATATACCGGTTTAATGGTTTAAGTATTTAGGTGTTTTTGGGTTTAGGAATTTAGTGATTTAAGTGTTTAGACCTTTAGTGATTTATAGTTATTATCTAAAGAATTAAAAAACAAAAAATTTAATTTTTTGAATTTTTTTAATTTTTGATGGTTGTAACCATTGAATTTATAATAATTTTAAATTTTTTTAAATGTGAATATAATATTTAGTTATAATAATCTTGATAATTATATATAATGTAAAATCAATATAAATAATTTTATTAATAGATATTATAATATTGATCAATAAATAAATTAAAAAACTATTATTAATTAGAATGATATAAATTAAAATATAATTGTAAAATCTTAAATTATTCAAAATTAAATTAAAATAAATTACTAAATAATAATATTTTGTTTTAAAATATTGCCTCATTTTATAATCTTATATGTTTTTGAAGAAAATAAATTATTTAAATTATATCCGTCTCACTAATAATTTATTTTGTAATTAATATTTAAAAAAAATAAACTGATAAATAATTAAAACGAATAATTTAATGAATACTAATAAAAATGAGATTTATTATTTGTTATTTAGAGTATACTAATTTAAAGGCTTATGTATTTATGGGCTTCGGGGTTTAGGAGTTTAGTCATTAAGAATTTAGGTATTTTGTGGTATATAAATTTTATTTAAAAAATCTAATAACAAAAAATTTATCTTTTTATTTTTTCTTATTTTCAAAAGTTATAACCTTGGAAAACTCAATAATTTTTAAATTTTTTTAAAATGTGAAAATATTATTTTGTTATAATAATCTAAATAATTATATATTATGTAAATTCAATATAAATAATTTATTTTATAGATATTATGATGACTATAATAAAATAAATTAATAAACTATTATTAATAAGATAGATATTAAATTAAATTTATTTGCAAAACCTAAAATGATTCAAAATCAAAGTAAAATATATTAATAAGATAGATATTAAATAAAACTATTAGTAATAAGATAAAATATACAGGTTTAAAAGATAAATATCTTTAGGAGTTTTCAGATTTAAGAATTTAGTGATTCAAGTGTTTAGGCATTTAGTAGTATATAGGTTATATTTAAAAAATAAAATAACAAAATTTTTTTTTTGTTATTTGTTTTCATTTTTGAAGGATATAACCTTTTATGCTATAACAATTTTTAAATTTTTTTTAAATGTGAAAACTATATTTAGTTATGATAATCGTAATAATTATATATTATGTAAAATTAATATAAACAATTATATTGATATATATTATAATAATGATCATACAAAAGATTAATAAACAATTATTAATAAGATAAATATTTTTTAAAATATATTTACAAAACCAAAAATGATTTAAAATCAAAGTGAAATATTTTACTAAATATTAATTTTAAATTTTTAAATTTTTGTATCCATTTATAAGCTTATATATTTTTTAATGAAAAATAAATTATTTAAATTATATTTGACTCACTATTAATTTATTTTTTAATTTATATTTCTATAAAAATAAACTAATAAATAATTAAAATGTAAATATAAAATTATAATGAATACTAATAAAAATGAGATTTATGAATAATTATTTAGGGTATACCTATTTAATGGTTTAAGTTTATTGTGGTTTTGGGGTTAATGAATTTATTGATTTATATGGTTGCACATTTAGGTGTTTATAGGTTTTATTTAATAAATTAAATTACAAAAAATTTTCATCTTTATTAATTTTCGTGATTTGTAAAGGTTATAACCTTTGAAAATATAATTATTTTTTAATGGTTCTAAAATATGAATACAATACTTAGTCATAATAATCTTAATAATTATATTTGATGTAAATTCAATATTAAAAATTTTATTAAAATATATTATTTTGATGATCAAAAAATAATTAATATACTATTATTAATAAGATAGATATTAATTAGAATATATTTCCTGAACCCAAAATAATTCAAAATTCAAAGTAAATTATATTACTAAATAAAATATTAAATTTTTGAAATTTTGTTATTTTTATAAGCTTATATTTTTTTCATAAAAAATAATTTATTTAAATTATATATGTCTCACTCATTATTATTTTGTAATTAATATTTTATAAAAATAAACTAAAAAATAATTAAAATTAATATTTTAAAATTATAATGAATACAAATAAAAATGAGATTTATTATTTATTATTTACGTTATATAGGTTTAATGGTTAAGTATTTGGGTGTTTTGGGGTTTAGAGTCTAGAGATTAAATGTTTAGGCATTTAGTTGTTTATAAGTTTTATTTAAATAATAAAATAATAGAAAAATTATTTTTGTGATTTTTTATCATTTTTGAAGGTTATAAACTTTTAAAATATATTAATTTTTAAATTTTTTTCAAATGTAAATATAATATTTAGTTATAAGAATCTTAATAAATATAAGACATTTAAATTTAATATAAGTAATTTTATTGTTAGATATTATAAAATTGATCAAATAATAAATTAATTAATTATTCTTAATATGATTGATTGCAATTAAAATATAATAGAAAAACCTATATATAATAATTCAAAATCAAAGTAAAATATATTACTAAATAATAATTTTTTGTTTTTAAATTTTTACTTTTTTTATATGCTTATAGTTTTTTTTTGATTAAAAATAAATTATTAAAATTATAGCTGTCTCGCTCATTATTTATTTTGTGATTTATATTTCTATAAAAAATAAACAAATAAATAATTAAAATGAATATTTAAAATTATAATGAATACAAATTAAAATTAGATTTATGTTTTATTATATGTGGTATATCTGTTTAATAGTTTGATTATTTAGGAGTTTTTCATTCAGGAGTTTATCAATTTATGTTTTTAGGTATTTAGTGGTTTATTTTTTTAGATTTTTTCTAATTTTCAAAGGTTATAACCTTTGAAAATAAGAAAATTTTTAAAATTTTTTGAAATGTGAATACTATGTATAATTATATTAATCTTACTAATTATATAACATATAAATTCAATATAAACAATTTTAATGATAGAAATAAAAATAATGATCAAAAATTTAATTAATAAACTATTATTAATAATATAAATATTAATTATAATATATTTACATAACTCAGAATGATTCAAAATCAAATCAAAATATATTACTAAATAATAATATATAATTATTAAATTTGTCCTTTTTTTATAAGCTTATATTTTTTTTGATTAATAATAATTTATTTAAATAATATTTGTCTTACTCGAAATTTATTTTGTCATTAATTTATCTAAATAATTTAAACTATAAATAATTAAAATGAATATTTAAAATTAAAATAAATAGAAATAAAAATGAGATTTATTATTTATTAAGTAGTATATAGATGTTAAAATGTTTATGTATTTAGGGTTTTCTGGGTTTATGAGCTTACTAATTTATGTAAGTAAGCATTTAATGGTGTATAGGTTTTATTTAAAAAATAAAAAAACTAAAAATTTATTTTTATTATTTTTTCTCATTTTTTAAGATTATAACATTTGAAAATATAATAATTTTTAAATTTTTATCAAAATTGAATACAATATTTATTTATAATAATTATAATTATTATATATCATATAAATTAAATATAGATAATTTTATTTATAGATATTCTAATAATTATCAAAAAATAAATTAAAAATCTATTATGAATAAGAATGATATTACTGAAAATATAATATCAAAACCTAAAATGATTCAAAATCAAAGCATAATATAATACTAAATAATAATTATTTGTTTTTAAATTTTTATTCTTTTTATAAGCTTACCAATTTTTTGAAGAAAAAATAATTTTTCTAAATTATATATTTAACTTATAATTTATTTTATATTTAATACATATATAAAATAAAAAACTAAATGATCAAAATGAATTTTTTAAATTATAATGAAAACAAATAAAAATGAAATTTATTAATTATTATTTAGGGTATATCGATTTAAAGGATTATCTATATAAGGGTATCGGGATTTTATACTTTAGTGATTTAAATGCTTAGGCATTTAGTGGTGTATAGGTTCTATTTAAACAATAGAATAACAAAGAAAAATATTTTTTTTTCACATTTTAAAAGGTTATAACCTTTGAAAATATAATAATTTTAAAATTTTTTTCAAAAGTGATACAATATTTAGTTATAATAATCATTATATTTATATATCATATAAATTCAATATAAACATTTTTATTGATAAATATTCTAATAATGCTGAAAAAAAAATTAATAATCTATTATTAATAAGATAGATATCAATTAAAATATATTTACAAAACTAAAATGATTCAGAAGCAATGCAAATTATATTACTATACAATAATTTTTTGTTTTGAATTTTTTTTTCTTTTAAAAAGTTTATCTATAATTTTTTGATGAAAAATAATTTATATAAATTATATTTGTGTAACTTATAAATATTTTTGTAATTAATATTAAAATAAAAATAAACAATTAAATAAATAAAATGAAATTTAAAATTATAATTAAAAAAATGAGATTTATTATTTATTATTTTGGGTAAACTAGTCTAATTTAAATTAGATCTATCTTACTAATAATTTATTTTGTATTTAATATTTCTAAAAAATAAACTGAAAATTAATTAAAATAAAAATTAAAAATTATACTGAATAAAAATTAATATGATATATATGATTTATTATTAATGTATACTAGTTTAATGGTTTAAGTATTTAGAGGTTTTGACTTTTAGAAGTTTAGCGATTGAGGTTTTTAGACATTTACTGGTTTATAGGTTTTATTTAATCAAAAAAATAACAAAAAAAATTATTTGTAATTTTTTCTCATTTTCATAGGTCATAACCTTTAAAACATAATAATATTTAAAATTTTTTGAAATGTGAATACAATGTTTAGTTATAATAATATTAGTAATAATATATGATATAAATTCAATATAAATAATTTTATTGATAGATATTATAATAATAATCAAAAATTAAATTAATAAACTACTAATAATAAGATATATATTAATTAAAAAATATTTACAAAACCCAAATTGATTCAAAATTAAAGTAAAATATATTACTAGATAATAATTTTTAATTTTTAAATTTTTACCTCTTATATTAGCGTATATAGATTTTTTGATTAAAAATAAATTATTTAAATTATATTTGTTGCACTCATAATTTATTTTATAATAAATATTTTTATAAAAATAAACTAATTAAATATTAAAATGAATATTTAAAACTATAATATATAGATATTAAAATTAGATTTATTAATTATTATCTATTATATAATAGTTTAATGGTTTATGTATTTAGATAATACGGGGTTTAGGTGTTTACTGATTTAATTGTGTATGCATTTAATGGTATATAGGTTTTATTTAAAAAATAAAATAACAAAACTTTTATTTTTATTATTTTTTGATATTTTCAAAGGTTATAACCTTTGAAAATATAATAATTTTTAAATTTTTTTCAAAAGTGAATTCAATATTTAGTTATAATAATCATTATATTTATATATCATATAAATTCAACATAAACAATTTTAGTGATAAATATTATAATAATGTTTAAAAAAAAATTAATAATCTATTATTAATAAAATGAATATCAATTAAAATATAATTAGAAAACATAAAATGATTCATAAGCAAAGCAAAATATATTACTATATGATAATTTTTTGTTTTGAATTTTTTTTTTTAAAAAGTTTATCTATATTTTTTTGACTAAAAATAATTAACATAAATTATATTTTTTATCTCATAATTTATTTTTTAATTAATATTTATATAAAAAAAATTAATAATTAAAATGAATATTAAAAATTATAATGAAAAAAAATGAGATTTATTATTTATTATTTAGGGTATACCGATTTAATTTAAGTTATATCTGTCTCACTAATAATTTATTTTGCAATTAATATTTCTATAAAAATAAACTGATAAATAATTAAAATAAACATTTAAAATTATACTGAATAAAAATTAAAATGAGATTTATGATTTATTATTAATGTATACCAGTTAAATGGTTTAAGTATTTTGAGTTTATGTCATTTAGGGGTTTAGTGATTTATGTTTTTAGGTATTTAGTGATTTATATGTTTTATTTAAACAATAAAATAACAAAAAAAATTGTAATTTTTTTTAATTTTCAAATGTCATAACCTTTAAAAATTTAAAAATATTTAAAAATTTTTGAAATTTGAATACAATATTTAATTATAATAATTTTAATAATTCTATATCATACAAAATAAATATAAACAACTTTATTGATATATATCATAATAAAGATCAAAAATTAAATTAATAAACTATTTATAATAAGATATATATTAATCAAAAAATATTTACAAAACCCAAATTGATTCAAAATTAAATAAAAACATATTAGTTGATAATAGTTTTTAATTTTTAATACTACTACTTTTATACTTCTTTTAAAAGCGTATAAATTTTGTTTGATTAAAAATAAATTATTTAAATTATATGTGTCACACTCATAATTTATTTTGTAATAAAAATTTGTATAAGTATAAACTAATAAATAATTATAATGAATATTTAAAATAATAATAAATTGAAATAAAAATTATATTTATTAATTATTAAGTAGTATATAATGGTTTAATGGTTTATGTATTTAGGCATTACGTGGTTTAGGAGTTTTCTCATATAACTGTGTTATGCATTTAGTGGTTTATAGGTTTTATTTAAAAAATAAAATAACAAAAAATTTATTTTTATATTTTTTTCATATTTCCAAAGGTTATAACATTTGGAAATATAATAATTTTTAAATTTTTTTAAAAAGTGAATTCTATATTTAATTATAATAATAATTATATTTATATATCATATAAATTCAATATAAATAATTTTATTGATAAATATTCTAATAAAGATCAAAAAATAAATTAATAAACAATTATTAATAAGATAGATATCAATTAAAATATAATTACAAAACCTAAAATGATTCAGAAGGAGAGCAAATTATATTAATATATAATAAATTTTAGGTTTTAATTTTTTTATTCTTTTTATAAGTTTATCTATATTTTTCGATGAAAAATAATTTATATAAATTATATTTGTATAACTCATAATTTATTTTGTAATTAATATTTATATAAAAATAAACAAATAAATAATTAAAATGAATATTTATATTATAATGAAAAAAATAATATTGAGATTTATTATTTACTATTTAAGGTATACTAGTTTAAAAGGATTATCTTTTTAGGATTCTAGAGATTTAGGAGTTATTGATTTAAGTGTTTAGTCATTTAGTGGTTTATAGGATTTATTTAAACAATTAAATAACAAAAATATTATTTTTGATATTTCTTAGATTTTCAAAGGTTATAACCTTTGAAAATTTAATAATTTTAAAATATTTTAAAAATGTAAATACAATATTTTGTAATAATAATCATTATAATTATATATAATATAAACAAAATATAAAGAATTTTATTTATAGATATTAAAATTATTATCAAAAAATAAATTAATATGCTATTATTAATATGATAGATATAAATTAAAATATAATTGCAAACCCTAAAATTATTCAAAATCAAAGTAAAATTTATTACTAAATAATAATTTTTGTTTTTTAGTTTTGGCTTCTTTTTATAAGCTTATATATTTTTTTTGATGAAAAATAAATTATTTAAATTAAATTTGTATCACTCATAATTTATTTTGGAATTAATATTTTAATAAATTATTCAAATTATAATTAAGGTTTACGAGTTTAAAGGTTTAAGTATTTAGGGGCTTTTGTGTTAAGGAGTTTAGAGATTTAAGTGTTTAGGGATTAGTGGTTTATAAGTTTTATTTAAACAATGATATAACATAAAATTTATTTTTTTTATTTTTTCTAATTTTTGACGGTTATATCCTTTGAAAATATAATAATTTTTAAATTTTTTCAAATGTAAATATAATATTTATCTATAATAATCTTCATAAATATAAGTCATTTAAATTCAATATAAATAATTACATTGCTAGATATTATAATAATGATCAAAAAATAAATTAATAAACTATTATAAATAAAATAGATAATATTTAAAAAGTATTTGCAAAATCTAAATTTATTCAAATCAAAGTAAAATATATTACTAAATAATAATTTTTTTAATGTTTTGCTTTTTTTTTATACGTTTATATTTTTGTTATTAAAAATAAATTATTTAAATTATATTTGTCTTACTCATAATTTATTTTGTAATTTATAATTCTATCATAATAAACTAATAAATATTTAAAATGAATATTTAAAATTATAATGAATACAAATAAAATTGAGATTTATTATTTTTTATTCAGGATATACCAGTTTAATGGTTTAGGTATTTAGTTGTTTTGTGGTTTAAAAGTCTAGTGATTTAATTGTTTAGACCTTTAGTGATTTATAGTTTTTATTTAAATAATGAAAAAATAAAAAATTTAATTTTTTGATTTTTTTCTAATTTTTGAATGTTTTAACCTTTGAAAATCTAATAATTTTTAATTTTTTTAAATGTGAATATAATATTTAGTTATAATTATCTTAATAATTATATATAATGTAAACTCAATATAAATAATTTTATTGAAAGATATTATAATAATGATCAATAAAGAAATAAATAAACTTGTATTAATAAGAATGATATAAATTAAAATATAATTGTAAAATCTAAAAATGATTCAAAATCAAAATATGATATATTAATAAAAAATAATTTTTTATTTTTAAAATTTTGCATTTGTTTATAAGCATATATTTTTTTTTTTCGAAAAGTGAATATAATATGAAGTTTTAATAATCATAATAATTATATATCATATAAATTCAATATAAACAATTTTATTGATATATATTATAATAATGATCATATAAAAGTAATAAACAATTATTATTTAGATAAATATTGTTTAAAATATATTTTGAAAACCTAAAATGATTCAAAATCAAAGTAAAATATTTTATGAAATATTAATTTTAAATTTTTAAATTTTAAAATTTTGTATCCATTTATAAGCCTATATATTTTTTGATGAACAATAAAATATTTAAATTATATTTGTCACACTAATAATTTATTTTTTAATTTATATTTCTATAAATATAAACTAATAAATAATTAAAATGTATATTTAAAATTATAATGAATACAAATAAAAATGAGATTTATGATTTATTATTTATGGTATAACTATTTAATTATTTAAGTTTTTTGTGGTTTTGGGTTTAATGGGTTTATTTATTTATATGTTTACTCATTTAAGTGTTTATAGGTTTTATTTAATCATAGAAATAACAAAAAATTTATTTTTATGAATTTTCATGATTTTCAAATGTTATAACCTTTAAAAATTTAATAATTTTTTACTAGTTATAAAATATGAATACAATACTTAGTAAATAATGTTTTATATTACTAAATAAATTTTTAAATTTCTGAAATTATGTTTATTTTTATAAGTTTTTTTTAATAAGAAATAATTTATTTAAATTATATATGTCTCACTCATTATTTAATTTGTAAATAATATTTCTATAAAAATAAACAAAAAAATAATTAAAAGGAATATTTAAATTAATAATGAATTCAAATAAAAATGAGATTTTTTATTTATTATTTAGGTTATATAAGTTTAATGGTTTAAGTATTTAGGGGATTTTTGTGCTTAGGAGTCTAGAGATTTACATGTCTAGGCATTTAGTGGTTTAGAAGTTTTATTTAAATAATAAAAAAATTATTTTTGTGATTTTTTATCATTTTTGAAGGTTATAACCTTTGAAAATATAATAATTATTAAATCTTTTTCAAATATAAATATAATATTTAGGCATAATAATCTTAATAATTATAAGACATTTAAATTGAATATTAGTAATTTTATTGTCAAATATTATAAAAATGATCAAATAATAAATTAATAAACTTTTATTAGTAAGATTTATAGAAATTAAAATATAATCGCAAAACCTATATATAAAGATTCAAAATCAAAGTAAAATATATTACTAAATAATACTTTTTTGTTTTTAAATTATTACTTCTTTTTTTAAACTTATATTTTTTTTTATTAGAAATAAATTATTAAAATTATATTTGTGTAACTCAGTATTTATTTTCTTATTAATATTTTTATAAAAAAAATAATAAATAATTAAAATGAATATTAAAAATTATAATGAATATAAATTAAAATGAGATTTATGATTTATTATATGTGGTATACCATATTAATGATTTGATTATTTAGGAATTTTGTCGTTTAGGAGTTTATCAATTTATGTTTTTAGGTATTTAGTGGTTTATAGGTTTTATTTATATAATAAAAATAAAAATTTTTTTTTTAGATTTTTTCTGATTTTCAAAGGTTATAACCATTAAAAATAAATTAAAATTTAAAATTTTTTGAAATGTGATTATAATATTTAGTTATAATAATTTTAATAATTATATATGATATAAATTAAATATAAATAATTTTATTGAAAGATATTATAATAATGATCAAAAATTAAATAAATAAACTATTAATAATAAGATAGATATTAATTAAAAAATATTTACAAACCCCAAATAGATTAAAAATTAAAGTAAAATATATTACTGTATAATAATTTTTAATTTTAAAATTTTTACTTCTTTAATAATCGTATATATATTTTATGATTATAAATAAATTATTTAAATTTGTTAAATATTCTAATAATGATCAAAAAATAAATTAATAAACAATTTTTTATACGATAGATATCAATTAAAATATAATTACAAAACCAAAAATAATTCAGAATGAGAGCAAAATATATTACTATATAATAAATATTAGTTTTTAAATTTTTTATTCTTTTTATAAGTTTATTTATATTTTTCGATGAAAAATAATTTATATAAATTATATTTTTCTAACTCATAATTTATTTTGTAATTAATATTTTTTAAAAAATAAATGAATAAATAATTAAACTGAATATTTAAAATTATAATGAAAAAAATAATATTGAGATTTATTATTTATTATTTAGGGTTACCAGTTTAAAAGGATTATTATTTCTTATTTAGGGTTTTAGAGATTTAGGAGTTATTGAATTAAGTATTTAGGAATTTAGTGGTTTATAGGTTTTATTTAAATAATGAAATATCAAAAAAAAATATTTTTTTTATTTTTTCACATTTTCTAAGGTTATAATCTTTGAAAATATAATAATTTTAAAATTTTTTTCCAAAAGTGAATTCAATATTTATTTATAATAATGATTATATTTAAATATCATATAAATTCAATATAAACAATTTTATTGTTAAATATTCTAATAATGATCAAAAAATAAATTAATAATTTATTATTAATAAGATAGATATCAATTAAAATATAATTACAAAACCTATAATGATTCAGAATAAAAGCAAATTATATTACTATATAATAATTTTTTGTTTTTAATTTTTTATTCTTTTAATAAGTTTATCTATATTTTTTTTGATGAAAAATAATTTATAGAAATTATATTTGTGTAACTCATAATTTATTTTGTAATTAATATATATATATATAAATAAACAAATAAATAATTAAAACGAATATTTAAAATTATAATGAAAAAAATTTAAAATTAGGACTTGAGCGATTTATGTCATTAGGCATTTTTTGGTTTATAGGTTTTGTTTAACCAATAAAATAACAAAAAAAAAATATTTTTGATATTTTTTCACATTTTCAAAGGTTATAACCTCTGACAATATAATAATTTTAGAATTTTTTAAAAATGTGAATACAATATTTAGTAATAATAATCATTATAATTATATATAATATAAACTAAATATAAACAATTTTATTCATAGATATGATATCAATTATTAAAAAATAAATTAATATGTTATTATTATTATGATGGATATAAATTAAAATATAATTACAAAACCTAAAAGTATTCAAAATCCAAGTAAAATTTTTTACTAAATAATAATTTTTGTTTTTTAGTTTTGGCTTCTTTTTATAAGCATATATATTTTTTTGATGAAAAATAAATTATTTAAATTATATTTGTATCACTCATAATTTAATTTGTAATTAATATTTTAAAAAATTATTTAAATTATATTTAAGGTTTATGAGTTTAAAGATTTAAGTATTTAGAAGCTTTTGTGTTTAAGAGTTTAGATGCTTAAGTGTTTAGGCATTTACTGGTTTATAAGTATATTTTAAACAATGATATTGCAAAAAATTTATTTATATTATTTTTTATAATTTTTGAAGTTTATAACCTTTGAAAATATAATAATTTTTAAATTTTTTTTTAAGTGTAAATATAATATTTATTTATAATAATCATCATAATTCTAATTCATTTAAATTCAATATAAATAATTATATTGCTAGATATTATAATTATTATCAAAAATAAATTAATAAACTATTTTTATTAAATTAGTTATTATTTAAAAAATAAAATATATTACTAAATAATAATTTTTTTAATATTTTTCTTTTTTTATAAGTTTATATTTTTGTTATTTAAAATAAATTATTTAAATTATATTTGTCTTACTCATAATTTATTTTGTAATTTATAATTTTATTATAATAAACTACTAAATTATTAACATGAATATTTAAAATTATAATGAATACAAATAAAATTCAGATTTATTATTTATTATTCAGGATATACCGGTTTAATGGTTTAAGTATTTAGGTGTTTTGTTGTTTAGGATATTAGTGATTTAATTGTTTAGACCTTTAGTGAATTATTGTTTTTTTTAAAGAATGAAAAAACAAAAAATTTAATTTTTGATTTTTTTTTTAATTTTGAAGGTTGTAACCCCTGAAAATATAATAATTTTAATTTTTTTAAATGTGAATATAATATTTAGTTGTAATAATCTTAATAATTATATATAATGTAAACTCAATATAAATAATTTTATTGATAGATATTATAATAATGATCAATAAATAAATTAATAAACTTATATTTATAAGAATGATATGAATTAAAATATAATTGTAAAATCTAAAATGATTCAAAATCAAAATAAGATATATTATTAAATAATAATTTTTTATTTTTAAAATTGTGCCTCTTTTTATAAGCATTTTTTTGATGAAAAATAAATTATTTAAATTATATATGTCGCACTAATAATTTATTTTGTAATTAATATTTCTATAAAAATAAACTGATAAATAATTAAAATGAATATTTAAAATTATAATGAATACTAATAAAACAGAGATTTATGATTTATTATTTAGACTATACTAATTTAATATTTTAAGAATTTTGGCCTTTAGGGTTTAGGAGTTTAGTCATTTTAGTATTTAGTCATTTAGTAGTTTATAGGTTTTATATAAAAAAAAAATAACAAAAAATTTATTTTTGTTATTTTTTATCATTTTTGAAGGTTATAACCTTTGAAAATATAATAATTTTTTAATTTTTTTTGAACAGTGAATAAATTATGAAGTTATAATAATCTTAATAATTATATATCATATAAATTCAATATAAACTATTTTATTGATATTTATTATAATAATGTTCATAAAAAATTAATAACCAATTATTAATAAGATAAATATTGTTTAAAATATATTTGCAAAACCTAAAATGTCTCAAAATCAAAGTGAAATATTTTACAAAATATTAATTTTAAATTTTTAAATTTTTGTATCCATTTATAAGCCTATATATTTTTTGATGAAAAATAAATTATTTAAATTATATTTGTCTCACTAATAATTTATTTTTTAATTTATATTTCTATAAAATTAAACTAATAAATAATTAAAATGTATATTTAAAATTATAATGAATACTAATAAAAATGAGATTTATTATTTATTATTTAGGGTATAACTATTTAATTGTTTAAGTTTTTTGTAGTTGTGGGGTTAAAAAGTTTATTGATTTATATGATTGCACATTTTCGTGTTTATAGGTTTTATTTAATCAATAAAATAAAATACTTAGTTATAATAATCTTAATATTTATATTTGTTGTAGATACAATATAAAAAAATGTATTAATATATATTATAATAATGATCAAAAAATAATTTAATAAACTATTATTAATAAGATAGATATTAATTAAAAAATATTTGCATAACATAAAATAATTCAAAATCAAAGTAAATTATATTACTAAACAAAATTTTAATTTTTTAAATTTTGTTTATTTTTATAAGCTTATTTATTTTTCATAAAAAATAATTTATTTAAATTATATCTGTCTCACTCATTATTTATTTTGTAATTAATATTTCTATAAAAATAAACTAAAAAATAATTAAAATGAAAATTTAAAATTATAATGAATACAAATAAAAATGAGATTTATTATTTATTATTTAGGTTATATAGGTTTAATGGTTTAAGTATTTAGGGGGTTTTGGGGTTTAGGAGTCTAGAGATTTAAATGTTTAGTCATTTAGTGGTTTATAAGTTTTATTTAAATAAAAAAATAATAAAAAATTATTTTTGTGATTTTTTATCATTTTTGAAGGTTATAACCTTTGAAAATATAATAATTTTTAAATTTTTTTCAACTATAAATATAATATTTAGTTATAATAACATAAGAAATATAAGACATTTTAATTGAATATAAATAATTTTATTGTTCGATATTATAAAATTGATCAAATAATAAATTAATAAACTATTATTAATAAGATTGATCGTAATTAAAATATAATTGCAAAACCTATATATAATGATTCTAAATCAAAGTAAAATAAATTACTAAATAATATTTTTTTATTTTTAAATTTTTACTTCTTTATATAAGCTTATTTTTTTTTGATTAAAAATAAATTATTAAAATTATATTTTTCTCGCTCATTATTTATTTTGTGATTGATATTTCTTTAAAACTTAAACTAATAAATAATTAAAATGAATATTTAAAATTATATTGAATACAAATAAAAATGAGATTTATGATTTATTATATATGGTATACCGGTTTAATGGTTTGATTATTTAGTGGTTTATAGGTTGTATTTATATAATAAAAATTTAAATTCTATTTTTGATTTTTTCTGATTTCCTAAGGTTATAACCTTAGGAAATTATTTTATTTAAATTCTATTTTTGATTTTTTCTATTTTTGATTTTTTCAAATTTTTTGACAAGAATGAATCATGTCGGGCTGATAAATTTTGACTCGCATGCCATGCCAGGCACAACACGAATGCCTGGCACGTGGGCATGACACAGGTGATCATGCACCGAGCATTGTCACGACGAGCTGATGCCAACAAGAGAGGCTTGCATAGCCCCGAAAGGGCGACAGCGGTGCGGCGGCACGGGGGAGCGCCATAGAAACCCTACTTTTTAAAAATTTGGGTTATGTCCTGATTAGAACTAGACCGAGCAGGGCCGAGCCTGGCTGAACCAGATAGATTTCGGCATGACCTATATTGAACCGTGTCGGGCCAGGCACGGTAGCCTAGTTGGGCGGCCAAAATAGGCCGAGCCGGCCTAGAGGTGTCAAACGGGCCGACCCGACATGGCACGGCCCAGTTTTAGGCCACCCAACTGGGCTACCGTGCTGGGCCATGCATGGCATGATTACTGTTTCGTGCCGGCCCAGCACCGACCCACGGCCTGAAAACCATCGGTTACGGCCCGGTTTGGGCCGAACAAAACCCTGATTTTTTTAAAAAATTAAGATTTCGTCGGTGCACCACAGTGCATCTTCCCCTTTTGCGGCTTGACGAGCTTTGCATGTTGGGCATCGTGTCATGAACTTAGTATGAGTGAGGGTGTACCATTCAGCTCGTATTGACCATGTTCGGTGCGTGGTCACGTGCTGTGCCCACATGCCGGCAAAGCACAATGGGCATGGGCACGGCACTGTAGTGTGCCGTGCCATGCATGGGCACGACTGAATTGTGCTAGGATGGGCCGAGCCGGCCCGTTTAACACCACTAAGTCTGTCTAACCTAGCTCGTTTAACATCTCTATCTAAGAGATTGTTTCTCCAAACTATAATTTAAAACACACAAAGACATTTTGATTTAAAACATAGACTCTTCCCTTTTCGCTTGCCATTACTAAGGGAATGCTTGTAAGTTTCTTTTTCTCCACTCATTAATAAGTTTAAACTCAATGGGTAACCCCAATGACCTAAGGTCTAGCAGGATATGAAATCACCTAGAAGTAGAGGTGTCAACTGGGCCGGGCCGGCCGGCCCGGCACGAGGCACGGCATGGTTCGGCCGTGCCTGGGCTGGCCTGGCATGTTTTTAGACCATCCCTGGGCCCGTGCCGTGCCCGGGTTAGGCACGAGTCGTGCCGTGCCGTGCCTGGGCAGGCCCGACAAGTTTTTAGACCGGGCCCGGGCCCGTGCCATGCCCGGGTTAGGCAAGAGCCGTGTCGTGCCGTGCCTGGCCCGAGCCGTGCCGTGCCGTGCCGTGCCTGGCCCGAGCCGTGCCGTGCCACGGCACGGCAGCACGGGTTTTTCTCGTGCCGGTTTCACGCGGGCACGCGTGGGCGTGACCCAGCCCCTTCTGAAAAAAAGACCGCGGGTCGGGTCTGATTGGATCCCGACCCGCGGTCCCGACTCCCGACCTGGCACGGCATGGCCTGCCGTGCCTACGTGCCGTGCCCGGATGTTTTTAAACCGTGCCGGGCCGGGCACGGTAGCACGTTCGTGCCCTAAAAAAACGGGTCGGGCCGTGCCGGGCCGGCCCGTTTGACACCTCTACCTAGAAGGACATACCCCATCAAAATCATAATATGCATACCAGTAAAAATGAACCAAAGTAATGCATCAGGCAACTACCACTTAGTTATCTTGCTTTTTGCTAAGGAATCAAATAGCCACTTGTCTCCCATTCAAGCTATTGTATGCTCGCTCTCATGAGAGACCACCAACTCTACACAACTATGTCAAGAGCATTAATGCAAAACACTTAGGTAGACGCACCTCCTCTACAAGGAAAAGGGCTACCACCCTAATTCAAAAGCTTAAAGATTCACAAAATTCTATAATTCACATGATGTATCCCATTTGCCCATGTTTTTCATCGATACGAGAGCCAAGATATCTATTAATGGGAGTCACAATTTTTCATTTGCATAGCTTATGCACACCACAAAGATAGCTCACAAAAATTCAATGCTAGTTTACTTCTTCATTTAAGCTCACACCACGAGAGGCTACAAGCCCATTCTAGTGCCAACCATGGATAAAAAGCAACCACCACCATCACCTGGCCATAGAGATGGAAAATCTGATGTAGCAAAGGGTCCTGAAAGACAATAGCTTTATAAGTACCCCCCTCCCATGACCTACAACCACTACAACAAAAACATAATCAAAGATGCTTAAAAAGCATCATTATATCTAATCATGTCGCTTATCGATAGTGTCATCCGCTAGCATGACATAAAAAGTCTATACATATAATGACATTTTTTTGCAGTGTCATTGAATCATAAACAATGACACTTTATTTTAGCGTCAAGGTATGATTCAATGACACTGCAAAAAAAACATCATTATATGTTATAGCTATCGTAAATTTTTTTAATACTATGACACTTAGTAAAAGCATCAAGGAAGAATATGATTTAAATAAATTTAAATTTAATAATTATTGTAAATATATTTTCACCTGTTATTGTAATATTGCATGCACATAAGAACAACATTCTTTACAATCCATACCAGGAATACAGTTTTCAAGTACAATAGGGAACTCGTACTTCTTACAAATCAAAAAAAAAAAAATAACACAATGTCAACATTCATTTCTTAAATTCAATTCAAATTTTTTGATATATGCAACCCAATTGTGCCTTATCTCCATAAAACTGGTTCATGCTAGCATGACAAAGTTGAGAGTTAGTTTCCAAATAAGGTAACATGCATACAAAAAGATGAACAATAAATACTTACACTTGCAGAAAAAAATATATTATAGAGCATTGGAAAAAAATAGGAATGATAACAACATATCATAAAAATAATTTATATAACAATTAACATATATGATTAAATAAATTTAATAACAACAAAAACAGAGTTACTAGTAATGGGTAAAATATAAAGTAGGAGATTTATCAATTATGGTAAATAATTGTGCCTATAATAATAATTGTGTTTTATAATGGTGAAAAGGTAATTTATAATATTGTGGTAAAGTATTGAAGCTAAAAGTCGAAATCACAATTTTTTCCATTGGCAATCTACAAAAAAAAATCTATGGCTGACAACATAAACAAAAGATAGTATGATAAAAAAATTCCAATTGCATATTCAAGTTTTGAATATTTAATAGAAAGTAATAAGTAATAACTTTGATCTCATTATAAAAAATACCTTTATTATCACAATAGTTTATGGACCATTCCAAAGTTGGATGATCTCCTAACTTGACCCAATATAAGTCTACCTTTAAACGCCTATGAATCATGCATACAATATACTAACGTAATTCAACATATGAAAATTAGAGAAATATAATGAATGTGTAAGGAAAATACTAAAATGTCTTCAAATGGTTATGTCTAACAATTTAACTTCAGTCATAGTTTGTGTCAAAAGAGATATAAATTATGAACCTCATCAAAAGTTAAAGTTGGAAATGCCAAAATTTGTTCATGCTTCAATACAAAAAGGTGTCCCCAATGCTTTTCAAACCGAGGAAAGTATTAATTGAGTCACCAACATCACCCATTCAGATCATACTTCATCCAACTCATCTTTGTTGTACGATTTCTTCCCATTAAACTGTTGAAAAGTAAAGTATTATTTTAATCAATAAAATTGGAAAATAAAAAAAACCTGATATATTGAGAAATAACAAATCAACACATACCTTTGTTGTTAGACATCATTGATCAAGAATGATATCTCTCATATATCTCATCACATAGTATCCACATTCAACACTACCTTGTTGTCTTGGTCACTGAATAGAAAATAAAATCATTATATATTATATATATGGAGTTACTTGCAAGTAAGTTTAAAATTAAGCAAAAGAAACTAAATATTATATTACTTAGTTAATGAGTTATGTACCCCTAGTACAACCCAATTAGGCTCTCTTTTTGATGAGGTATGTTTTTTAAAGTGAAGATTTCTTTGAGCCCTACATTAAGAAAAAAAATTTGTTACCAACAAATGATTCATTCTATAATAAGAAGGGAAAAACTTACATATTAACAATGTATTTAAGATCATCTGAAGGTTGATGATGCAAGGAATCAAGGTAATAGGCGATCAAAATCTTTATGTCAAGTACCACCAATACCCAATGACAACTACAAAATTAACATTAGTGTAACAACATAATATTTATAATTTGATAAATATGCATACTTATAAACTTACTTATGTTAAATAACTTACCCTGGGTTATATGGAATGAAAATAAAATCTGCATTATTTGCATTCATCAACAGATTAGCTATAACCTTTGACCTATTTTTCTTGCTTGCTTCTCCCAATCCAGCTTTGGAAACCAAGGTCGGATTTACAAAAATAAATTACTCTGCCTCTTTAGCATCAACCATCTTTGCATGCAAGTGCCTGATTTAATTTCATACAATATTAAAAGTTTTAATATTTTAATTTAACTAATATTAAATACAATTCTCATTTTGAAAAATTAAAGCATAAATAAGATAGTTAAAATATATGAAAAATATATTAAATGTTTCTCTTACAATATATAGAACATAAGGCAATTAGATGACATATCTGTTGATGATATTATGATATCCATATCTTCTTTCATGAGGAAGGTCTTAAATGACTTTCCAAAAACCTCCTCTATGAAAATTGTGGGATAAATAACAATTTAACAGTCACCATCTTATTGTGATACTTAGAAAAAAATTAACACTCAAGAATATTCAATGAATCAAAAATCATTTATAAATATTAGAGTAATCAAGAAAAATATATTTAGCCGCCCAAAATATTATCATGTTCCATTATGGAATAGATTCGCATTTTGGAATATTATCAATCAATTAGTTAATTTGTGGTTATAACTTTATGTGCTAATGAGACGAGACAACTCACAAGCTACTCGGACTCAACTCAATTAAAATTCGATCAAAACTCAACTCGTGTAAGATCAATTCGAGTTCTAGCATGACTAAAAATGTTAACTAGTTTAGTCGACAAACTAGTAACTCGACTCAAATAGATCACAACTCAAAAATTTTTGTATTTAAATTTTTTTTATTTATCTCTATTTTAGGAGATGAAATATATAATATATCTCTATTTTTTTATTTTTAAAAATCATACATTTTTATTATTTATGTAGTTATAAATATATTTATTTTTTAAATATTTAATTTTCTCTAAAGAAAAGATATAATAAAATAGGATATTATTCTATAAATTATATTAATAAATTAATATTATAATGAATATATAAAAACTATTATTATAATTTATATCCAAATTATAAATTAGTCATTATATATTTTTATATAAATCTTAAATAGTTTTCAGCTTACTTTTTATTTTATCTAAGCTTAGTGTTCTAACCTTAACAACTAATTTTAGGAGAATTGTATAATTTTTTTACCAAACTAAACAAAATCCAATGTTGGATTCCACCCACTTACAACAATCAATGGAATGGTTGCATAGTTTTTGCATTAAAGAAAGCATGGTTTAAGGTGGGGCATGTGTTAGAAGGCAAATCACATGCCCACCCTGATCACACCCAACCCATGACATTTTTTGTAGCTATCATGTATGCTCAAATCACAGTCTCACAAGCACCACCCCAAGACCCAACATGACCCATGTCAAGCATAAGACTCGAACCAAATTTAGTCTAGACGGCTAGTAAGTTGGATCAAGCTATGCTACAGATACACAACGAACAAGGGCAACTCCATCATCCCTCCATTATTAACATCTAACACTACAATTTAATCATCAAAGCATACATTTTTCTTTGAAACTAACTATTCTAGTAATTTTTTAGACGTGTTTAAACCATCATTAATGTATAAAAATTTGTCATTACATCTACCCTGAGGTTGGTAAGGGAGATTGGGTAAAGGGTGAAAAAAAACTATTCTAGCAGTTTTTACTTCATCATGACAGTAATTTTCCATGAACAAATAAGGTATTGTCAAATAAAATACTAAGCTAGGAAAGATGAGACAATGTTAAGGAAAAGGGTACTTAAAATGATGAAGCATTCAGAAACAGTAAATCAGGAGGTATCCACTTAGTGAAGCTACTAAACTTAATAAACAACATTGCAGAATCTACACAAAATACACAAATAAATAAAGTTTCACAGCACACTCCAAACATGCTACTTACCAGGCTTCTTATACACAGAGACAAACATCTACTTGATGTATTTGAAGCTTAAAAATAAAAACTTTTAAAGATTACCAATAGGATGGGTATGGTATACTGCTACTCCTATCATAGCTTTCGGACCTTAACTGGCCGCCAGACCCAAGTGGCGACCCAGAAAGTCTTTGACCCAAATCATAAGAAATGCCAGAGAAAGGTGACCCATATGCATTGGGGTGGTTTATGCTATTAGGGAAGGCTGGCACTGAATAAAATCAAAAAGTATACAGCACTAGATACGCTGAAGAAAATAGACCCAGAAATAAATCACAACTCATGAAAGTTCTAGAAGTATAGTACCTCCTGAATAACAACGAGGAGAAGAATAGGATGATCCCCTACATGATGCAAACAATCACTTGGATCGAAGTGAGTTTTCACTTCCACTCAGCAACAAAGGAGAATGCATTGGCATTCCAGATGAATTTGGGGAAGAAACAATCACATTACAGACATTCTCCAGTTTATCTTGCCCAGAAATCTGCACAAAGAAGAGTTTTGCTAGTTTAATTCATAACAGGCAAAATCATGTCCAATGGGCAGTAGGAGAAACTGCAAGAAGTACGCCAACTGGATTCAGCAGAAGAGATAAATTCACATACAGTCAAATGCTTGTAGAAAATAATGGACACACCGTAAACTTTAGGGTACGATCATAGATTACCACTGGACCAGAGAAAATCTTAACAGCATAGTCTGCAGTCTCACGAGTTTCATATTCTACAAAAGCATATCCTTTGAATTTGTCACTCTGCTTATCCCGAGCAAAGTGCAACTTCAGAACTCTCCCAGCTTGAATTAAAATATCTTACAAAACACTATCGCTCACCCTCTCATCCAAATTCCCTAAAAAAATTATCACAATATATAATATAAAGATGTTCCGTGAATACTTAGAGAATCAAGATATTGGATGCTTAGAGAAACAAGACAATTATGGAAGAAGAATTTTGTCGAGCAATTGGTGAGCAGAAAAAATGGAGCTTGCTCTTTTTTGTCCGTTACATTCATGACCCAATCAGCCTTCAAATAGGCATTAAAGATAAATTGAAAAACACCCCACTATGTGGGAGAACACCCCCACTGACTTTACAAAAGAAACTACCACAACTTAAGAGAAAGATAAGGAAAAGACTAAGTATAAGTCAACAACTGAAATGGGTAAAGAGTGGGTAGTTAATGGTATTGTGTTTAAAGTTGTACTGACAAGAACGTAATCAAAACAATGTTGAGATGTGGTAGTGGTTCATGTAATGGCCTAAGTATGCTGACAACTACTGATTGCCAATAGGTTAACCTCGTCAATTCCAGTGATTTAATGCGCTATTTTTTGATAAAAGTCAAATGTATGGAAGAGCAGATACAATTAGAAACTTAATGGGGAAACTTACAAAATGCTGCAAATATGGCCAATGATATCGGAGACGTGAGCATGAAGCCGAGCTGTTGGAAATGGCCGAACGTGATGAAGAAGACGCGCAAGTCTTTCTTGCGATCGATTCTTCATTATATTAAATTAAGTTTAAAATAATATTAAATTAATCACATTATATTTACATTTAATTTGTATTTCTCTTAGGGATAAATTAAATATTAACATATTAATTTTAAAATTAAATATTATTACTTATTTTATAAATAAAAAATTCAAATTTGAATGTAAAAATATTTAAATTTATTTTAATTTTATCATAAGTTTCTGTTTATTTTTAATAAATAATTTTCAACTAAAATTTGATAATTTTTTTATTAATCTAGAGTAAAATTAAATATATTATAACTTATTATACAAAAAAAAATACATAAGAAATTAGTTACAAATCAATAAATTCAAAATTAATTTTTTCATATCCAAGACACTAATAAAAGTGATAAGGTTTTTAATTTTCAGCCCCTTAATCCTTGGAAATTTTTAAGGAGTTAAGAAATTTTTCTAACCTATTAGTCTTAACAATGACACATCTAGTAAATATCATTAAATGTCTAATTAAAAATATAATAATAACATTTTATAAAAGCGTCAAGATATAAAACGTCATTAATTTTAAGTTTTATTGTAGTAACAATGACACTTCTAGTAAGTGCCATAAAAACAGAATACATTTTTTAAATAATGACGCTTTTAGAAAAATGTCATTAAATGTCTAATTATAAATAGAATAATGACATTTTCTGAAAGCGTCAAGGAATAAAACGTCATTAATTTGAAGTTTTGTTGTAGTGAACAGTGATATTTCTATAGGTTCACCTATGAAACATTGTTATGACTTTTTCTTCCTAGAAATAATAAGGTTCAATGAACTTCTTAATACACAATGGGTGATAAGCATCTCATGATGTCATAATCTAAAAATTTCACCGGACCATTCGATCGGTAGGAGTGGTGGGCAATGTGTTCAAAGGGCTGGGGATTCAATCAACATGATTTAATAACTCATGATTATTAGGAATTTCTCATTGAAGATCATCATTATAGCAATCTATCCCGATCATGATAACATTTTAAAGATTGTCAAGGTTTATTAGCCATGGTTAGACACTCATTGAAAACATCATGGTAGCATGCATGCAGCCTAGGACATCTAAGGGCATCACAGACCTATTATTACATAAAACTTCAATGGCCAAAAATACCATAGTCTTTCTAAGAAGGCTGAGGTCTCATTTGTTAATGAAATTAACTAAACAAGACAAACCACTCCACCAACTAAGAATGATCATGCATCACCACCCATAGAATCTCAAAAGAGCTCTAAATCGAAAGAGATCTCAATAAAAGAGCTCTTAATCAAATCATCTTGAGAACGTTGGTTTTTCTTCTTCCTCTCTCCTCCCCATTTTCCTCCAAAAACCCCTAAAACTTTCCCTAATTCTTGAAAATTTTGGCCTTGGAAGACTAGATTTGAGCAAGGATTGGTGGTAAGCTTAGTTTCTATTATTAGAAACATTTTTGTTTTATGATTTTTATATTTAAGATGAGTTTCATGGGACCACCTGATAAACTCAAACATGTTTCTCCTAATAAATGAAAACCTAACCTAGCAAAAAGTTCTCCTGATATAGAAGTGACTGTCACGCCCAAAAAAAAATTGTTGCATCCTCGAAGATCAACTGAAGAACAAGGTTTGTAATATGCTTGGAAAATGATTTTAATGTCTCAAAATTCATTCTTGATGATGGTGATTCTTAAGGCATACAATACGATAAAATTGTGACTGATTCTCTTGGATTTCTTCCCAATAATAATAGCCCTAATGGTAATTCATCTCATAAAATTGGAAGCCATAATGGAATTGTTAGAAATATTGATGAATTTGACAAAACAAATAAAGTTTTTAATGAAATTGGTTCTGTCAAAGAATCGGATATGCATTTGGATAATATTGAAAATGGAATTGTTGTAAATACTAATGAATTCGACAAAATAAATGAAGTTTTTAATGAAATTGGTTCTATCAAAGCGTCGGGTATGCATTCGGATAATTTGAAATGGAAATATGGGGTCTAACATGCATTCTTTTGATAACTCCCTGGATAGTGAGTCAATTTTATACCATGCTAATGATTGCTATAATAAAAATGAGTTTCATATGAATGTCATGTTAAGGAAAGAATCTACTCTATGTAATCTACTTGATTCTATTGAAAACTCATGAAATAATAGTAGAGAATGGCCAATTAAGAGCAGATTGAATGTAAATGTTGGCATGAATGTTAATACAAGCCCTCTTACTAAAACTATGAAAGATAATAAGGAGGAAGGCATGTTTATTGCCCCTCCCCCTAAACATTATAGAACCTTCGGAAAAAAACAAAGTTCCTTGGAGTAATCGTTTCTCAGTCAACAGAACTTTAGTGAACACTAATAAGCTATCCTATATGCCCATAAGCACACTGGAAATGATTACTTTGAAACTGAAGACATTCAACATGGAATGAAATTTTGGAAAAATTGCCTTGTTGGATACTTTGTAACAAAAAATTTTGAACTAGGCTTACTTAAGAAGTGTATGGACGCACAATGGAAGATAAATGCCTAAATAGTCCAACACCCTAGTTGATGGATTTTATTAAAATTCAAAATTATTCAAGAGATGGAAGGGGTGTTAAAATATGTCACGCACCTAATGTTTGGTAGGCCTTTACACATTAAGCCACTTCCGATGGGTTTCTACTATGGGCTGAGAGAGATGACCAATATACCAATTTGGGTGAAGTTTCCTAACTTCCCCATACACCTATGGAACTCTATTGGCATAAGCAAAGCTTCAGGTTGCCTAGGAAAATCATTACATATGGATAAACTAACATATAATTCCTCTAGAATTACATTTGCTTGAGCATTAGTGGAAATAGATCTTAATGAAGAGAGACATATGAAAATCTATCTTAATTTCTCGGCTGGCTCAAAAATTTGTCAACTGATTTCATATGAGAATCTCCCCTACTATTGTAATTTCTATTCTATGTTTGTACATGTCTCTAGTAGTGTCCTAAAAAAGTTTCAGGAAGATGTGGTGAATGAATTCCACTCCTTCAAATCCAGTGGCTCAGAAAAGCAAGGAGTATAGCATCTACTTAAAAAAAAGACAGATGCTACCCACTTATAATGGAAGGGAAGGAGCTGCAAAGTCTTCTTTAAAAGAAAGATAGATGCTGCCCACTTATGGAAATGAAGGAGAAACAGAATCTTCTGTTAAAAATGGGAAAGTCTTATCAGCCCAGAGAGTAGAACTTCCTAGGAGGGGAAACTCACCTACTCCTCAACAAAAAGTAAATGAGGTCACGGGCCAATTGGAAGAGGAGAAAGATCCCTTCACCTTAGTGAAAGCTAAGAGGAAAAAGAAGGAAGCTCCAAAAGAATGCCCCTCATTAAACATAAGAAACAAAGGTAAAAGTAAACGTATTTTTTATAGGGGTGATACCCCACATGGTCCTAATTGATAGTCTCAAAGGAGTCCACAGCTCCTTAAAAACGCATTGTGCATAGGTTATATTATGCATGGATGGTACTATAGATGGAGTATTGGAGGATGGTTTTAGGGGTGTCTTTTTTGGATTTCTCGACTACTCGACTTTATTATTTTAAGGGTATTTAGTGGAGAGATATAGGCATCTCTAAGAATACATGTGTGGTTGCTGATTTTGCATGTCACAAGGTGCTAATTGCTAGTGGCACCCTTTTGCTTGATCAATCCCTTCATGTATGATTGCTTGATGGATTGCTGGTTGGAGCCACATAGTCCTCTAACAGAATATGTCGAGGGTCCTTATCAAGGGGGGTTCTTTACTACACTTTTAATGTAT
This sequence comes from Sapria himalayana, assembly GCA_029783825.1. Classification (NCBI taxonomy): domain Eukaryota; kingdom Viridiplantae; phylum Streptophyta; class Magnoliopsida; order Malpighiales; family Rafflesiaceae; genus Sapria; species Sapria himalayana. Next base: position 71,711 of record JAREIK010003224.1, read on the forward strand.
TTCAATGCCTTGTATTCCTGGGTTGTCGTTGAGGAAATTGTTGGATGTTGTAAAAAGATAATCGGGTGTACTGGGAAAGGGCCCTCCACGTATATGTTAGAGCTAGAGTGACACTGCATAACTATCTTCCATGATGGAAAGACAAATGAAAACATGGCCAGCCTAAAAATCATATGCTTATATAATGCTCTAGATGAAAATAATATCCCTGAATTGTATCAATGTGTCTGGGAGTTAAGGGTGGCATATATACATGGAACACTGTGGCTAGGATGTTTTTGTCATCATGTGAGGTGGTCTCTCTTGAATGTAGGGGTGGCATATGCACATGTATCTTCGGGGCTGGGTTATCATGTAATCATATGTAATGATGTGAGCTCAAATATAATATTGGGACATGACTTTGATGGTGAGCTCATTATCTTGTATTGGGATAAACCTATTAAAGTATGTAACCAAGGGTACTTATCAAGATTTGTGTGGTGGTCCACCATGGGGGTAGCTTATGATCAAGTAACATTATGTAAGGCTGTGAGCTTATATGTAACAAGGGGTCACAGCTTTGAAAGAGGGCCATTCATTATGAACATAAGGAAAGATTTACAACAGGCATCGGGTAGTCTTGGGGTAATTTGCAAGTGTGAGTGCTTCACAAGATATGAGTTGTGGTTTTTTGGTACAGTAACACATACTCATGTAACATTGGGACTGGGTTATCATGTTATGCTATGTAAGGGTGTGTGTTCATATGTAACAATACGACATATCTTTGATGGAGAGCTTTTCACCATGTATAGAAGAAAAGAGGATTCCCCAATGACTTGTGGTAGCTATGTTGAAGTATGTAATGATGCCAAGATATGTTCGTGGGTTTCTCTCGAATGTAAGGGTGGCATATGCATATGTAATGGAGGGTAAGGGTGGCATATTGTACTCATCTATCATTTCATGGAGTCGATGGTGGGTCTATCTTGTTGCACATAGAGAACTGGAGGGCACTCATAATTTGTGCTTATATGTGTTAGGATAATCTTGCTTATGTTTTCTATGTGTGCTATACTATTTTTAAAATCGATGCAATTTAACTGGAAAATAGATGAAGCCTCAAAATTGGTATATTTAAATGAAAATTGCAATCCGGTATATAAGGGGATTTAATTGCCCCCTAAAACAGAAGGAAGTGGTCAGACTTATTAACACCTACCAAATAGGCATCTTTGCCATTATAGAAACTAAACTAAATAAGAAAAAATTAACGTGGCTAATGAAATCGAAATTCAAAAAATTGGATTATCTAGATAATTTTTTTTGTCATAGAAATGGTAGAATATTGATGATGTGGAATAGGCTTACTACAGAAATAGAAGAGATTCTTTATCTCCTCAACACATTTATCTGAATATTTTGGATGAAGTAATGAGGATAGAATTCAAATTAGCAATAGTTTATATTATTCATTCGATAGTTAGTAGGAGGCCACTATGAGAAAATCTTATTCCCCAGGTGGTTGATTCAACTCCTTGGGTCGTAATTGGAGATTTCAACTCTCCTCTTTCCGCACTTGATACAAATGGTGTAAGATTAGTCTTTAGATATGAATGCATAGATTTTATAAACTGTTGTTCCATTCTAAGCCTTGAAGACTTCCAATCTTCAGGTTCTTTCTCTATTTGGACTAATGGAAAAATGTCTAGTAAGCTTGATAGAGTAATGATAAATCAAGAATGGGCTAAACTTTCACTTGATACTCATGCTAAATTCTGCCCTTCAGAAATCTTTTCAAATCATTGCATGATCCTTCTATCCACTGAAAAAAATTCACAAGATAGGAAGATTCCATTTAAATTTTGTAAAATATGGTTGACACATAAAGAGTTCTCCCTGATTCTTTCCAACATCTGGAAACAAGAAATCCAAGGCGCCATAATGTTCTAACTGGTCAAAAAGCTAAAAATGCTAAAAGACACTCCTAGGAAACTTAATGAGAAACACTTTGGACATATTATCAAAAGAGTTTGTCTAGCTAGAAAGACCCTCAAAGAAACACAAGAGGAGTTACTAAAAGTACCCAATGAAACTCATAAAATAGAAGAAGCTAAACTAAGAGTTGAACTTAGGATGATGGAGGTGGCTGAGTTGTCTTTTCTTAAATAGAAAGCTAAATTTAAATATTTAAAACAAAGTGACAGATGCATAAGTTTTTTTTATCTTTGGCAAGTGCTAGACTGGAAAGAAACAAAATTGTGTCAATTGTGAAAGAGAATGGGGAGTATACTACCTCTTATGGATAAATAGCTGATACATTTTTAGGATACTATAAAAATCTGTTGGGTTCTTCTAAAGGTAGAGTAATGTCACATGAAGCTATCCTTCCATAGCGGCAGGACTCTGCGTGACTCGGAACACAACTTATTATCTCTAAACTTCTCCTCTATAGAGATAAAGGGTGCTTTGTTATCAATGGGGAGTACTATATCTCTTGGGCCGGATGGTTATACAATAGAATTCTTCCAAGAGTCAGGGGAGGTTATTGGGAAAGATCTTATTCGTGCTATTCAAAGCTTCTTTCATTATGGAATAAAACTTAAGCAAGTTAACCATGCTTACATAGCTTTAATACCTAAAGCTTCCCAAGCCTCCTCGATGAAGGAATATAGGCTCATCTTTTGTTGCAATATTATATATAAGATTATTTCTAAGATGATATCTATGAGACTTAAAGGTATTCTTTGTGATATTATTAATCCTGCCCAAACAGCATATATTAAGGGGAGATTAATCTCGGATAAATTTTTTCTTGTTCAAAATTTAATTGAAGATATGCAAGAACAAAATATCACCAAAATACTTTCTCAAGATTGATCTCCAGAAAAATTTTTGATTTGGTTAATTGGGACATTTTGAAAGAAGCACTTTATGCTTTTAATTTTCCAACAAAATCATAGATGTTATCTATGAATGTGTTTCTTCCACATCCTTTTCAATTGTCATAAATAGAGAATTGCATGGATTCTTTAAAGGAGAAAGGGGCCCAAGACAAGGAGATCTTATCTCTCCTTATCTCTTTTCCATTTGCATGAAGTACCTTTCTAGGTTACTCATTGAGACTACACATTCCAACGCCTTTTCTTTTCATCATGGATGTTCTCATCTAAAAATATCTCATCTAATGTATGCAGATATCTTGATAATTTTTTCTAGAGGAGATTCCTCCTCTATCAAAATCATCCTAAATACATTGAATAAATTTGCTGATACTTATGGCTTATGTGTTAACCCCTCCAAATCAAATATCTTCTTTGGAGGAGTTAAGCTAAATACAAAGCTATATATTTTGAATAATTCTAGATTTTTGGAAGGCTCTCTTCCTTTCGCATTTCTTGGAGTCCCATTATTCTCAACTAGATTAATTGCTGTTCAATTCTCGATCTTATTGGCCAAAATTACTATAGCTAAACATCAATGGGCCAACAAATTACTCTTCTTTGCTAGAAGGCTTGAATTATTGTGCATTATGATTCAAGGTATAAAGAGATATTGGTTCTCAATCTTCTTCTTATCTTCATCCATTATCAATATAAACAAAAGTGCATGTAGAAGATTTCTCTAGAGAGCATCCCATTTAGGCAAATTTAGGCCTAAGGCATCATGGGAAAAAGTGTCTTCCTACATCACCTGGAGGTCTTGGTATCCTTGGGTTATTGAATTGGAACAAATCTTTTTATATTAAAAACTTATGGAGAATTAACAAAAAGAAGGATTCCTTTTGGATAATGTGGATTCACCACTTTTATCTAAACTATTTTAATATTTGGGATTACCAAATATTTAAAGATGATCTCCCCTTTTGGAAATCCCTAATCTCGATTAGGGATTTATTAATAGAAAAAATAGGTAGAATAAAGGAAGCCGAGATACTCCTCAATACTTGGATGGACAAAGGAAAGATAATACCGGATGCATATAGATATTTAGTTGGAAACAACAAGATGAAAACCAAAGCATGGACCAAAATAATATGGTTCCCTAATCATATTCCAAAGCATGTAGCCTTTTTTGGATTGCAAGATGTGGGAAAATCACAACAAAAGATTGCCTATTTGCAGTCCCAAAAAATATGCAATGTGAATTATGCTCTCAATTAGAAACTTTCGAACATATCTTTTTTGAATGCCACTTTACTAGAAGCATATAAATAAATCTAAAGCTTTGGACAACAATAAAGGAGCCTATGGTATTCATTTCAGCAAGCATTGGAATGGAAGCCTAAAGGAACATTATTCAGCCAATACAGTAATGAACCGCATAAGAAAAGTAGCTTTTGTAGCTATTGTATATTATACATGGAGAGAAAGAAATCGTAGATGACATGAAGGAAAGCCCAAAAAATTAGAGTCTATTCTAAGGAAGATAAAAATTAAAATTTTCATTGTATTCCATAATGATTGTATTAGTTTGAAACTCAATTAGGTTGTACAAATTTTGATAGTATTTTTTATTAGTTATCAAAAGAAAAAATCAAAAGAGCTCTAAATCAATCAATCCTTACTATGTTTAGACCTAGTAAGTGTTCCTATGTTGAGTCAAATTAAGTCATAAGCTTCATTCCCAATGATGCCCTTGCATTAATTCATTTAAGTTTTAGCTGTGACCATACTTTCCCTGTAACACAAAGACTTTGATTTCTCATAAGGTGCTGGAAATGTCCAATAAATAATATCCACTAATCCCTAGACAACATTATTTATGGTTGAGAATAGGATGGTATCTAATCATCTTTGAGCACCCAACTTTCATTCTTAATCAATAAAAATATTCTCGACAAATACTTTCGTAGTTGTTTATCTTCTATAAATCCAAGAATTTTATCTCTAATGAGAAATCAATAAAAATACCCAATATTTGTTCCTATTAATCATTACTCCAATCCCAAAGCTCAACAAAAAAGATTATCATCCTTATGTGTTATCTCATGCTAACATATTCAATGCTTAAACTTACTTTGATTACCTTAATTTCATCAAAATAATAGTGTTAGAGACACATCTCACCCAGTTAATATGAGAAATATAACTCCAATCGAAGGGAAGAACCAATCAACAACCACCATAGGCAAGCCAACATGTTCTATCCTAAAATCCATCCATCAGCTTTTTAATTAGAACTAATAAAATATACACTATTGGAGCTAGATTTTATCATATATGCTGGCACCACACTTTCACTCCAATGGATATTTGAACTTACTCATTCCAATTATCAAACCCTCACAAGTTTGATATCATTATTTATTGTCACTACCTCTCCATTTCAGGATTGGGTAATTTGCATGCCTACTACCTTCCTTGGATGTGACAGCAATTTCTTAGGCTCCCTCTCCAGAATCAAACCTCAATTCTCTATTACCCATCAAAACCATGGTAGGCCCCTATCCTACCATTAAAAATCAATAGGCCAGAAATTTGAATGATACATCACTAGCACACGAGCCATGTGATCCACTAAGTTATCATGAATCAATAAACCATCGAGCAAAGCTTGAACTAACTTTTCACTTAATAAATAATGTTCATCAAAAAGTAAGGCATTTCCTGAACGTATTAACTCTATAATTACTATAATTATCCATGTAACAAATACCATCAAACAAACTATAACTAATTTAATGAATAATTCACAGTTTTATAGTATAAATTTATTCATACCCACATGTGCATAGCTTAATATTTGAGACAAACATATAACTACTAGTAGGATTGACCAAGTAGTATTCTTCCTCGCACCAATATGATCCATGTCAAAACTAATTGATCATTCAATTGCCCCAACATGTCACCATCATGCATCATTTTTCAAGCAGACAAACATAACACAATGGCATGGAGGACCAAAACCATGAGCAATCATCATCAAAAACTTGTCGGACAAAACATGAATCTACTCAAGAATGCCTGACTACCATGAAAGACTCCAAGAAGAGTTGTCTCCAAAAACCCTCCGAAACTAAACACAAGACACAGAGGATAAACATTTCTTCGAAACCAATTTTTCAAATGGACCAATAACAAGCACAACCATGTCATCCCAATGGTATGCAGTCAAGACCTAGGATTACAACCAAACTAATTCACAACCTACAAAAATGATTCCACAAGAATATATAAGAAATATACTACCCATGCATCCCAAAGTCAATCACATACCATAACACTGCCAAATGCAAAGTCATGGTTCTCGAATCTTAGTTCATGAATATAATCCAAAATAATCATCACAAACATTGTAAAATACACTGAGCATGATGATCACCAGCATAATTTGACAAGTTAAACCAACCAACCACGAACAAAGACAATATTGCCAACTTCATGCTAACATGATGATTTTTTCTACCACTATGAACATCCAAAGAGGTAGTAACCCAAAGCAAATTGATGCATCAACCACTGATTCACAAGTAAAAATATATCCCCACAAAAGACAAATTATGAATAAGGTTGACTTCTACAAATGAAATAAATACACTCACTACAAATACAAGTGTTATTTCAGATCAAGTAGTGACTTCTTTCCAAATTATCAATTTTATGTTGAAAATTATAAAAGTTTATTTTATGAAATTTTGGAGTAACCATCATAGCACCATCATTTATATATGACAATTAAGTCATCACTTGAAGAAATGATTTGTACTTTACTCATAGAGATAATGAGAACTAATGAAATAGAAGAAGTTTGGATGAAACTAAAGAAAATTGGATTTGATAACAATGGTGTAGCTATACATAAAAAATCATGAATTTTACAAAGATCATGATTATTTTGACTAGATTAATAATGAATAAAGTTGTGATAGAAGTTTAAGAAGTTATGATATTTATCATACAAAAGGAAGAAAAAATCATAATATTTCTCAATATCATGGCATAGGTAGAAAAAAATATATAATATGAAATCATAATATCTTTCAATATCCTTATAAATAAAAAAAGTAATAGTGATATTTCCCAATATCATAGCTCAAGTTGAGAAAAAAATAAAAAATAAAATAATAATATCTTTCAAATTCATGACAAAAGTAAAAGAAGTCATGATAATTTTTAAGATTATGATCCTATTGAAAGATATAAAAAAAATAATATCATGACATTGGATAAGGTAGTGACATTAGAAGCTATTTAGCCAAGAGAAAAGAACACAATAAATTGGAATTCTATAATAAAGTAGCTACTATAGCATGCTACCTAGAGAATTATACTCTTATTTTGATGATTAAGGATTGGACACCCTTTTTGGAGGGTTATGGGAGAAAGACAAGGGTGGGCTATATATGATTTTTTTGAGTGAAATGTATATGCTCATGTGTTGAATGAAATGAGGAATAAGCTGAACTTTTATTTGCAAGAAGTCATGATATGGTGACATTATTGAAGAAATAGAGTCATGATATTGAAGTAATGAATTGCAAAATCTTCCTATCATGATGTCACAAATAAATTCATGACTCCATAATATTGGTTGCATATATTCTCTTGATGAAGATGTAGAGCATATGATGTTTGAAGACTCTATTAAAGTTGAAGCATCCAAGATAGCTCATACAGTGAGGATGCATATATAGATTATAAACCTACCTTTAAAATATATTGATAGTGCATATCATGATATTCATCTAATAAGAGATGAGCCAAACATTATATTCCAGGCAAGAACCTCTAGGGATTCAATTCAGTTTGAGCATTCCATGAATGAAAAGTTATAGGGATTAGAAGAGAGCAATATTTTGAGAGGCTTGTAAAATTGCTCTTGAATCAATAAAAGATCCAAAGCCAGCTAGAGCCAAAAATTCATTATAGTGAGAACATTCTACGAAGAAAAAGCTATAATCATTGGAGGAGTGTAAAATTTGGGAGCCCTGTGAAGTTTTGTTCAAATGAGAAAAAAGTCCAAAGGTAGTTCGTATAGAAAAATTCTATTAATGCATACATGAGACCGAGAAGAAGTTGTAATACTATTTGAAAAGTGGGATAATATTAGGATTAACTCTTACTACTAAAGTTGAAACATGTGTTCAATGTTTTGAGTGTGACCTTATTTATGAAGACATGACTAGAAAAAAGGAGTAACAATCTATTTATGGTTGTTGTTGGAAGACTGTGTATTCGATGTCAAGAACTAAACTATGAAGTTATAACCCAAATTAAGTCCTATCATGTTCTTTGTTGTCACAACTAAAACAAAGTGAAGACTATGGTGAAGTCATGAACCTGTTCTTTGGAGTCATAATTTGTACAAAGTTAAGATTTGAATTAAATTATAATATGTCTTGTGTTAATTTTATTGGACAACTTAATGATTCAAGTCATGATCTTATTCTTTGGTGTCATAAAATGAACGAACTCTCGACATTGAAATTTGAAGTTTCAACTTAAATATTCAATTTTAATGAGTTTTTTATTTTCTATTTAAGGAGTTGTAAATGCAATAGAAAGTATCAATCTCAAAATATGATCAAATTTATTGAAAAGTATTTTCATCTTGTAATTTATGTGTTCTCTATTCTATCCCTACTTATTTCTCTTGTATATGTGTGTGCTTTTTTTTGAGAATTATATTCCTCCATTTTGAGACCCTAAATCATCTTCTCTTATATACTTCAGGAATCACATATAGCACCTATCATCTCGTATCATTCCCAATTCGATAAAGGTGAATAAATAATCTCCAATATTTAGTGCTAGATGCTTTGTTCCTCATTTTTGGTATCGTAGCTTCATTCAGATATTTCTAATAGTATCCTTATAATTAAGCCATATTTCACAAGAACACCCTTTTTAATTCAAAGCAACTCATAAGAGTATATTACTTTAATAGACCAGCCAAGATTCATAAAAGGAAATAGTTTTTTCCTTAGTTATATCATGTAAGATAACAACTTTTAAATTGATATTTTACCCTCATTCTTATTTGAAAATACTAATGACTTGAAAAATTAACATCTAGAAAAATTTTTGTTTCTAATTATTAACAAACAAATAAATAAAAATAATAATTAATGTGTATTCATATTTAAAAATAATAATTAAATTATTTGGAATGAGATTCAACTGAAAGATATATATTTTTTAAGAATAAACAAAAAGAAACATGTGCTCTCATCAATGACATATGCTATATAAGTTAAAAAAATGATATGAATACACATAAAAATAAAATATGGTCATTAATATTCATAAGTTTCATGCTGCCAAATTGATGATGTTTTATTTTAGAGTATATTATTTTAGATGAGAATTTTGTTTGATTGTGTATTTGATGCATCCAATTAAATTTAATTGCAACAATTTGTTTGGTTAGATTATTGATTATTAGCGCCAATTTCATTAGTCAAATTGTTTTGATTACATATTTTGTTTTAATTTTGTTTTGTATATTTTGTAGTAAATTATGTGTAACCCATTTCATGTTTTATTTAGTTCAGTTTTCCATGCATGGGTTAACCACACTGAAATTGTGGCCTTAGTGATGTGTTGCTTAAACCATACTTGAACTTTTCTTTGAATTTCAAATTTGCACGCACTTGATAAAATCTAGCATCTTGCACGTGTAAAAGAACCATGAACATATGTCTTTCTCAAACCAGGGTTTCACATTTGTAGCTAGGAAATCAATGGTTCAACTTTTTGCATCCGTTCTCAAATCTAAGATAAAAAATTGCATAGAAGTTATTTTGGTAATTCATTTAATATTTGGTATGAACATATATTTTATAATGATTTTAAATCAGCTGGAATATCCAAATTTTCAATGTTCATAACCATATGGATCCTATCACCCACGTGAATAACTAAATATTTTTGGAAAAACAATGACTTATATTCTCAAACAAAAAATATTTGTGTCATGACCTAAAATTATTTTGTATGATTTGATGCATCAAACAAAAAAAAATATGTATATTTTAGTATTCTGAAATAGATCATTTATGTTTTTCCTTTCTCCCCCTATCATGTAAAATTAAAAAAAAACCTCATTTCATACTAAAAAAAGTGCATGTCAGATATACACCCCGTGTCATTTACAAATACAATATAGATTGGATATTTTAATAAGTCTAGAATTCAAAGAAATGACCAAAGAAAAGTAATTTTTCACCAACTTGAAGAATCCAGTGGCTTATTGAAAATAATGTGTAGCTTTTAATTGTTTGAATAAGTGGCCTTGAATTGCAAAAATAAAACTAAGAATCTTAATTTTTTGAAACATGAAAAATTAAGTCTCAAATATATCTCATCAATTGGGTTACATTTTACATGGACAAATGACAATGTCTATTGTAAGATATAATGGTATTATTGAATCATGAATAGACCAATACAAGTTTAGATAATCATGTTCACTTCTCCCATTTTGACAATCTTTTTGATAAGTATCTAGTTACATTATCTATTACCTCATCTCTACAGAGAACATACTCTTTTAAGTTCTGAATATGAGCCTAAACAATGATAATTTCTTTCTATCCTAACAAATATCTAGTATACTCAAATGAAAGGGTCTACTATGTTTCAATTGACTTAGAAGCTTAAATTACTCAAAAAAAAAAACCACTTAAATCTATCTCTTAACTCCTTGAATTTTTGGCACATCTCGACTAGAGTTTTCTATGCAAGGAATAAAAGAGGAGATCCTCAAGAATCCCCACATGAACTCTAAACATGATAAAGAATAATCTTGGGCAGTTTAGCTTAGGAAGCTTCAAGAAGCAAAACTATAGTTTTGAGGCAAAGATCTAAGATAAGATACTTGAATGAAAGTGATAAATACACCAAATTTTGTCACGCCATGATGAATTCAAGGTTGCAAAAGAATAGTGTCATTATCTTTAGTGAAAATGGAGAACCAACTAGCTCTTTAAAAGTTGTGGACATATTCATGTCAATAATATTATTATCCCTCGAGAACATAATTGACTTGTCCCTTTCTATGTCTTAAGAATAAATCAAAATAGTTCTCTTTGATATTGGAGATTTCAATTTCCAAATTGTTGATACCATATGAGTTCTGCTTGAAATTGTAACATTCATGGGACTACATAGACCATTAGTTTACTAGGAGAAGTGCAAGAATTCTTCTTGAGTGAGAAAATCTTGAAGCATATTAATCACACATGCATTGCTTTAATCCCAAAATCTTATCATGGATCTTTTGTTAAAACTATAGGCTAATCTCATAATGTAATCTCATATATAAAACAATCTCTAAGCTGATAGCTTTTGTATTAAGCCTAATCTAAATAACATTTTTGATCCTACCTAAGTTGCATATATTAAGGATAAATTGATATGTGGTAACTTTTTCCTTGCTCAAAACTTTATCACAAAATATATAAGAAAGCACATCTCTCCAAGATGTTTTATAAATATTGACATACAAAAAGCTTTTGACATGGTAAATTGGTTAAACTTTTTTGAGATAATGAGCACTCTAGCCTTCTTGGATCACCTTAACAATATCATCCATGAGTGCATACCCTTCACTAGCTATTCACTGTTGATAAATGGAAACATGTATGGGCACATTCATGGCAAAAGATATCTAAGGAAAGATTATCCTTATTTGGGGTATGACGTTAGGATCATGGTTTATTCGAAACCAACAAAATCATGAATAAAGATTGGTTATTTAAGCAATGAAAGTAATAAATGAAAATGACACAAATAATAAGAAAATATCAATACATAAAAATTGAAATATAAAATACAATAAAAATAAAATTTAAGTTATAACAATACCAAATCGAATAATATGTGCTATAACTTATTCAAGTGTGCAGGAAGTCCAAAAAGCACACATTGCCAAAAATTAAAATTTAGACTAAAATATATTCTTTAGCAAATAAAACACTAATAATCTCAAATCCAGATTATAACATAAATATAGTATTTTTGGTTGAGTGCTATGGATCTCTTTTCACATTTCTTTTTAGGCGATAGCATATATTCTTTAGATTTTTGGTTGGGAATCAACAACGTTTTTATGCATTTATTGTTGGATCGAAAATAAGATTTTTTCCACAATTTTTTTAATCACCAAATATTTTAGAAACTTCATTTCTTCAAGGCTCATAATTATGCATGCAAACAAAAGTAATGGTTGTACATGTGAAGCTCAAAAAATTTTCTTCATTTTAGTCATTCATCCAATTTTGCAAAGTTTGTTAAATAATGTGAGATCGAGTTGTTAAAAATAATTTTTATATTCAAAAAGATTTAGAAATAGAAAATAATGAAGAATAATATCAAATTTGCTAGTTTGAAGTTTTAGATAAAAAATTTACAATAGTTTGAACCCTCATTGTAAATTTGGCCATTTTACTCTTAAATGAAAGAAATTTTCGTTTTTTTAATTTGTCTATTTATTTCACTAGTTCCATTTTGTTTCTCTTCTTTCACGATCCTCATCTATTTTTTCTTATTTTCTCACAAATATCATTGAAATAAAATATAAAATTCATGTTTTTAGTTAAATTTTTATATATAAAGTAATTAAGCTCGATAAACCTTTCATTTCAACCAAAAATATCTATAAAAGGGTTTTATTTTCGATAAATAAGGTTAATATAATTTTATTTTTCTTGCATAATTTCTAAAATTAGACTTAAATTTTCTCAGATTTTGTACAATATTTTCTTTTATTTTTATTTTAATATAAATTGTGGTTATATAGCTCGAATTAAAATATAGGAGCTATGAATTGATGTTTAAAGTTTGGAAAAGCTAGGTAAAGATATAAAATCTCTAAAAACTCATGTAGAAATTTTATATTTTATATTGTAAGTTAGATATACATGTTTTTAGATATGTTACTATATATTATGTGTGCCATTATAAATCATTTTTTTGGTTTCTTTGAATTGATTTTAATAAAATTTATATCATTTAATAGTGATATATGATTACTTTATGGAAATCCAGGAATTTGATACCATAAAATGATTTTTTTGATAAATATACAAACTTATTTACCCAAGTATGTTTTATAACAAGTTATTTTTTCGAAAATGAGAAAATAGTGTTTTTGATATGTAAAATATTATCAAAAATAATGGTTGATGAGTTGTATGTCTAATTTTAAAATGTGATTATGCTTATATGCATGTTTAAAATCTTATAAAAAATAATTTGAAGGTATATGATATTTTGAATAAAATTTAATTAATTTTGAAAAAATACATATTTTAAATAGCATGAGGTGAATCTACATGAGGCATTGGATAGTACTACACACTTTTGTAGCTTATATTGTCAATATACATTTACCCTTCCAAAGGGTATAAGATAACATGAAATGAATCTATGTGAATCTAAATTATTAGTCATATTAGAATCGGTATATCCAAGAAGTATGAATTTTAACACACCCATGAACAAATATTGCAGAGAAGTCCTCAATTTGTACTTCAAGATAAATTTTACAACACCTTAGTGATATCTAATTGGATCCGAGAGAAAAGAACTAACGATATTGATAATGTATACTATATCTAATCTAGTACAGACGATAATATACATAAGACTACTAACAATTGAGGCATATGGGACATAACTCACCCTTCTCCATTCTTCATCAGTCCTAGGGCTATGCTTAGTACTCAGTTCAAAATATTAACTTGAATGAGTTGAGGTCAGTTTACCCTCTTTCATGAAAAATCTCTCAAAAATTTTACTGATATATCATTCTTAAGATAACTAGATATGCATATAAGGAATATCATGGATGACACTCATCTTGAAAATCTACCCGGCAAGGCATAAGTCTTTTTAGAAAGCACTTTTCCAAGCTCTTCTTTAAGCATATCAATCTGTGCTTCATTATGACTAATGATAAACATGTCATCAGGGCATAATAAAAGTATAAGTTTATCATCACTCGACTAAATACTAACAAATACACAATTGTCAAAAGATATGTGCTAAAAGTTATTAGATTCAATAAATGAATAAAATTTCTTGTACCACTATGTAGGAGCTTATTTAAGATCATATAAGCTCTTATTCAAGTTGCAAACAAGATATTCTTTCGCTTCTATGATGAATTTCCCATGCTGATCTAAGTAGAGTTTTTTGAAGGTCATTATGAAAAAATGTAATCATCAAATTAAGTTGATCAATTTCTATGTTCAAGCTACCAGCAAAACTCAAAACTACTCGAATAGAAGATATCTTTACTATAAAAAAATATCTCATTATCTTTTTTTTGACTAAACCCTCTGAATAAGATGATAAATGTTGCGATCAAGAAGCTGATGCAAATATTCATTGAAAAGCTTAAAATATTGTTCCATTAGAAAAAAAGGCAATATAGATGCCAAGTTGGCCACTAGAAGAGAGTATATCTAGAGCATATCTAGAACATGTACCTTTGAGGTTAAGAAAGAACTTCAAAAATCTAAGAACCTTAGTTTCAAAGTGAGTGAAGAGAAGATTATTGGGTAACTTAATATTGAAAAGAGTAATTCCAGTAACTCTAGTGTCACTAATATAAACAAGAACCACAATGATATCGGTGTTAATAATAAGGGTAAATAATGTGATCAGCCTGAAACTCATGAAAACTTACTTCAAGAAACATAGTAGTTAGTTTGATAACCCATTTCTAGGAAGCATGCTTAACCATATAAAGATTTTCTAAGTTGACAAACATGGCTCTTCCATTAATGCAATAACTAGAAGATGATTTCATGTAAATGTAATCAAGATCATCATTGAAGAAGGCATTTTGAACATGGAGTTGATGAATAATTCAATACTTTGTATCACCAATGGACAATAAGTAACAAATAATAGTCATTTTGGCTACTAGAACAAAAGTTTCATGGTAGTCAAGTTCGTCAACTTGAGTAAAATCCTTGGAAACCTATTAGCTTTGCATTTTTCAATAAATCTATCACCTTTAAGTATGGTTTTGGAAACTCATTTACAACTAATGGATTTCTTACAAGGTGAAAGATGATCACGGATCCAAGCAAAGTTACTTTATAGAACTTGGAGTTCAATAGGCATTACCTCCTTCCAATGAGGATGTTTGAGAGCATAAGAATAACACAAGGGTTCAAAACATTAGGTGAGAACATGTAAAAAAGTAATATGTGAGAGAAAAACCCAAGAAAGGGGTGGAGGTTGGGGAAGGTTTAAAAGTGTTCTAGATATAAGAAAAGTGTGTTTAGGGGTCATAAGAATAATGTTTAGAGATAAAAAGAAGAGAAATAAATGCTTTAAATATTCTTAGATGAGAATATTATTCAAGATAAGTAACATCACAAGAATATAAAATAGATCACTTATCAAGAATTGTAGAGTTTGGTACTGATCATGACAAAGTTTGTGCATGAAAAAGCACCCAAAAAGAGTACAATTGGGAATATTATTGATGATGTATGCAATAGTAATAACACAATCACCCAATAAAATGAAAGGAAAAATTGGCTTGAAAACATAGTATGTGAGCAACATTATGAAGGTGCTGGTATTTGTGTTTTGCAAAACAATTTTGCTGAGGAATTTCAACAAACGTACATTCGTGAATGTCGTTTTCATGAAGATAAGTTAGGAATTGATGAGAGAATAACTCTTATCCATTATCATTTCTAATAATGTTAACATTAGTAATAAATAGAGGTTCAACAAGAGCAAACAAATATGTTAGACAAGTGTAAGTCTCAGATTTAAAACACATTAAATATATCCAAGTTGTGAGGTAATCATCCATTATTGTAAGAAAATATTACTCTCTAGATAAGGAAAGAATATGATATCCACCAAAAATATCATAAAAGATGATTAGGGGCAACAAAAAAAATTATTAGCAAGACTATAAAAGTTATTCTTGTGTTCTTAGAATGAGCATATACATCACAAAAAGAAATAGTATAAGAAGAATGTAAAATAATAGGAGCAATAAAACTAGAGGAATGACCTTATTGTTGATGTTAAAAAGTCTTATTTTTATAGCAGTGGATTGAGCAGAAAAAACCATAGGTGGGTCAAGATGGTGCATGTAAAGCCAATTGCATAGTTCACATGCTCCAATAAACAACATCGTGTGTTCGTAAGAAAATTATAATAATATTCAAGATACTTACATATGATACTTACATAAGTTATAGAAAGTGAAATAATTTTGATGTGATGGAAAAATTAGCAAAATAGAAAAGTATTGATAATGTTGTGGATTGAGTAAGAAGCAAGATAAAGAAAGAATTGTGATAAACCAAACAATTATATGGTTGGAATAGAAGATATCATGATAGAATGATAAATCTAATAAATTATGAAAGAAAAAAAATACTTGAAAAAAAGAAAAGCATGAAACTCTTTAATATTATAAAAAAATAGCTTAGAGTTATTTGTTTTAGCGTATTTCTATTTTGGAGGAAGAATTTTCTTTATGGAGATAATGAGAAAATTTTATGAGTTATGAATTGTTGGGTAAATTAGTTGTCTTTTTGATTACTCTGAAACTATAAAAAATCAATAACAATTAGATATTTTTTGATATAGGAGAAATTTTTCTATTTTCAAAAACAATTTTATAAGTAACTTTTTGTTTTAAAAATGTACAATTTTAATAAAATTAAATTTAATGAATTTTTATTTTTTAAAAAAACAAATTAAATAAATTATATTTAAGAATTAAAAAAAGGAAAAAATTAAATTATATATTTTTTTTGTAAAGTTTGTATTCAATGCTTCAACAATAAATATCAATGAAAAAAAAATCAGAATATATCAATAATTCCAAAATTAAAAACAAACAATATAAACATTAAAGTTCAAAAGTACAATATCACACCCACTCATATGATTAACATGTACTAAATAATGATTTACACATATTAATATTCATGAAGAATTAAACACGGAAAAATTATGTATTGATTTAAGAAATAATTTCTAGCATATAAAACCCTAAAAATTGTAAATTCCAAAACAAATATATAAACTTGGATATTTGAAAAAATAAGTTATGAATATTTTTTAGTGTTATTATTTTAGAATAATTGTTCCAGATGATTAGCATCATGCAAGAAATTAACAATGCTAATTTTTATGGTTATGTCTTACAAAGAAGTTCTGCCCATAAACTTATTAGAGGAAGAACAATAATTCGATGACTGAGAAAAGAAAAAGGACTTGTATTTTGTTGCATCAAACATAACATAATTGAAAGAAATGAACATTTTAAAAAAATTAAAAATTAAGTACATCAAAAAACAAAATAATTATGTTTGGGTGTACTAAAAATAAGAAACCTAATTTTTCCCCCAACTAACATGTCAGCTAACAAAATAAAAAAAAAATTAATTAATACATTATCTATCACGTTAAAATATATGGTTACGTAGCTAGGATCCAACCCCACATGCTTAACATTAAAAAATATTACTCTTACCACCCAGCGACATGAAATAAACAAAGCAACTACCAAAAAAATTTACTTACATATAAATATATTATATTTATTTGTATAATTTTAAACATAAATATATAAATATATAAACAAACATAAACATATATAAATATATAAACACAAACACACACACTCATGTATATATATACATATATAAACATATATAAACATATATATATATATATATATATATATCTGTCAAATATTTGATTTATTTTGTGTAGTTGGATGATTAATGTTTTATCTTGCAATGTAAGCACATGGTTTTGAATCCCAGCTTCTTATGTGTGTATCATTGATGTGATACAATAATGGAATAATTAAATTTTTTTAATTTTTTAAGCTGAAGTGTCAATTAGTGGTAAGATTGGGTTATTGATTTGCAGTGCACCAAAACATGATTATTTTGTGTTTTGGTGCATTATTTTTTATTTTTTTCCTAAAAAAATTATTTTTCAATTATTTATATTTGATACACCAAAATGTAAATCTCCTAAGAAAAAATTTATACTTTGGCTATCTCCTTGTTCTATTAACACATCATAGCATTGAACACGAGTAATTTCCACCACATATCTCGGGCTTTAACACAAATATTGTATATCCTTCACAAGTCCTCATGAATAGAAGAATATTAGAACAAAAAAAACTATATTTTTCTCTCATGAACAAAAGAATATTAGAACAAAAAAAAAATACTATTAGCCTCTTATGAAAAAAAAAATCTTAGAACAAAGAGCTCTATCTCCTTCTCATCATGAACAAAAGAATATTGGGACAAAAAAACTATATATATATCTACTTATTTATTATGTAATTTTTAGAAATATTTAATTTTTCAGAAGAGAAACTAATGGCATGTTTGATAAACTGAAAAAATTAAGTGTTGAAAAATAAATACTGAAAAATTAAGTGCTGAACTTTATGAGTGTTGAATTTATATTGTAAAAATTATTTAATAAATTGCTGATAATTGAATGCTGAAGATAAATATATTGTATGATAATTATAAATACTGAATACAAAAATTTATGTATTTTACATATATACCCTTATTATCATTGTATTACATATTATCTAAAATAAATAAAGTTTCTAATAATATTTTATTTTTCACTACAATTATTAATTATTATTTAAAATAAAATAACAAGAAATATATCCATAAATAAATCATAATATCTAAAAAAAAACATAAATATGTTTAAAAAATAACCAATAAAAGACATGAATTTTCACCACCAAATCAGGCCGATGAAATTCCTCAAACACACAGAAGAATCATTGCACAAATATGAGACAAAAAGTGTACAAAAAAAAGAAATAAATAATGAACAGCCCTAGAGGGGAGGAAATAAAATGATGAAAAGACAAGCAAAAAATAAGTTCAGATCTATACCATTGAAAGAGAAATGAAAAAAAAAGATGGAAGTACCTAGCAAATGATGAGTTATGAAAAAAATTGGAAATGAGGTTAGGGTTTGTGGTGATGGAGAAAAGAGGAGGAGAAGACATATTCACGGACTGAACTATAGCATGAATGAGAAAATAAAAAAATGGAAAAAAAAGGACAAAATGGTCACTTAAAAAAATATTTTGTTGAGCATTTTTTGCATTCAACGATAAGTAGGCTTCTACCTACTTATTATTTTTAATGATTTTTCATTTAAAAATTTCAATTAAGAGCTCCCTACAATTTTGTTATCAAACATTAAAAAATTAAAATTATTGAAAATTTTTATTTTATATGGTTTAAAAATTTTCAATAGTTTATCAAATAGGGCCTAAATTATCCTTTTTTCTTCTTTCTATCTTTTGATTGTGCAACACACACAAACTAAGGTGGCCCACTAAAAATTGGGATGCCAAAGATTTCCCAAAACATTGTAGATAAATCATTTTTATTATGAACAATATTATGGATGTCCATAAACTCTATATTAATCTTTTGACTATTTATATTCTTGTGACTCTTATTATTCATAGATTAATGTATATTAATTGGTATGAATTAATATGTATTAATTAGTACATTTAAAATATATTCATTTATTAAATTCTATAAATAAAGAGTCTTCGTATGAGTCACAATATACTTGAAGAAATAAAAAATGTCTATCCTATTTCTCATATATCTCTTGTTCTCTTATCCTTCTATTTCATAATACGTTATCAGCATGAAGCTCTATTGGATTTTCAAAAGATATATTAAAAAATATGGACACTCATCTGGTGGGATCTTCAATCAGTGACAATGATTTGTTTCTCACAGATAGTGCATTAGCACATACTATACTTAAGGATAAAAAATTCTTTTCCTTTTTAATAATGCAAAGATCAGATGTAAATATAATATCGGGTAGTGCAAATTGAACGAGGGCTCTGGAAGAGCTAATATATTATTACCCAGAGGAACAAAATTTTATATTAATGATGCATTATATTCTACAAAGTCTCAAAGAAATTTATTGAGTTTTATATATTCGACGAAATGGATATCATATTGAGACTACGAATAAAGACAACACTGAGTATTTATATATTACCAACATTGTCTGGGGTAAGAAAAATATATTAAAAAAATTACTCATTTTTTGCTCTGGTTTGTACTACATAAACATAAGTACAATTGAGGCACATGTCATAGTAAACTAGAAGTTTACTGATGAAAATAATTTTATTATTTGGCATGATGGATTGGGATATCCTGGGTCTATAATGATGCAGAGTATTATTGAAAATTCAAGTGGGCATTCACTGAAAAATCAAATGATTTTTCTATCTAATAAATTTTTTTATGTGCTAATTATTCTCAAGAGAAATTAATTATAAGGTCATCACCAACAAAAATAAGGACTGAACTCCTTGTATTTTTGTAATGTATACAAGGTGATATATGCGTGCCTATCCATCCACCATGTGGACCATTTTGATATTTTATGATTCTGATTGTTGCATCAACAAGATGGTCACATGTCTATTTGTTATCAACACGTAACCAAGTATTTGCTAGATTACTTGCTCAAATAATTTGGTTACGAGCTCATTTTCCAGATTATCTGATTATGTTAATTTATCTTGACAATGCTGGAGAATTTAGTTCCCCATGCTTTTAATGATTATTATATGTCTATTGGAATAACTGTTGAATATCCTGTAGCGTATGTTCATACACAAAAAGGACTTGCAGAATCATTTTATTAAACCCCTTCAATTGATTGCAGGGTCATTACTAATGAGGATGAAGCTCCCAACTTCTGCTTGAGGTCATGCTATTTTGCATGCAGTAGCATTGATTCATATTAGACCAACAAATTATCATGAGTTTTCTCCTTTACAATTGGTTTTTTGTTGAGAACTAAATATTTTCCATTTAAGGATTTTTGGGTGTGCGGTATATATTCCGATTACTCCATCACAACGTAAGATGGGTCCCCAAAAAAGATTGGGAATACATGTTGGATATGAATCTCCATCAATAATCAAATATTTAGAGCCATCAACTGAAAATTTATTTATGGCTCGTTTTACTGATTGTCATTTTGATGAATCAGATTTTCTAATTTTAAAGAAAGAGAATAAACAATTGGAAAAAACTATTAGTTGGAATTAATTATTGTTGTCTCATCTTAACCCTCGCACAAAGGAGTATGAACTGGAAGTTCAAAAGATTATTTATTTGCAAAATTTAGCAAATCAATTGACTTTTACTAATTTGAAGAGAGTAACTACATCTTACATACCTGCTGCTAATGCTCCAGTTATAATTGAAGTCCCTATAGGACAATCTATTGCTAATGAACCTAAAGCATCAGTGAAACGTGGTCGACTAATTGGTTCCCAACATAAAAATTCTCGTAAAAGAGAAGGATCAAAGGATCAAGTTGAGGAATTGATGGCTCTAGAAGAGTCCCCAATTGTAATTCCAGAAGAAATTTAGGTACCTGAAACTTGTGGCAATCAAGAGATCTCAATAAACTATGTCACAACTGGCCAAAGTGGAATCAGAATAAAATTGACGTCGATGAAAAATTTTCCTATAATGTGACACTCAACATTGTTAATGATAATAAGGACCTTAAGCTAAAGTGTGTCGAGAAATGTAGACAGAGAGATGATTAGCCAAAATGGAAAGATGGAATTGAAGCAAAATAAAATTCTCTTTCAAAATACCACATTTTTGGTCCTATTGTACGTACACATGATGGTGTCAAACTCGTAGGATATAAATGAGTATTTGTGTGAAAATGAGATGAGATAAATAAAATTGTCAAATATAAGGCACGATTAGTTGCACAAAAATTCTCTCAAAGACCTGGTATTGATAATGAAGAGACGTATTCCCATGTAGTGGATGCAACTACTTTTCGATATTTAATTAGTTCGGCAATACATGAAAAACTTGGTATGTGTTAAATGGATGTAGTCATGGCTTATTTATATGGACCATTTGACGGTGACATTTACATTAAAATCCCAGAAGGATTAAAATTTCCTGCAACACATAATTCAGGTCATCGAGAACTTTACTCGATAAAATTATGCTGATCTCTATATGGGTTGAAATAATATGGATGCACATGGTATAATCGTCTTAGTGAATATTTATTATGAAAAGTGTATAAAAATGATCTTTTTTGCCCATGTGTATTTATTAAGAGATCTAGATCCAAGTTTGTTATCATTATTGTTTATGTTGATGACCTGAATAGTATTGTAAATATGAATGAGCTTTCAGAAGCAATAGGCAACTTAAAGAAAGAATTTGAAATGAAAAATCTTGGAAAAATAAAACATTGCCTTGGTTTGTAGATTCAACACTTAGAGAATGGAATTTTTGTTGATCAATCAACTTATATATCAAAGGTGTTGAAACAAATCTATATGGATAATGCCTATCCATTGAGCACTCCAATGGTTGTAAGGTAATTAGATGTGAATAAAATCCTTTCTGACCTCTGATGGATGGTGAAGAGTTTCTGGGTCCTTAAGTACCATATCTTAGTGCTATTGAAACACTAATATATCTTGTAAGTCATGCATTACCTGATATATCATTTTCTATAAATTTGTTAGCAAGATATAGTTCTTGTCCAATAGGAAGACATTGGAATAGAGTTAAACATATAGTGAGGTATCTTCGAAGTACGATGGATATGGGTCTATATTATCTTAATGTACCCAAAGTAGAATTAATTGGTTATGAAGATGCGGGATATATATCTGACCCTCATAATGCTCAATCACAAATGAGCTATTTGTTCACATGTGGTGATACAGCCATCTTATGGCATTCTACGAAACAATCAATTACCGCCAAATCTTCTAACCATGCAGAGATCTTAACAATTTATAAAGTAAGTTGGGAATGTTTCTGGTTAAAATCTGTAATACATCATATTCGAGGGTCACGTGGTTTGTATTTTAGCAAGGAAGTCCTGATGACCGTGTATGAAGATAATGCTGCATGCATTGTTCAATTAAAAAATGAGTACATTAAATGGGATAGAACAAAACATATATCACTAAAATTCTTTTTCACTCATGATCTACAAAAGAAGGGTAATATTGATGTTTAATCAATTCGTTCAACTAATAATCTAGCATATTTATTCATCAAGACTCTACCTACTGCAACATTTGAAAGGCTAGTTCATAGCATTGGAATGTGCATACTCAGAGATTTAAAGTGATGGTGATAAGAGGGGGAGTAATTTTTTTATACTGTACTCTTTTTCCCTTTACCATGGTTTTGTCCCACTAGATTTTCCTAGTAAAATTTTAATAAGGCAATATCATGGACATCCAAGGGGGAGTATTATGAACAATATTATGGATATCCATAAACTCTCTATTAATCTCTTGACTAATGATATTCTCATGACTCTTATTATTTATAAATTAATGTGTATTAATTGTCATGGATTAATATATATTCATTGGCACATTTAATATGTATTCAAGTATTAAACCTTATAAATAGGGAGCCTTTGTATGAGTCACAATACACTCGAAGGAATAAAAATTCTCTCTCGTGTTTCTTCTATATCTCTCACTCTCTTATCCTTCTATTTCATAATATTATTAAGATTTTTCTAAATTCCTTACAAAAAATGTACTTCCGAATGGCTTACAAAAAATGGGTACAAACAAAGGCCTATCCTTTATTTTTTTTATGCCTTGGCCCATGTCGCCTCCATGCATGATAAAAAGAAAAATAGGGGTCAGGTCAATGCCTCAATCCCTTTTTAAAATCCAAAGACATCCTTGCCTTATTTTTCAAAAATAAAAATGCTATTATATATATATTTATATATATCATTATAAATTATAATATTTTTTGACTTTTATTTATTTAATATTATTTTAACACCCATTTAATATTAGCACAACAATGATTCACATTAAAAATAAAGTAATATTAACTAAACAAAATGCACACATCACTCCAAATAATTTAAAATATAATCCACACGATTACTTAAATCAATCCATTTAATTAAAAAAATTAATCTATCCAATCTCTAGCATACCCAAAAATAAGATGGCCTGTATTAATGAGGGGGGAAAAAGATTAAATATTGTTATATTGATTTCAATAAAAATATAAATTTGAATATATATAGTTGTGTGTTTCATAGAAAGTGACAAACTAGTTTGAGTGTCATTAGGATTGTACCAAATATTACCTTTGTGTTAATATTTTGTTATTTTTAGTGATCAATGAGTTCCCAATATATTTATTCAAAGAGTTATTTTTTATGTATATTATTTATATGTGATATTGTATTCAATAAATAAAATGATTGAATGCTTAGGTCAAGAGTTGGACAAAGTACATGATATGTCAAAAAACATAAGTTTTTAAATTATTAGTTTATAATAAAATAAATTGCTGATACCTTATGATTTTCAAATGCGTGACATCTAGAATTGAAAATAAGATTAAAGCCTAATTTTTCAAAATATAATTATTTTTAATCATGATAATTTATAATTCAAAAATTATCAAAATTATTGAATTAAATACCTTGCTAATTAGGGGATATGATGTGGTGGTGGTGATAATGATACTTGCTGAATCTTATTTATATTGATGAAGTTCAATCTTCAAATTATATTTTTTTAAGTTTTAATTTTTTTCCCTCATTTCATCCATCCCCAAACCCAATCCATGCTTTATCATGACCCATATATGTGCCACGGGCCCTACAATCAGAGCATGTAAGACTCTCATCAAAACATAATGATAATGTGATCTAACAAACATCCTAGGGAACATATCTAATATTCCTAAGAAACAAACATTTATGCCCAGTAAAAGTAGTCTGTCTCTTTGTCGATCAGAGTACCATGGTGATGACATTTTTTTATTATTTGATTATTTGGAGAAAACATTATTTAGAGAACTATAGTTGTTGTATTTTTATAAAAAATTTATGTTACATATATAAAGCATAAACTTAAATGACATAAACTAATATGAGGCAGAGAGATACATTTTTATGTTAGCACCATTCCCACATTTCTCACATAAGGTTTATGAAATTTGATTCAATGATGAGATTCTCATATGGTACCATGTGAACAACCATATTTGTATAGGGGACCTTATGACATAAACTAATATGAATTACCAATATTATTTATCAGTCCAAGAAAGATTCATAAAAAATATAATTTTTTTCTACTTTTTTCAAGTAACATCATAACTTCGAAAATTGATAGCAAACTAAATTAATGGTTTCAATTATTAAAAAAAAATAATAATATTTTTATTTAAAGGAAATAATGTAATGATTTGGAATTGGAAGTATAAGATAAAATATTCTTTTAAGATTAATTAAAATCAAAAATAAAGTGCTCCCATTAATGACATATGCTATATAAGTTCAACATAGGGAGTGATTATTACATAAAAGTGTATTCTTTTTATGTTCAAAAATGTTTTTTTATCCTGAATGTATGATATTTAATTTTAAAGTATATTATTTGAGATAAGAATTTTGTTTGATTGTTTATTTGATATATCAAATTATATTTAATTGGCTGAATTGATTTGTTTAGATTAGTTATTGTAGCCCAATACACACTGACACACCAACACAACAACACACACACAGACACACTCACACACAAACACGCACGCGCACACACACACACACACACACAGGAAAAACACACATAGACAAGCACACACAGACAAACACACACAGACAAACACACATAGAGACACACACATACAAACACACATAGAGAAGCACACATAGAGAAACACACATAGAGAGACACATAAGCAGGAACACATAAACAGCCACACATAGACAAACACAGACAAACACACAGACATGCACACACAGACAAACACATAGATAAATACACATAGATAGACACACATAGACAAACAAATAAATAAATACACACAGATAGACACACACAGACAAACACACAGACAAACACACAGAAAACACACAGACAAACACACAGACAAGCACACATAGACAGACACACACATACACAGACAAACATACATAGACAGACACACATAAACAGCCACACATAGACAAACACATAGACATGCACACGTAGACAAACACATAGACATGCACACGTAGACAAACACATAGACATGCACACGTAGAAAAACACATAGATAAATACACAGATAGACACACAGGCAGACAAATAGACACACATACACATGTCGACACCCATCTACAGACACTCAAATATAGACACATACAAACACACACACATAGGCACACACAGACAAACACACATAGACATAGAGACAAACATAGAGATAGACATAGACATAGACATAGACACATAGACATATAGAGACAAACACAAATACACACATAAATACACAATGACATAGAGACAGACACAGATGCACATAGCCACACATAGACATAGAGACACATATAGACACACAGACATAGGGACAAACACATATACACATGCAAGTAGACACATGCAGACACACACAAAGACACATGCAAGCAGACACATGCAAATAGACACATATATACATCCAAGCAGATACTTGCAGATAGACTTGCACATAGATAGAGTCATTCAAACATACACAAACACACACAAACATGAATGTAGAATGATGTAGATACACAAGTAGACTAACAAGCATGCTAATAGACAATCACACACAAACATAAAAACATGCAGACAAACACACATACACACATGTAGACATGCACAGAGATAGACACGCACAGCCTCACAGACACAATCACACAGATACACACACAAACACACAAACTCATATACATGAACATGCAGATATAATAATTAATTATATCTTTAATAAATAAATAAAATTAAATGTATTGTTATTCTTATATTAAAAATTATTTATTTTAATAATGTAAATTTTAATATTTTAAAAATATTTATATATTAACTTTTTATTATATGCTTTCGAATATAAAGTAGAAACTTTAATTTTAGTATTTTTTTTATATATTAAAATGTAATTAAAAAAATATTAGCTTTATATTTAATAGATCTAACTAGCATATATATCTATTAAATAACAAATTTAATATATTTATCATAATTAAATAATACCAAATTAATATTTCTTAATTCATTGATGATTTATTACTTATAATTAATTAATTATATAATACAGAGAAATTTTTTTATTGTAACTTTAAAATATTTATTTACTTCAATTTTATTTTTATTATAATGTTACTTTTTTACATATTATGTTAATCATTAATATATCCTAATATATCTTGATATCCATAAATTAAATGTAATTTGATATGTGTCTTTGGTATGGATGTTAGTTCAAAATTCACGTGAATATAATATTTTTGAATTATTTTTAAAAAAAAATATCATACTTATATGAATTTTATGTAGGTATAATACATAGTGCATATGGATTTCATATAATAGTGTTAGATGTGGTAAGTTTGGTTTGCGTAGATTGGATGTATTAAATAATTAAAAAAAATTAATTTTGGATTTAATTATTTGTTCTTTAAATTTATTGTTGTATTTTATTTAATTAATTCTCACATTTTAATGTTGTACTATTGTGGTGCTCACATTAAAATAATTAAACAACTAATTTTTAATTAAAATAAAGTATTTGTTTTGAAAAAATTATAATGCTCACATTAAAAGTGAAAATAATATAAAAATGTTTTGGGACTCATTTTATGTTTAACATTTGTGGACCCAAAAAAACAATATATATATATATGTATGTATGTATGTATGTATATGATTTCTCCTAGATTTTGTTACCCATAATTACCACTTTTTATTAAAATAACCTAATGCATCAATCATATGCATAACTCCAGATGCATATTGTTTTTCCCAACTTGTTTATTCATGTTGAGTTAGCATAATGTTAATGCATAAAAGAGTTTATGTATGTTAAGTGATCATAAATAATTTTTTGCATGCCTGCATGAATGTATATGTATATTGAGTATGCATAAACTCGTTTATGCATAAACAAGTTGATATGTGTGTTTTTTTAATTTTTTAATAATACAAAATTAATTATGGCTATTGGAATTTAAGTGCTCAAAATTTATCTAAATCATAAATATTTTTGATTTTGTTTTCATATAACTTAGACTATGCATGATGATGTAAGGTGTCATATGAAGGATCGTGCTTAGTATCATGTAAGGATCATGTGGTGGTGTGTAGTGGAGGTGATGTGAATGTGTTGCGTTCAATTAAAATTTATGGAGGTATCCATGAATTTACTATTTTAATGTGATGTTTGAATTAAGTATTTGTGATTTTCATTTGTATGCTAGCAGTACTGCACCTTTCTACCCATATGCATAATGGAAATCTTTTAAATAATAGTGTTTTAAAGATAATTTACTATTTTATTCTGAATTAAAACAATAGTTATATTAGACTATAATTTGTTAATTTTTGATAGATGTTTTTTGATCATAATTGTTTGATTATTCTTTCAAGTGTTGACATAATTGAATTTGGATATTTTAAAGTTTTTTCTTAAAATAATTTGATAATTAAATGTATATTTTTAGTTTAAAAATGTATATTTTCATGTGAGTAATAAAAATTTTAAAAGTTAAATATATTTAATTTGAACATAATAGGAATTCAAATTTTTGGTTTTTGCAAAATTTAAAAATGCATTTTGAAAATTAGTGTGGGCTAGAATTGGAGTTTAATTGAAATAAAATTATAATTTTTAAAAGAAACAAAAAATTATAGTTTGTAACCAAAAATTTATTGTTTGAATTCTGCTAAGCTTCATTTCACAATGTTTCAAAAAGAGAGATAAAAAATTTAAATGGTGGAAAAATTAATAAAACAAATTAAAGCAACGTGAAAATTTTCCAAATTAATTTTTGTATTCGAATCTATTTTATCACAATATGAAGTATGAGAGTGAGGGTAATTTTTTTTGATTAGGTTGGAATAAAAAAATTATTTAGTTGGAATTATACAAAAATTAATTCTTAAAAATAAAATATTAGATCTTTTAATGGTTATGGACCTATTAGATAGTGTGCTCGTTAATCAAAATTGAATAAAATTAATGATATTGAATTATCAAACAAGATTAGTTAGAAGAGTGACTAAGTGATGGATTTGGTGACTATTTTATAAGTCATTGTGAAAGATGAGTAGTTTATGACAAATGTGCTTGGAGACTATGACATAGTCAACAAGAGAAAATATCAGACATCAAGAGTGTTCTAGCCATCGAAGATATTTATCTAGAGATAAACACAAAATGCTGATTACTTTTTAGAGATGTCATACATGTCCCTGATATTTGAATGAATTGTTATCAATGAAGGTGTTGGTTAATATGAATCTTATGGCAGGGAAATTCAAAGAAAATCAATGAGAATCTATTAAATGGTCGCTGACTAATATGAGGGGATCAATGAGAATTCATGCATGTTGCGCAAACTATGATTTGTTTGTATAGATAAGAATTTCTTGAGAGAAAAAGTAAGCATTGGTCTGAGATGCATAGATATGGATATGTATGTGTAGATGATTAGTTTTCACCAGAAAGTAATTCTCACTTATTTTCATAATACCACTACAGCCAACAATGTTCATTGTGGAACATTAAGCTCCAGCACCCATTGATTTTGCACCTTATAACATCTTGAGGGGAGAATTCTCATCACGTTTTTTTTATTCACAATTTTATGTTATGGATTCGCCCTCTCGGAAAAAATGATTGACAATCGACCTGCTTAAGATCTAAGACCAACCTCGTTCCTTTTTTCTTGGGCATCTCACTTGGAATCCAATGCATTATTTTCGATCTTGTACACTATTGAAATGAAAAAGGGGATTGCTTCGCATATGCAACACATGGTGGGGTACACTGAACACCAACCCAATCTATAAAGTCTAGTCGAATCTAGAAAGTGGCATACCTTTCTTTTAGGTTATTACCTTTCCCTTCATCTACCCCTACAATCTAATCATACTACTATTATGAGATTTGACTTCTCTTATTCAATGTAGAATGCTTCCAAAATCCCGAGAAAAAGAAAAATTAGTCAAATCAGGGGGAAGCGAAAAAGTAGAAGTGCACGCTAGCGCTAGCACTCCTTTGAGCCTTCGTTTGCGGGACCACGAAAGAAGAAGGTAGCTACTAGGCAAGGCAACTACTAGCAGGTCATCTCAATCCCATTCGCTTGGAATCGTCTCAATCAATACTTGAGTGTTCTAGCTCATCAATTGACATTGCCTTGGCTCACTTTGAATCTTGGTACATTACTTACTTCTCTAAAAGGATGCTTCTCACTAGCACAAGCACTCGTCTAAAGTCATTAAATGAATCTCTCGGGTCAAGTCAGCTCGAAGAAGGTACTCTTGAGGAATGAACCTCATCTTAGGAACCTTTGCAACAAGTAATTATTAATTACTTATAACCTTTCCCTTCTAGATCCTCTTGAACGAACTCTAGTTCCAGGAACAAAATCTCGCCGGCCTTGCCTTTGAACCATCATCTCCTCTAGTCACTGTAGCTCACTGTTCAACAGTCTCTCTTTCCAATCTCATTGGGTAACTCACTTTCGGCCACTGATCACTAGCTATGATGGTCAAACTCTATCTGGTAATACATGGTTCCACTCCAATAAATGTCTTTCTCGAATGTTAGAGTGCGAGTAGAATACTAAAAGGAGTCAATAAGGCTAACAGTACTGCTCAACAAGTGCTAAGAAATGCATATTCAGAACAACTACTGCTCGCGACAAAGGGCTTGCTTGAAAACCATAGATAGGCAACTACCTTCCGAGCTTGAGCATGGAAAAAGGTCCGAAGAACTCCAAATCGGAGAGAGCGAAAAGAGAACAAAAGCAGGAAGGAAGGGGATCTAAACTGCTCGCTCGTGTCTTACCCATTTCATTGCCCACTTTTGTTAAGTCAAAAAGAGTTGTTTTCCGAGATTCTCCAGGTCTTTTATACCAGTTAAACCTAAGGCCTCTTTCTTACAATGGTCATACATCTTCTTCATTTTCGTCTAGTAAATAAGATGGTTTCCATGAGAGATAGAAGGTATTAGGGAAAGCAAGACCGGAGCTGGTGCGAGGCAGGAAGCTACGATATATTTATTTCTAATTTATGTATATAGGCTTCGACATTGCTGAAATATTGTAATCAGCATCGATTTTAGTTCAAACTAGCTTTCACGCGACACTCAAGCTTCCATTGATATTTTTCATTGTCTCCAGTTCAGCACGAAAGTAGAGGTGTCAAACGGGACGTGCCGGGTCAACCCGACCATGCTTTCGTGCCGAGCCAGGCACATCACGGTTATTATACCATGCTGAGGTACCATACCAACGGGCCATGGTACCATGCTGGGCCAAGCACGGCACGAGGCATGGTTGGCCTCGGCACGACATGGCATGATTGGTGCCATGGTCGGGCACAGCAAGATGTCGAGCACGGGAAATTCTCATGTCGGGCCAACCCAGGCATGCCCAAATCATGCCGTGCCAGTCCGGGCCGGCCCGGTCCAGTTGACAAATCTACATGAAAGGAGCACCCTTGGGTAGTCTCCAAATATTTCTTGTGAAAAGTTGATGCACCCTCATGTGTGGAAACTTTATTGGCTTCGGTTGAATACCCTAGGAAATGGAAAAACCTTCCTATTCGGTTAAGTGGCATTCCTATTCTTTTTTTTAGTCATCTTCAGACATCTTCCTAAAGTTAAGGTCGAGCTAGTAATTACAACTCCTAAAAAAATTCCACAACTAGGGGCAACCCAATTGTTAGCTCCATCCCTTCGATCCTAATACTGAGCTACCTAGCTCCAAGTGAACTGCTTATTATTCCTAATGCTCCTGCACCTATACTCCCATCAAAAGGTTCAGCCCTTGCCCTTGGTCTTCCTGGACCGATGAGAATACGTCTTTACCACACCATGGGAAAAGAAAGTAATAAGCTACTAGTGTGGACACAAGAAAGAAGGATCGAGGCTAGATGATTAAACCAGAAAAAGGATGCGAACAATGATAGAGTAATTATAAAGTACTATATCAGGTTTAGTCAACTATTTTATGTCTACCAAAGAATTTAAGAGCAAAGGCTGAGGAGTGAAGAGTGTATATAAAGATAAGTTTCCATTTTAAAAAAACATAGCTTTCCTAAGCGGAGTCAGACTTCTTTCCCTAAATTGAATTTAAATTACTAGTTCCAAAAGAATGAATGCCTCTCAGGCACATATACCCTTTCTTTGTGTAATATCATTAGTCAACAAAGCTATGTTTGTGAATCTCTCTTAGACTTGAGCTCCAATACCTAACATGGGATTGAAGACCTATATATAAGGGGCATCTCCTTCTTTATCATGGTTGGTACTATCTACCTATCTTCTCAATCTCTCACTTCTACTTGCACTTATTAGTATCAACTTAGAGCCCAAGTCGGGAGTTACTCACCCATTTTGAAGAGCACTCATCAGATTGTAAGTTCATGGGTGCAACTAAGTACTATAAAAGTATAGCCTATATCTTAATTATATAAGGACGACACTCTATATCTACTTGATTAACTTCAAGATTGACATCAAGCAGAGATGCTTGGGGCAAGATTCAATCTATTCAAAGCGAGAACTCATTAAGACTAGAGAGTTTATTTACTGTATTCCATTGATTTGGTAAGTAGCTTACTTCTCGATTAACTACAAAACTAGCTAGCCTAGCTCAAGGAAGAAGGAACTCGTTGGATACCAAACTCCTAGCTGCCCGTTAAGCGTATTCTATTTTCTTATCAATACAGGTGGTTAGGAGTAAAGATCATTCTGCTCCCCCAACAGACGAAAGAAAGCAGTAGAAAATCCTTCATAAATGATTAGAGGGGGGGAATTAAAAGTAGTAGTAGTTTAAGAATGTACTGACTAATAGTGAATTCAATGGCAAATCTAGGCATGGATCGAGATTGAGTCCATGTTCGAGCACATGCATTAAAGCTAGAAGCAAAGGTAGAGGTAGTGGGTTCACCCGTTGATTTAGAACCAACAATAGTTGACTACATACCCAATTGTCCTCGTTTACTTTTTGTTGGAGCTCAAAAGCTTGTTTCAACATATGAAACAATTCGAGTACCAAAGCTCATAGCATAGCCTATGGCAAAGGCAGACTTCTTGGTCAAATTTCCAGTTTCAGTTCGAGACCAATGCTAGTGGATCCCACAAAAGGTAAAGACTGGAGCAAAAATGGCAGCGAGCATAGTAGGTAGCTAGAGACAAAGCAAGCACCAGGGTGGGAGGAAAAAGAAGAGAGGGGCAAGGCAAAAAAAGAAAGACATTACCAAAAGGAAATTAGTCCAACTCAATGTCTTACTCATTAGTGGCATTTGAATGAAAGTAGTAAGTCGGTGGCCAAGAATCCTTTTGGAGTTACTGGCTCAAGTCATAGGAATTTTTTTAAGTGAGAATGATCCCCAGTGTCATCCTTTTCATCTTCTCGAAAGGAAGTGAGTGATGAGAGGGTAGCAAAGAGAGGACCACTCTTTACTAAGATAGCAGCTAGTGAAAGAATAGAACTTCTCTCCATTCAGAGAGAGTCAATTCCTTCATATGCTTATAGTAGTATAAAGAGTCCATTTGTGCCAAGAAAGAAGTCCAATAGCTACGCTTACAAGATATTCAATGGCATTTCTTTTTTTAAGCAAGCTACTAGTCCTAGCTACTGAGACTGACTCTAGAGAACTTGAATAAGATTATCTTTCACTCTTGGCTAAGTCAACAAAAATGTGTATAACTGAGGAAAGATCCTTTTCTTTTTTTCATCCTCGAGCCAAATCTGGGCATTGACTCATTGATAGCTTAGGGCACATAGATGAAATACCAGCTTTTTCAACAAGAGCAGAATCATTCACAACTATCTTCTCTACCTAATCCACTGCTGATGGAATCAAGCTAAGCACATGAAAGGGCTTCTTCTAGATCTAGAGAACGGAGCAACATATTCAAAAGTATTATAAGGAAAGTCAAAACCAACCATTGAGTATGAAAGTAGTCTTTTTTTTATTATACCTTTCTTTCCAGATAGAAAAGACCTCTTTATGCCAACTCCAATACCTAGTGAAAGCTTGAAATCATAAAACCATATGGACGATCCTAGTCTTGTGTGGAGAGCACCCTGGATGGCTCCATGAGATCTAATATACAGATGTGGCAAAACCTAAGGTTCCTTTGCTCGGGCCGTGGGGAGCCATTAGCTATGCACCTACAATTGAGATTGGATCAAAGCAAATCATCACTTCTTGTGGAGCCCTGCGAGCAACTATCTCTTCCTTCCTACCTGTACACAAGGCGTTTACACAAGATTCAAGCTAATTCTGGAATTTCATAATTCAAGCATAGAGAATAAAGATTAAGACTATGGAGTATGCTGAATTCAGGCGACAAGAGATCAAATCAATGAAGAAATTATGTTTGGCTAAAAGGATCTTCGCCGGTGACCAAACTAAGCACTAAGGTTGTGTAAGCAAGCCTACCTAGGGAGTTGCTCATCTAGATTCTATCTCTTTCACCGAAACTAAGGTAAAATGAAAATCAGACATAGAACTCCGTTAACAGGATCCACTACTTCTTTATCTATGCTATGATACTAGCAAATGAAATCCACTTGAGGAAGAAGACAACTCTTAGTATGCTGACCATGGACTAACTCTTATAGCACCAACATCTAGCTCACTATCACTTGGTATCAATCCTAAATGAATAATTTTCCCTTCAACGGGAACTCCTACTACTTCTAGTTAGTCTACCTAATTCATTCTTTCTTTAATAAATAAATTTCCCATATAAAAGCAGTACTAGACTCTTCACTTATTTTGCTTTCGATACACAAGTAAGGGAATAGCTATCCAGCACGCTATAATTGACCTTTTGCTACACCTGCTCGTCCTCACTATATGCCATGTACAGAGATCTACCTTGCCGAGTATTTTTTCCTCTGTTGGTAGCCACATAGTCATTTATCCCTTGTTTACTATACATTAAGTCCTAACCAGACCATGTGTACATCTAAACAAAGAGATTATCTTTCTCATGGAGAGCTACTTTTCTTTTGTATTATCTTTATTTTTTTAATATCTAAGGATTAGAAGTCTTAGATCAAAGATCAAGACCACAAAAGGAAAAGGATTGCATAAGGCATGAGTTCAAATGAAAAGCCTTCTCAGGCAAGTGGCCTAGCTAACTAACATAAGCTATCCATCAGAAAGAGCTACATTCCATTGTAGAATTGTCCGGGTTAAAGATCTTGAATCGAAAGTGGACATGCTAAAGAGTTTACACGTGGGGCGGCAAAGTACAAGCCAAAGAACAAGAGATTTCATGAAAAGAATGCACATTGCATTGGCTATTAGTTCTATAAAATAGTCTGAGATCGATTTGTCCAAGATTCTTTACTTTGCAAACACTAATTTATGGATGGAATGTTGATTTAGATCTAAATCCCTATGTAGAGGTTGTGTTTTCTACCTCTCGAACACATACATGACAAGCTCAATGATAGGATGAATAGGACTCCTAGTTCACACTTCCATTTTAGGTCAGATCTTACCTTTTTTTATGAAATTAAGAATTCGGTTGGAGTAGCATGCAACATCAGAATATGCTTTTGCCCTGGCACCTGACTTGCTTGCTCATCATCCTTTTACTTTTAGTCAAATAAATTTTGGGACTAGAAAAGAAAGATCTAACTCCACACCAATATGTCATTTTTTGTGTTTTTCTAGCTATGTGAAAAAGTCTTACTCTACCCTACATACCTCCATTGTATTGACAGTGCCAGTCGCTAATGATTTTTGTATTTCAACTGAAACTTTTCATCTCTCTCTCTTTACTTACTATCAACCTTGTTCTTTCGTGGGAACTCTGACATCTCATTCTCTAATGGTACCACCACTTACAATCTACTCTAAAAAAAGAAAAGAAGATGGTTGCTTCGTTTCTTCCGATCTTGTACCTTTTCTTTTTTCTTTGACTTAAATAATTGAAAGAAGTCTATTGGTTGGTAGAGGGTGTCATGTTATAAACAAATGGCACATTTTCCTCAATAGCCACTTATTAAAATGTCTCTTCCTAACCCAGGATCAAAGATAGACAAGGGTAGTTCGTTTGCATTAATCTATTGACTATCCCACAATCTCCAATCTATGAAGAAAAGGGAGCCTTGTAACCATAACATTAGAAGAAACCCTGTCTAGCACTTTTGTAAAAAGAGTCTTTCTCCCATCTCAATTACAGATTTTGGTAGTCCCCGATTCCACTCTTCACATAAAGGTCATGGCCACTCCATGTTAGTATCTGTCATCGGTTTCGGATCAGCATGACTTTGGTCATAAACCATGAAGCCTAAGTTGGAAATGGAGCCTACACCTAGGACAAACTTAGTTCTCTCCACTACTAAAAATAACAAGAATACTAACCAAATTACTGACCAAAAAAATAGGTCGGTAATTACTGACCAAATCACGACTATTAGAGACCAAAAAGGGATTTTGAAAAAAAAATTTCCGATCAAATTTCCGACCAAATATAGTTCTCTCCTTATGTAGCTTTAAGAAAATATATAATGCTTAATGTTTTCTGCTTCTGTAACTTAAGAAAAATTAAACATAATGTTAATGGGTTATATTTTTGGAGTCTTTGAATAAATTATAAACATGTAACAGTATATATAAAGGTTTATACATTTATATAATCATATGACATTATATATAAATGTCTGTACTTTAATTTATACAAATGTATTACCATATATATAAACACTAATATGTTTATATTAACATATAATGTTATATATATATATATTTATTTATTTATACAAATGTATTAATGTTTATATATATCTATACAATATTTATTTATTTATTTATACAAATGTATTAATGTTTATATATATCTATACAATATTTACATAAAACTATCCATTTATATAATTTTTTATAACAATTATATAACATTAAATGTTTATACAATTTTGCAAGCATTTATATTACATATTAATTTTTATATAAATATAGAATATTTATAATGTTCATATAAAGTGATATATATACTATATGTTATTTATAAAAGTGTTACATATATATAATTATATATGAGTAACATTTATAAAAATATTATAATCACAAATATTATATCTAAACTCTTGTTTAATTATATAATCATATGCCATTATATATAAAAGTATTTATAACTATATTTATACTTAAGTAAACTATTTTTATAACTATATTTATACTTATGTAAACTATTTTTATAACTATATTTATAACTATACATAACTAATTCTTAACTATATAATAATGTATAACTATATGTATAATTCTATACAACTATATTTTTTTAAAAAAATATACTATATGTATAATAATATATAACTATATATAATTATATTTTACTAAATGTATAACTATATAAATGATATATATAATTATATCTTTAACCACATACATATTTATAACTATAAGTGTATAACTATATATAAATATATGTATAACTAAGTAACACTCTATATAATTAAATATAACTATATTTGTACCTATATATACATATATGTATTCATATAATTAAATCAAATTATTTGTTTATAATATTGTATATATTTATGTATAACTATTTATAACTACTTGTATGAATATATCTATATATAACTATATGTTTAATGATATATAACTATTTATAACTATATATATTATATGTATAATAATATATAACTATAAATAATTGTATATTTCTATATGTATAACTATAAAAGTTTTATACATAATTATATTTACATATTAAATTTATATCTTATATTTAATATATATTTGTATATAAACGTATATAAAAAAGTATTTTACTGTATCTATACCTATACATAACTAAATGTATAAATATATAAAATTAAATGAAAACATATTTATACCTACATGTATAAATATAAGTATAACTATATGTGTAACTTTATGTATAACCACATATAACTATATTTATAATTACTATATAACAACATACAACATCATGTTTAACTAAATGTGTATAACTATATATATATAATTGTATAACTATATAAAACTATATAAAATTAAATATAACTATATTTGTAACTATGTATACATAAATGTAAATCTATATATTTGTTTATAATTTTGTATACATTTATGTATATCTACTTATAACTACTTGTATTAATATATCTATATATAACTATTTGTTTAATTATATATAACTATTTATAACTATATATATTATATGTGTGATAATATATAACTATATATTATTGTATCTTACTATATTTATAACTATAAAAGCTTTATACATAACTATATTTAAATATATAATGTACAACTTATATTTAATATATATTTGTATATATTAGTATATAAAAATGTATTTTACTATATCTATATATACCTATACATAACTATATGTATAAATATATAAAATTAAATGAACAAATATATAAATCTACATGTATAAATATATGTTTAACTATATGTGTAACTATATGTATAACCACATGTAACTATATTAATAATTACATGTATAACAACATACAACATTATGTTAAACTATATGTGTATAACTATATATAAATATTTGTTTAACTAAATAAAAGAAATATAACTATATTTGTAACTATTTATACATATATGTATACATATATGATAATCTATATATTTGTTTATAACTTTGTATATATTTATGTACAATTACTTATAATTACTTGTATAAATATATCTATATATAACTATATGGTTAACTATATATAATTATTTATAACTATATATATTATATGTATAATAACATATAACTATACATATATGCCACACTATAATGGGCCATTCCAACACAACACATCCATTTTGACGCCTCTATGTTTGACATTACTCATAAATAATAGTTTAAGTAGTTGATGAATCACATGA
Organism: Sapria himalayana; assembly: GCA_029783825.1. Lineage (NCBI taxonomy): Eukaryota > Viridiplantae > Streptophyta > Magnoliopsida > Malpighiales > Rafflesiaceae > Sapria > Sapria himalayana. The sequence continues at coordinate 110,630 of JAREIK010003224.1, forward strand.
GTTGCTTTTACAGATTCTATTGCCTGCTTGCTATTTATTTGTGTTTTGGATTATTTTCATCTTGCCGACATTTTTCCTAAGTGTTTGGTGTAATGGGGCGTGGTTGATTCTGAACCCTCCTCCACCTTTTAATGATACTAACCCATACAATGTGTTAAGGCCTCAAGAGAAAGCCCAACGGCTCCATACAAGACAGGTATGTGGTCAAGTAGTCTTTTATGATGCAATTAAAAGTTTTACAAGCAAATTTCATAGTCTTCTAAGCTACTTCTCATTATGTGTCAAGATGCAATGGATGAAAAAATAATTTGTATAATTGATTGAAAAACTTTGTTTGGTATTCAGATTAGGCATAATGTGTTAAGATTAATAAGTTATAAAAGAAGATTTTAATTTTCTATTATAATTTGCATCTATTAGAAGAGAAAAAGGCCATATATGTATGTATGTATCCAAGTATGCATGTATCCACGTATGTATGTATGTATGTATGTATTGAACTTTCATCCTATGAAATTTAGTTGCACATTTCTTGTGCCTTGTGTTTCCAATGTACATTGTAATTTTGAACAAACAAAGAAGATTTTTGTAGCCCTGGTTAATGTGTTTGATCCATTTTTTTATGCTTATGACAGAATTTTTAGCTATTTTATGTTAATGCTCCATTTTCAGGACCATTTTCGAATTTGTTCTTGATGATGGAGGACTTTCAGGATGCGATGGGAACTGAAATATAGTATCAGTTAGTCGATACCGAGGGATGCATGATTGACTATGAGGATGATAGGGATGAGTTGCTTCTGTGTTTTGACTAGCTTACAAAGAAGTTTCAGGAAGGAGGACTACAGTTCAACCCTGATGATCTACCTCAGATTGTTTAGTGTAATGCTCTAGCTACGGCATCAACTCTATCACCTACAGCAGCACTTGCATGCAATCACATCAGGACTAGCAGTAGTAGACAGCTCTACCCCAGTACCTTTAATCTCACCATATGGACCAGATACGTCTCAGCATAACGATTATAAAACTAGGTTGGATGATTGACTATATTACACACATTTTTTGTCTTAAACTTGGAATTTTGAATTCATGTTTTTATTTTCTCTTGACTTATTTACAATATATATGCAGTATATATATTAGTTTGCTTATTTTAATTGTACTTTTCTTTTGTTTCGTAATGTTAGTGTGTGTGTGTGTGTGTGTGTGTAAGCAAGATATAAAACTCAAAATGAAAAAAAAAACTAAAAATTAATTTACCGACCAAATCGAGACCAAAAACCGATCAAAATTTTTTAATATCAATGCTTAGTAAAAGATCACCAGATAGTCGGTAATACTTTTGGAGACCAATTACCGACCAATGATATTAAAATATTCTGGTCGATTTTTGGTTGCAATATCATTGATTATTACCGATCATTTTGAGACCACTTACCGACCTAATAATTTTGGTCGGAAAATGGTCACTAAATGGTCGATAATTATTTGTTGGTAAATGGTAGGTAAATGGTCAAAAATTTACCGACCAACTTATTTTTTGTCTGCAAAAAAATTACCGACGATCAAAATTTTGACTAAATAATTTGATCAGTAAATTGTCAGTAATAGGTTTACCGACCAAAAAAAATACCAAATTACTGACCAAATAATTGGTTAGTAATTAGGTAAATTTTAGTAGTGCTCCTTGAATTAGTGTATAGGGTGAGCTACTCCATCCCTCACTTTTTGGGGTTGAGATGATGCTTGTTTGTTTATTGAGATCATTCTTCTTGAATTGTCAAGAGCATGTGATGCAATGAACCTAACTAACTTTCGAATAAAGACATCCAGTTTAATTATGAGTTCGGGCTTACAAGTGGGAGTGGCTACTCACTTACTGGAGTACTTGTCATGATTATGTTATTTTCTCTTTCTTCTTTCTTAATTGAGTCTTGAGGAAAGAAAGGAACTACTAGACCAAGTAAATTGGCGTCGAGTCATGAGGGACTATTAAATATTGGTGAACAATCTCTTTTTTCATTGAAATTTCAGGTCAATCTCTTTTCGAACCAATCTCAAAGTACGTAACTCAAGGAAGCAAACGACTCTGATCTTATGACAAGAGATAGTCGCCTTAAGGGCTTGACACTTTCTATTGAAAGACTCATAAGTCATTGGGTTAAATCAAGGGAAAGCTTTCCTAATCACTCTGAGTTTGAGCAGTCGTTGGTTCAACAAAAAGCTTTTGAAAAGATCAAGCACATATAGGATGAGTTGGAGTGAGATCAAGCATGTTTGACTATGAATTACTTTGAAAGGTTATTGCCCACCTGCCGGCCCGCTCTGAAGTGCCTCAAAGCATTGCAACCACGACTTTAACTCCTTTTTTGCAATTATGAACTCTGTGGAACTTTCTCGAGGCCAACACAACTTATCCTTTTAGAGCTGATGTATCAAACTATGTGAGACTCTTAATGAAGCAAACATCAATCCTATCAGAATAACAGAAAGAAAAAGCAGTTTCATTATGGTTGTATACCAGCCGCCTGTTCTTGAACTTCCAGTTCCAATCAAAGCATATATATATATATGTAAATAGATTTGTATGTATAGCCACTTTAGTGATGCTAGTCGTTTCTTGAATGTATCTTTTTCTGGGAATATTGTCAACCATAAATTCTTATGTTTGCGATTCTTCATCCATTGATGCAGAAAATGCTCCAGTTTTCCATTCTCATATGAGGCCGAAAATTTTCTTATTGGCAGCAGGTTGACATGAAGTGATTCGTCATGCTCAAACATGAGCCGATCACTTGTTAGGGACAGTTTATAGATCATAAAATTTTTACAAATGGAATGAGAAGTGGGTCCTTGTAAATGATTGAAACTTCATAGCCAACAATGCTCCTTTTCCATATGGAGTTCGAAACCCAAAGACAATCGTTGAGTGAACTATATCTTCTTTGTCTTAGTTGACCTAAGCTGCAGCATTACTGTTGGGGTGTGGCTCAGCCTCCAAACCGTATGTGAGATAAGTTTCTACCTCATACAGCTCAGGCCGAAGACTGGGGGTTGTTTTAGAGAGATGGGGAGACCCAACAGCTAAACTTGATCCTCCCAAAAAAAGTGTGGGGATCAGCTTTCTTCTGAAACAATCTCCCAACAAATCCTATAACGCTAGCACTTCATGTTCTTTCTATTCCATTCTTTCCTGGTCCGAGATAGGTGGCCTAGACTAATCAAATATCTTAGAAGTAGTCATTTGACCAATTTACTCAGATACCGGACTTCTCCTGCCAAGCCACATTTAATTATCACCCTAAATGGAATGGCTCTCTGAGTTAGGCTGCGCCCCAACCTAAGTTCCCATGTCTGCTCTTTATCCACTGCAACCCAATATGTGGGCTTACAACATGAGTGAGGGCCGTCCCCTTCATTATCAACAGACCCAAGCTTGTGTAGCTTTTTCAAGAATCTATCTAAGAAGAAAAATGGTGCATCCATTTTAATGTCAGAACTGGTCTAGGGTTGGCTTTTTGGGAAGTATGTTCCCATCGCGCTCATGGCCTGACTGGCTTGCCAACTGTAGTGGGAAGTCTTCTGTTCCATAGTCAAAGACTTGGTTGGATGTTGGATCTACTCCACATGGAGTGGTACGGACATAGATGAAATTATCACAGCCTCTCTTTTCACACCGCTAGAAATGCTTAACGCCACTTCGCCAACTAGCATTACCTGTGCTTTCGTGTCTCTTAGTGTGATTAGCATTGTGTGTTTCTGAGCAGTGAAGCTCACACCCATTCGCATTAGTTCATCCAATATTCCTGAACCTTATGCACGAATTCTTGAAGAAGTCATCTTCTTATCAAGGTTAAGGAGTCAATTGAGCATCTCATCGACGAGATTGAAGACTTGGATCGAATCAGAGTTCATGTTGCCCCCTCTAAACAAAGAGGAAGTTGGGCCACAGGTCACACATTAGTTGCCAGGTCGCACGATAGAAGAACACCCAACATACAGATGCACACTTCTCCAAGTGAAATCTTCATCTTCATTTGAGCTTTTTGGTAGTAGTCATGACCAACAGCCCTCAGCTATCAACTCATTGGTATGGCAAGAACTTCAAGCACTATTTTTGGTGGCACACCCTCCACACAAGTACTGCCCGATGAATGGGAAAAAGCAAAAGGCCCAAAACCTTTGAACCTTCTTGCAAAATCAAAATGGAGGTGCATGGGGCACCTCATCTTGTCATTTCATCATTGCTCATTCCCGTTATGCTGAAGTACTTGGCCTTTCTTTCTCTGCCCCGACTCATGCTTCACTGACCTCTCGCACGATAAAGCAAAGAAAGTATGAAAGAATAGTAAACAGAGCACATGGTAGAAAGATTTGAAATAGGAGAAGTCCCCCTTGGATTCGAGAAGAAAGAAATGAAGAATGGGAATAAAACAAAAGGCCTTTCTAGCTCAAGTTTCAGGTGAACTTCTCTCAATTATGTATGGTAATAGAATAGGGCGGCTTGTTCTAACCAAGACTCTACTTTTTGCTTCGTCTATTGAGCATATGAATTTCTTAGAATGTAGATAGACCAAAAGAGGAAATGACGAGATAGGAATAGGAATTAGAGTATCATTGAAAGAAGGGTCGCCTATGGGAACATCTCTACAGGCAAACCATTTCAAGAGTATGGTGCTGCCATGCCACGATGCACGCCATAAAAGTAATGAAAAAGAAAAAGTTATGTAGTTGAATCATCTGCTCTATTCATTCGAATTTTACATCTATATAGAAGGTGATTGCTCAAAATGAAAGTATTCGTAATGCATACCGAAAGGAGACCAATGAAGCTGACCATGAATGATGAGTTCAAACTCAATATCTTATGAATTATTCAAAAAATAAAAGCAAACTATAGATTCAATTGGATAGCTAGTTCACCTAGGTCAGAGTCATGTCGATGGGTATCTAAGAGGGAGGCATTCTCAAGTAAGGAGAAGATCAAAAATTTCAGAGGTTTTGCTTCACCAAGTTGCCAACTCACGTAGGGAGGGTGCTTATAGTCCGATCAGACATAATCAGAGTGGAGTCAACATGCGGAGAATTGTAAGAAGATTCAGCTTAAGAGGTTCCTTCGTCATATTGAGCATAGAAAAGAAAATCCTCATCAGTCTTGCTTGCTCCATCTAGGGCCGCTCATTAATCTTCAATCGAGCTGCATTCATTATTCTCTTTTCATTAGATAGATGAGAGATAAAAAGTTTGAAGCTTTATCAGGCACCTTCCATAGCTTCTTCCATCAAGATGAAGTTTAGGCTGGCCTTGCGAAATATCAGATTTAACCAACCCAATGACCACTACTAGGGCATTCATAGATCCACTCTCAGATCAAATGAAGATTCTCAAACGGAAGGAAAGAAAGAGATTCATGAGCTATAGTAGCTGCAAACAAATCTCATAAAGGCGATCAAACACCATGAGCTACGTCTATTGATTAGACGTCCTGACCCCCTATGTGATGATTCACTCCAGTGTTGCTTGCTCATAGAGGTTGGGATAAACTATAAAGAAGAAGTAAAGACTTCCTAGATCAGCCTTTAACGAACTTACCTTTTCTCACTAGCTAGTTAGGGTGAAGCATTAGTCGATTTGGCATGATAGGCTCATGAGATTAGACCTCATGATGGGCTATAAGCTCTCTTCCTACTTTTATTTTCTCATGGCTCGCTAATAATACTCAGCTTTGAAACTATGACCACTCTCCGGATCAGTCGGTGAGAATGGCTCGTGTCATTCTTTCAAAAATCTTGGAAATGAGGGTCAAGGATTATCGTAAATAAACAGATGAGTTTGATTCAAACATCCGAAAAAGAATGTCGACTAGATCCCCAAAGCCAAAAGAAGCCACTGAGGATTTCTTCTATCTCTACGGGTGGGTCTCGTGACAATGCCTTACTCTGTGGTCTATTGAAGACTCCTAGAAAGGGCCAAGCAAGGATGATCTCACCAAGGGACAAAAGAGACCTAAGGAATGACTACTCTAACTAATGGAGTCTCCAAAACAAATTAGAACCTTTTCATCCCAACTAACAACAATGAAATGAGCGGTACCCACAAGCTAGGAGCCTAATCCATAGCATCTCTTTGTCACCTCATTTTTTCTAGGGACCAAGAGCAGCCCCTTCAGGCTTGGTCAATGAATCTCTTTCACTTTTTCTAGGTCGGAACAGTAGCCAAGTGACTAAGGCTAGAGTATGCTCCACTCCTCTTTGGTTGCATCTTCGCCTGAAGCCTATGCTTTCAGTTCAGTTTCATTCCTTGGTTCTCCGATTGATTGTCCAGCCCACATCACACCTTAAAAAGCTTTTGAACAGTAGTTTCACCTACTTCTCACGAGCATTGGACCTGGCCTTTCAAAGAGTTTATTGAATAGAATGGGGAGCTATATTGAGGGCTTCACTTTTCTGCTCTGGTTCAAGACTAGCTAGGTATCCTCCTCAGTATTGTTACCATACAAGCTTTCATAGTATCAAAGCTTGGCTATGATTGCCTCGAAAAAATGTAGAGCTTTCTTATAGTAGCAAGCACTCCTTTTATGAACCTTAAACTAGAGGAAAGGAGAAGGAAGAGAAGGGACTAATGAATGTTATCCTACTAGCAGTGACTAGAAGGAAGGGAACTGAGTCACTAACTAGAGGAAGGGTCTATGATTGTCTGGTCGTGTTCGTGAACCTATCAAGAACTTTTTAGAATTGCTTATAAATGACTGAAAGACTGGCCTATGACCCCTCACAAAATAAGGGTCTCTACTTAAAAAATTTCAGATAAGTCTTTGGGCATACTTTGACGAGGGGTGACAACTCATTTCTATTCTATAGAAGTGCCAATAGCCAATAAAAGATCTTTTTTAAAAGAGAGGGGCGCATAGTTGAAAAGAAGGAAATGAAAAGAATTCACGATCTATGCCTTACGTACGTAAACCACCTCTTTCAGGTATTCAGTAGTTAGGGGGCATGGAGCCATTATTATCTTCTCTTATTAGGGATGTACAGAGTAGTTGAAGCAATGTCTAATACATATTATAAGTGTCGATCACGATACGCCTTCAATCACTCGGATAGATTGAGTGATGTAATGGCATCCACTGAAAGCTTACCTCAACTGGCATGACATTGAAAGAAGGCTACGTCTAGACCTGAATACCTGAATAATTTCTGAGTATTCTGATCGAGGCATATTATCTAAGTGACTCTCCTAGTGCTTAGTGGGCCAAGTGTCATTTCTTTTAGTTAATCTACCCATTCTATGGTTGGTTTCTTATTATCCTTTGCTTGTCGCGACTAAATCTTGATTTCAATAGAGTGCAAACATGTAAATTACTATCCGAAAGATATTGATTATGCAGTCACTATTGCTTGTCAATTTGAATTGCACCAGAGCTCTTGTTCAAACTTCATCTATGAGAATTTGAAATAATAACTCGAGCCTTTAAAGGAATCAAAGTTGAGGTTCTTTCTCAGGGCGTAACGAAAAGATAGCCTGGAAAGATAAAAAGTATTTATTAAGAAAAAGTGGTGGATGAGCGATTATGGGTGGGGAAGGGGGCAAGTACATCTTTATGTTCTCAGTTCATGGGAATTGCGTTCATCACTAACTAGTTCAGCTTGGCTAGTGGGCTTTTGTGTTCTAACCTCGTTTTCAGACCAATTCGAAAATATCAGATCCATCAAAAAACCTAGGTCCAATACTAGGTCCAATATTTGCTTGTACGAGCTAGCCATCAACAGACAGACATCCTTTTACCTGGGCATAGCCTTTTCTCAGTTAGGCTCTTGTAATGGCGGGAGTCCCCATCTCCTTTGTCAAAGCTTAGTTATTCGTGAATGAGAACTCGGCTGGTAGCTCCATGGAAAGTGAGTTTTTAATTTGAGGAAGAAAGGTGTGATTACCTGGGGTGAGGTTGACCTTTTTGCCTTAGAAGAGGTATAGTTTAGGTCACTCCTTTTCTATAAACTATCTTTTTTTAGGCAAGACCTATGAACTTAGGTCGGATTGAATCTGCATCCACCTCTGTAGCTCTTATCGAAGAGCGAACCTCCTCTTCTTTCCTCTTAAGTTTTTTTGGAACACCTCATGTTGGGACGTCTGCACCTCTTTGTATTTTGAGAAGACCACAGGTTCCAGTTTGAGGTCGTCGGAACCTGATACCCTACTCCAGATTCCACTCTGCTCCTACCTTTTTCTTTCGTAGTTCATGTTCATAGAGGGAGACTTCTCAAACGAATATCTGGTAACTTAAATGATTACATGGCTTTAGCAAGCCACCCAATATAGGATGAATTACCTCCCATCCGTTCTAGCTCCCCCACACTGGTCTTACAAGCACCTACTTTTCTTTCTTAACAAAATGTATAAAGTTTGATTGAATTGCCTATAGAAAGGGAGCCATGCTTTTTTTTGTAAATAGGGGACATAGACCCTTCCTCGGAGACTTTCCCCCATTGATTAGCCCAACCCAATTCTATTTCAAGTTCTTAATCACTAGAGCTGGTTAATGGAATTGCTAAAGTTTGAGCTTGTGTTTTTCTGTCTTCTCTGCCTTGCCCACTCCACCTTGTTTTAAGGAGGGAGGAAAAGCTGAAGTCTCATTCAATTCATATAACTTAGCCTATTACCATGCCTACCAACTCAAATGAGGACAGTTAGACTCACCCAAATAAAGAAATCACTATCACTCGAGAAACCGGGCCCTTTTTTTGTCTTTCACGCTTGTTTCATCTTTCATCTTTGTGTCTTATCCGGATGGAATGTATACTATCAGACTAAGGGTTATGATCGAATCTTCCTCCCTCTACCTGAATTCAATCACTAAGAAAAGAGAGTTTTCTTCCATTCCATAGGGCACCTGTTCAATAAATAAGGAAAAAGTAAAGCCCTTATAGAGAGAGAATGACCTCCAAAGTTTACTCTAAATCCTAGGATAAAGAAGGTTTAGTCAATAAGTAGTCATCAATAGAGGGTCAGTGTCAATCTAATCTTTGCATTACACTATTCAACACTCTCTCTTAACCTTGACCCAAAGTGCTACTGTGATTAACAGACATGAGACCCCTCGGATCAAACCCCTTCTACTCCATGATACCAATGGTGCCGAATCAAGCTTGTGGATGAAGTCCACCATCCCGAGTGAAAGGATCAATAGTTTGATAGTCAAAATCCAATGAATTACAACAACTAGGACCATGAAGCCGAGAAAGATGTCATCTTGTAGAAACCCTTTTCTATCTCACTATGTTTCCAGGAAGTAAGCTATATTGGGTTCTTCTTTTAAGAATGAATCTCTTTTTTCGCTAGCCAGAGCTCATATTTGAATGCTCTTTTTACCATTCATTCTATCCAATATTCAATCACGAAAGCTAGCTAACAAAGAAGCAAGCCATTCTCAAACAACATGGCACGTTACTTGTCCTTGTACTTCTCAACAAAATTGCGTAGCTGAATGGAAGAACCAAACCCATTGTGGAGATGGCACAGAGCATGCTGAAATGAAAAGGACTTCTTCACGGGGAAAAGGAAAAAACAAAAAACTAGGTCAGTCACTCCTAGGTAGTCTACCATTAGGGGAAACTCCATTACACGCAGGAGTTGTTGGAGAACCATAAAACTATAGCTTTTGGCCTTCATTTGCTAGGAAATCTGCACGTGTGTTGGCAAGGTGTGCAAAGCTATTTCCTTAACCATTTGCAAAAAAAAATTCAGTCCTCAAGGTGAAACATCCAGAAAGTCACACAGTTCCATCGAACTATCAACCAAAATAGTTGTTTCCTCTCCCAGTGCATGAAGGAAAAGGAGAAGTCAAAAAGCTGCTTTCACTCCTCTATCCTCCTCATCTAGAAGCCACATCTAAACCTAGCCTATCTGTCCTTGCTTCCTCTGACCCTTCCAACTACAAAGAGAAAGAAGTGTTTACAGTTACTAGCACTGATTCAAACTAAACTAATATGAACTATCTATTAGTAGTCATTCCTCCTATTTATTCAATAGAATCCTCCTAACCTTCTTCATGCTTTAACTATGAGAAAAACTAGTAGAATCAATGTCACGCCCATATGGGAATAACCTTCTGGTCGTAAACCTTGTTGTCTTATGATGTATGAATCTTCCTTAAATAAGTGAAATTCTCTATAGAGTTGCCTATGGAAGATAGCTATATCTTATCTATCTTCTTAATCACAAGCACAGAATCAATGTCACGCCCATATGGGAATAACCTTCTGGTCGTAAACCTTGTTGTCTTATGATGTATGAGTCTTCCTTAAATAAGTGAAATTCTCTATAGAGTTGCCTATGAAAGCTAGACACCCCCCTCGATTCCTTCTTACTAAACTATAGGTAGTGTCTATATGTTTCGGCATGGTGCAAGAAAAAGATAGTATAGTTTCACTATTTTCCCTTGGTTGAATTCTTCCAATTCCGTGGAGATCATAAAGCTGATTAATTAGGAAAGAGCTGCTAAGAAGGATGACATGCCCCTAGCCCTTGTTTGCTAGTTCAAATTTCAACCACAAGTGGAGTAACTTCATTATCAAGTTCAACTTTAGAGTCTCAGCCTTCTGTAGTGTATGCCTTATAAGCTTTAGATTCTGACCCATCTGTCATTCCATTAGGGACCCAGGTCGTACGTCTGAAAGCTGATAGCCTCCCCTTCTTCTCCAGTAGGAAAGCTCGCATATTCTTCTTCTAATGTTCATTAGAGCTTCTCTCCCCACTATCTGGTTGTTCTATTTATATGTTTGTTTAAAAGTCATGCCCGGGTATCCTTCTTTTATCCTTTCGACTTTTGTTACACTATAGTTGTAATGGTAATTACAAGGTCTTGCAGGTCTCCTTATCATTGATTAGCCTATACTCTGATATTGAAGTAGCAAAATTGGCCTTTGCATAGAATGTTTACCTCTTACCTTACTAATAATCAGGAAGGCAACCATGAGACTAATTTTCCATTATCCCAAGAATGTTACTATGTACTTGAAGTGAGCGTGTTGGTCTCCTTTCTTTTTTCTTTGTAGCTGCCATAAAAGTTAAGCCTTAGATTATAACATGAATCTCACCACCTACTCCCCTTATAAGATACTCACTACAAGGGTTTTGAAAGAAAGCAGCTAAATCAGCAATAGAATATAACTTCATATTTATGAATAACCAGAGCCTAGCTTGATTACTAAAACTAAATAGCAAGCTACTCCTACCTTAATTATCGATGAGTACTAGGACTGGGTAGAAGTAGCCGAAGATGTAGTGCATAGTAAAGTTTGGACTTGAATCATATACCTTGGACAAATAGACTAGCTGGAGAAGAATAGAGAGCAGTCTCTCCTCTTTGGGCTTGCCCTAGAAAGAAAGGGGAGGCTCATAGTTCTACAAGCACAAAAGTAGTCCCTCACTTAGCCTCCATATCATAGGCAAAAGTGAAAGTGAAAAACCTACCACCCTGACTTGTTGTATACCGAGACCTAATCCAAGCACTGAATCGATCAAGTAGGTTTCCCCAAAAAAAGAAGGCATAAAAGAAAGGAGCCTCGATAGTCATTCGAACTTCCGCTCACAAAAAAACAAGATCTGAATGAGCATAGTATACTATGCAAGTGAAGAGATTGAAGCAAGCTCATAGTGAGTGCCTCTACCTTTCTTTATACTTGCAGTAAAGCTTTAGAAGTTGACTTCTCAATCCAGACTATGAGAAAGAGGCATTCCAATGGGCGATACTAATGCTTTATATTGTTGCTCGTACTGATAAGGAGGAGTAGGAGCTCATCTCAGTATCTAAGTATTAGTCATAGAAATGCGATCACAACTCGAAATAGATAATCAAATTGCTAAGGAAGTTGGCCTACCTCAGAATTGGATTTCCTTGATAATGGAATGTATCACTACCACAAGGTTTTCTGTTCTATAGAATGGGGAAACTACTGAGGCAAAAGGTAATTTTTTTTTTGATTGAGTTCCAGACGATATGGTAAATAGATTTTGGTAAGAAGGTGTCATCTTCAAGTTAGGATGATGCTTGAACTGGATGCTCTACAGCTAATGGGAGAGAAGGAATTCTCAGCCCAAGCACTTGACTACCTCAAGGCGGCCGACTCCCCTCTCCTTCTCTTTCATATGCCCATGGCCATTGAAAAGGCTTCAATGAATACAATTTGAGGAAACACCCGGTACGTATTATAGAGATGGAGGATGATGCCTATATAGATAGTCTCTATCCTATGATTTATACACGTGTCAGATCCAAAATGTTCAACAGTAAGAAAAGACATGACATCTGGCATCAACCGATTACTAGTGAAATGGGCTGGGGTCATAGAAAATGTCCGAGTCCTTGATTTTTCCTGAGGCGGACAGGCAAGAAGTGACTCTTTGTTTCGACTTCTTCCCTTTGGAAATCTTTAGCAAAATAAGCGCTACAAAGCGTGAAAGCATTTTCCATTTTCCATGCAAAGCTCGCTTTCCGGGCCATGTTGGGTCCCTACTCAAAATACGAGGTTTTTCATGCATCTTTTCATTGGGTGCAAAGGAAAGCTTAGTACACGAAGATCCATGCCGAAATCCACTCTCAAACCTTGCCAAACGTCCCACTCGGGGATACAGAGAGAAGGGAAAGAAGGGAAGAAGCACACATGATTTTACCTATATGCACCCTTAGTAGTAGTACTAGGCATAAGCTCTTTGTTGACAGCCTATAAGCATGTTAATGAAAATCCTCATGTTTCGTGGGAGCCATAATGGCTATGGTAAGCTCTGCCAAAACTCTCAAATAATGAACTCGAGGCAGGCAGCATCTCTGCAATTTTGGCCTTGAGTTATATGCTTTTTACTTCTTCAGGACTATTGGTCTCTTTATCATTCTAACTCAGTGCTTATGGGATTAGGTGGTTCCGGGATGTCTGACTCTGAGTTTGGTCTATCCACATCATAGACCTTACAACACTTTACCTTCTCTTAGTTCCAAAGTTGTGCTTCCTACTAGTCAGATAGGAACAACTGACAACCTAGCTACCTATCTTGATCAATTTAATCTATTCTTACCTTTCCTTGTTTACTCTAAACCAACAGAAGCTACTTGCCCAATGTAGTTGATTACAAAAAAAAACATAGCAATATAGAGCTACCTGAATCAAAGTGATCATTGTTGAGCAACTGGATGATAGGACAAGGAAAAGAGAGAATGAATTTGAACATAAGATAGGATGCTAGAGACCTAACCTCTCCACCCAACGACTTCCTCCTCTTACTCAATCTACTACTTCAAAAAGGAAATCACAAAGAAGAAAGAAGGTAGTCGATAGAAAATTGAAAGGGAGGCAAGGAAGTTCATGGCAGGCATAAAGAAAATTAGATCCATATCTGCCCCTCTTCGACTAGATGACACATCTAATCCTAGCTTATCTATCCTTCCTTCATCAAAACCTAGTAGGAAAAAAGAAATGGGAGTCATTATTACACTCAAAGTCAAGGAAAGAAGAATCAGAGCACGAGCAGACAATCTTTGAAATAAAAAGGAGAACAAGAGATAGGAAGCCCGTGAGAGGAATTAGATTCGCATGCATATATAACATAAATACCTCTGGAATAATACGTAGAAGTTACATAGAGTTTAGTGGTATTGTATAGATCACGGCTGGATTTAGGAGTAACAAACTAGAAATTGTTTAAGAGAAGAAAGTGTTTAGCCTAGGGCAGATTCATGGTATGCTAAATGGCTCTCTGAGTTCACACGTCTAGTTGCTTGTAATGTAGGGATTCGGTAAGTGTTCACTAAACCACAGTTGGAGGCATTACCGTTGTGATTGATTCTATAACTAAGGCTCTAGAATCCACTCTTTTCTTTTTATTTTCAATCTTTCACATTTGAATCTCTTTACATTCCTATGGATCAACCCATGTCTGATCAAGTTCTCAACTATCTTATCAATTTTATTTCAGCCCTAGTTTTACCTTCATTTATTTTTATTCTAGTCATTCACTAGGCTGAAAATTTTATCAAAGGAGAACTATAAAGATTGTATCGAAGAATCTATCACCAATACAATAAAGGATCATATTAGTGACCTCATTATTCAATCATAATCATGTAATGTTACCACCTGGTAATAGTTTATATTCCATGGTTGACACATTTGTACCAGCAAATAATGTTGAATCACTCTCTATAAATAGAATATCTAAGAACTTGGCGCAACATGGGGTTGAGAGTTAATATTACATACAACAAATAGAAACTATTAATATTTTAGGAGGGGTTTACTTGTAGGAATGACATAATACTAATCTATGTTCCACATGATTAAAGGAAGCCTCTATTTTTCATCGCATTATGATTGGAAGAAATTCTTTCTTGATCAGAAAAGTGGAAAATATAGTCTCATCTTAAAATCGCCCCACAAAGTTGGATGTTGAGAAAGGTTCTTGAGATTCTTCAATGCTCTTTTGAATGGGGAGGGGGGGAAAGATTACGTGAATGGAGTGAGACCAAGTCGAGCCACTAGGAATGCAAGCCCTTCCCACGTGTCAATGAACTCAACTAGTGCCTTATATTTTAGGTCGTCGGCAGTGCATAATGCACTAACCCACAACCAGAAAGTTTTCCGAAACAAAACTGAATGGAATTCTTACTTTACAAAAAATGCTTGCTGAAAATCAAAGAAAGAAGGTTCATTTTCCCACGCAGTTCGTCAGTCAAATCAATGATTCTCTTCTCAAAGTAAAAGTAAGAGACTGTTCTATCACTGCAATGAAAGAAGTATCCATTCCTCTTTGTTTTGTTTGTCCTATATAAAGTATACCCCAAACGGACATCTATTTACCACTTGAGCTTGAGGGGATGGGGTCGAATAAGGGTTTACATACAACCGAGGCAAAGTGGTTTATGATTGAATCTCAGAGGCATTCTTATCACTTGGTAGATCCAAGTCCATGGCCTATTTCGGGTTCACTCACAACTTTGGTAACCACCATAGGAGGTGTAATGTATATGTACTCCTTCGAGGGGGTGAAACAATTCTAAGTTTAGGCCTCCTCTTGATCCTATATACCATGTTTGTATGGTGGGTCGAGGTTCTATGTGAGTCCACGTTGGAAGGACATTATACCAAAGTCATACAATTAGGACCACGACATGGTTTCATTCTGTTCATTGTATCGGAGATTCTTTTCTTTTTTGCCCTTTTGGGCTTCTTTTTATTATTCTTTAGCACCTACGGTAGAGATCGGAGGTCTTTGGCCCCCAAAAGAGATTGGGGTTTTAGATCCTTAAGAAATCCATTTTCTTAATACCCCTCTTCTCCATTCATTCGGAGATACCCTAACTTGGGCTCATCATGTCATACTCATAGAGAAGGAAACATGATCAGTTTATACTTTAGTAGCTACCATTTCACTGGTTCTCGTTTTCACTAGCTTTCAAGGAATGTAATATTATCAAGCACCCTTTCCAATTTCGGATAGTCTTCATGATTTGACCTTTTTCTTAGCAATTTGCTTTCATGGTTTTCATGTGATTATCGGTACTCTTTTCTTGATCATTTGTGGTCTGCACAAATACCTTGGTCATCTAACCAAGGAGCATCATGTTGGCTTTGAAGCAGTTGCATGGTTTTGGAATTTTGTAGACATGGGTTGGTTATTTCACTTTGTCTCTATCTATTGGTGGGTAGGTATATGAAGGAATGAAAGAATGAATTGAGGAATGAAAGATCGAAGACAAAGAGAACCAGGCTTTTCCAAAGAATTACTGCAGCTTTCCTACTCCCTTTTTTTGTACATACAAAAAGTATATTCCACTTTCCTACAAAATCTTTCTTTATCCTGGCATATAAATAAAGGGATTGAAGAGATTATGGCATACTATGTTCACCAAGAAATAACCCAAAATTGGATCTTGTTCTATTTGAGATTGTTCCTTTTAATCATAATCAAAGATGTTTTTTTGTCTCTCATTTCTTTTCTGAACAAATGGAAGAACCTAATGAATCGAACTTTCAACAACAACAGTCGTCTTCTCCTACTCTCATCTTCTAAAAGTCTTTCGTTTCGCTCTTTCCCTATTTCTTATCATCCGGTCAGTAACTTCACTGTCATTCTTTTAGAATGTGAAAGTTCCCCCTGGGGGAATGAATGGAGTGCAGGGGTACTGAAAGGAGCTAGTTGCTTTTGCTGTCGAGTTATTCATTGAGCTAGAGAGTGGACTCCAGGTGAGGTTAGCGATATCCGGAATTTACATAGCTTTCGAACAAGTGAGTAAGTTCATTTCTTTCTATCGGGGTTCCCCCTGGTTGATGTAGTTCGAGTTGGGGGTAAAGTGTTCTCGGGCTAACAAAAGTGTTTCGAATGAACTAGTAGCTAGGGAATCCATATCTTGCATTTGATGCTTCTGATCCAATTCCATATCATCTTCGATGCCCAGAATCTTTTCATGCTAAGACTGGATCTCACAACTATTCATGAGATGGAAAAGCAAAGGGGCATAGTGGTGGCTTACTAGATACATTGAAGACTCCTTCTAAAGTAGCAATCAATAAGGTATTCTAACAAAGCAAATAGAACGGGTGGGTATTGGATGCAGAGAGAGAGGAAAGATAGGGCTGTGGGACTATCAAAATAGACTTTTTTAAATAAGATGTCAGTGATTGAATATCTACTGCAATATGAAGAACTCACCCTAATATGCATTGGATCACAAAGTGAGGAAGGAAAGGATGGATCAATAGTAGGAAGATATCCCACGGATAGTGAATTCGGGGAAGGAAATGAGCTATTTGAGACAATAACTAGAATTATTCAAAGATGCTTTGAAGGAGAAGGCCAGCAACTAGCATAGTGAATGTACGAAGATAATGAAGATGGAATCTTCTAAAGCTGAAAGCCCACCTACAAGAGAGGGTGCGAAGGTATGAGTTTCGGCTAGTCCTGAGGGCTCAATCTCAAGGTTAATGGCGACATAAATTACTCAGGACCTTTAGGAATGAATCATGGGGGAACTAAATAACCTTTTAATATGTATGGGGTACATGAATTGATGAGAAAATGAGTGAAATGATTTTTAAAAATTTAAAGAAAAAGAAGAATGTTTTTTGAAAATAGTTAGTTTATGAAAAACTCTTTAAGTATTTCTTTGAAAGACTCATTTGTAGTTATGATTAGAGATTTTCTCAGAAGATATTTTTATAAAAAATACTCTTTTTGGAAGAAATTCTGTAACGCTAAAGTTTTCTAAAATATAATAAATCGAAAAAAAAATTTTCAAAAAAGGTCATCATTCTTTATTTCCGATAATGTGGTAACTATAAATTTTTGAAAAACTATGCTATTTTTAAAATTAATTTCTCTATACTTTTACTTCTTCCTAATTTCATTTCTTCTAACTTGGATTGTGTGAAGGATAATGCAGAGGATTATGAAATGGAATGTGGTAGATGTGTTGTGAATGTGATGTGAATGTGTTGTAAATGTGTTGTGTTTGGGTCCTTGGGATATTAGTCTAGATGCCAGAATGAGCACAATATCATTCTGCAATGTGAAACAATGTAAATCCTCTAAATATTATCGTGTTTTCTATAATAATTTAATATTTTTGCTTAATTCAAATTATTGTTGTAATATTTTATAATTTGTTAGTTGTTTGGTTCTCATTTTTTTGATTGTGATTGTTTGTGCATTTTGCTAAGTGTGGGCAAAAATAATTTTGGCATTTTTTAGTTTATTCTAAAAAAAATTAGATAAATATTTTTGAGACTTGAATATATATTTTGGGAAGAAAATATATATTCAATTCAAATTTTCAATTTTAAGACAAATTAATGTGGGCAGAAACAAAATTCAAATTAAAATTTTAAAAATGCAATTGAAAAATTAATTTGGTTAAAATTTAAGATTTGTCATTGTTAAAAAATTAAAATTTGATTGAAAAATAATTTTTATTAGGCAAATTATGCTTATGAGAAAAACTCCTAATTTAGTTTTGCTATAAATAATATTAACTTTAACAGAAGAAAAAAAAACTAAATAAATACAGAGAACCCTATTTTTAAATCATTTTTAAACTCCCTCAAAATAATAATATATAGTGCTATTTATGGGCACTTATAGACACATCATAAAATCCTAACACATCACAAAACTCTAATAGAGACATCCAAAAACTCTAACGACGCATCACAAAGTATTATTTACTGATTAAATAATAATAATAATAATCCTTATTCTACTTGAGCTTCCTACATCAATAAAGAATTAGAAATGTTGTTGGCAAAGCATTTAAAAATAAATTGACTCCGAAGAATAAAAGAAAAGTTAGCAATCCAACAATAAAGAATTAGAAATGTTGTTGGCTAAGCATTTTAGATCATCAAAGAATCTTAAGGGCAGGTACAATTTCTTTTTGATGTTGTAAGTGAATTAGGTAAAATGTGCAATTATTTGAGGTGGACAAATTAATTGTATTCCAGAAATAGTGATCAAAGTTCGCATATTAAGGACCAAAACCACAAGCTACAATTTTCTCTTCTTAAATTTCTATGGAGCCTTTGTGATAAAGGGCTAAGTTATTGTTAGGTGGTACCTCCAAATTTAGTTTTCTTGAATTAAAGTAGCATATGATTTAAAATAATAATAGATTTGGGAATGGATAGAAATATTTTGATCTTGAATCTAAGTAATGTTTTTTATCAAATTGATATATCTATGCTAAAAAAAACAATAAATTTAATAGATGCAAAGAAATTAATTAGAAAGAAACTAATTTTCAAATTATTTCCAAAGTCGCCTAAAATAATAACATGTGGTGTTATTTATAGGTGCCAATAGATACATCACAAAATCCTAATAGACACATCCCAAAACCCTAATAGCCATATCCCAAAACTCTAATAGACACATCCCAAAACTATAAGCAGCACATCCCAATACTCTAGTAGACACTTCAAAAAAAATCTAACATAAACATCCCAAAGTATGTCTAAATAAATAACAAATATCAATAATAATCCTTATTCGACTTGGGATTCTGTTTGGTATGCCAGATCTCAAATAAACTAAGTATTTTAGTAATTATTCATGAAGTATGTCTGTATAGAAAAGAGCTTTAAAATTTCAATAAATTATAGGTTTTATGGGTTATGATGAATGATAGTATAATTATGTGAATTTTATGTGAAATGGAAACTAGATGAATTATTGAGAAGCAGATGAGAGAACCATGTAAATTCATAACATTCCTAGTTTTATTATGACTTGTATCTCATTTAGGTGTATATTAGTTTTGACATCTATTCTTGATTGAAGCTCTAATAATAGTCATGATAATCTTCATATGCCATAACTATATTATATCAATGGCCTATTCTTTTCACCATACAATATATTCTATTCGATTATGATATTTTCTTGCAGTCATTACTTTTTTATAATTGTGATATTAATTTAGAATTATAGTAACTAAGTACTCTAAGAGTGCTTAAAGCTACGACAAACCTCTAATACCATCAATTCTCATTTAATAGCTAATAAGTATAAGCAAAAAAATCATAGTGCTATTCCCAGTGCTTTAACATTTAGCAACATAAAGGTCCAAAAAGTAATACTCAAGTCATGGCTATTTCTAGAATAATAGCTTTTGCTCTTCAGAAATGACCAAACCCATGACATATTTCCAGGGCTTTGGCCATCTAATATAAGAGAGATACCAAAGACATATGCTATTCCTAAAATTATAACTTTGGGATATAGAGACAAAACTCATTTCCATAATCATTCTTTATGTTATGGCCAATGTATATGAATGCTTGCACAACATCATAAATTTTAGATGATGCGTAAACATGTTAATGAGATATACAATGACCAGTTTCATTACTTTGGAGTTTTAATTGATTTTGATAAATAGTCATAAAATTGATGGTCCCATGGAGGCTTTTGGCTCATTGATAGAGTATGGAACATAAAGCAGTTTCAACTTCTATTCTTGGCCAAAACTCTACTTAATTGATCATGATAATCTTTGTATACCATGATTTTACCAGATTATCAGCACAAACTTTTAACTATTCAACATATTTTTTGTTATTATGATATTATCAGATTCACAATCATTCTTATCTCACTACTATATATTAAATATCTACAATATTAATTCTGTATCATAAAAATAAAGTATCTCATTAGTGCTAAAATTTATGGTCACTTCTTAGGGCCATAACTTTTTCTTTAACAATGCTTTGTAAATTCAAGTTAAAGTCATGAAATTTTTGCAAAGCTATGATTTTTGAGATATATTAAATTACAAAGTCAAAATTACTCAGGTTATAGTTAAAACATTTATTTAGTACCATGGATTTTAGACAAAATAATAAAGATAGCATTTCCTTGAGTATGACTATTCCTCGATATCATGATTTTTATTTTCAAGATAAGGCAACATCATAACATTTATGTTTGGGCTAATTGCTACTATCATGGAATTTTTGCAACACCATGGTCATATGATATATGAGATAGGTAAAAGCTAGTATCATAACTATTCCTAGTTCTATTGATATATAATATACAAGTGAGGTGATTACCAATTCCACAACCATTTCTAATGTCATGGGCATATGATGATTAAAAAAGACAAACACCAAGTCTACAACAATTTCTTATGTCATGACCATAAAATACACATGATA
The DNA here is from genome assembly GCA_029783825.1 of Sapria himalayana. Taxonomy (NCBI): domain Eukaryota; kingdom Viridiplantae; phylum Streptophyta; class Magnoliopsida; order Malpighiales; family Rafflesiaceae; genus Sapria; species Sapria himalayana. The sequence goes on from JAREIK010003224.1 coordinate 131,335, forward strand.
AGTTATTTCCAATGGCCAGTGATTCCTAATTTCATATCCATATGATGAATGAGAAAGACAAAAGCTAAAATTATGATCATTTCTAGTGTTGTGACTATATTAAATAGAAAAATTGAGATACATTCAAGAATCATGATCATTTTCTAAAGTCACGACCTCAAGCTTAAGAGATAAGACTAAAGTAATAGTTTTTTTCTAAAAGTAGTAATTTTCTACTTAATAAAATACAAAAATATTAGAGTATAAATAAAGGAAAGAGAAAAATAAAAGATAATCTTCTTCTTTCCATGCACTAAACAAAATTCAAAGCATAATAATAAAATCATATGAATAATTTATGTGCTCTCTATGGGTTGTATAAGTATACAAGGAATGCAAGATATAAGTTAAATAGTAGAGTTGGGAGACTCAACACTCAAACTATCCTCTCTAGGATAAATTCGAGAAAATATATCAAAATAGTATGTGCTTTGGGATTTGTATAACTTTTTTTATATGATATATAAACAATTTTTACATTAATAATTGTATTTTGATTTATGTTATGATATGAAAATTGATGGATTAGGTAATTAAATAGAACTTAAATTAATAAGTTGACTATTGGTATGTTTTTGTGAGTTATCATAGTCAAAGGTGATATGTAAATCATTAGTCTTACTCACATATATGATAGAAAGTGATGACTATTCCAACCATGATGGAAGAGATAAACTTATATGCCAAAATTTGATATTTGAATATACTAATTATTGTAAGTATGATATTCATGAAGTTGAAAGCATAAATAATTTTATTCTCTAATCTATTGTATTTGTCACGAAATTAGTTCTTGATTGATATAAATATTTTTCAGAATATTTTACAAAAGATTTTATCTTTGGTATGTGAGTCATGTCATCACCATGAAAGATGGTGATAGGTAATCCAAAGAATGCATGCAAGTATATTCACTACAAGAATGAAAGAAATTAGATTTGACCAAATTTGTTACAAATTCCATCGAAATGTTGAATTAGCAATCTAAATAGAAATGAAAACATTTTATTTCTAAAAGGATCCTTTCTAAATTTTAGAAACATTAATTGCTTGGGCATTTCTAATATGGGTGATAGAAATTTATTATTTCTAAATATAGCGACAGAATCAGGATCTTAGTTTCTATTTTTAATTTGATACTAAAATAGTGATGAGATAGAAACACAAATTCCGTTTCTAAATTAGAATCAGATTTGAAATGCTATTTTCCATTTCTATTTTATACAATAGTAATATTTTTTTCATTTGTTGTAGTTTCTATATGTTGTATATAATTTACAAATGTATACAAAAACCATATACCATGTAATCAAATGTACTTTTGCACATTATTTATCTAATAAAATTCACATAACATCCACTAAATAAAATAACATCAAATAAAAATATCAAAGTTCAACCATCCCAATATACATATAGTACATCGAAAAAACAAGAACACAAAAAAAAGGTTAACACAAAAAATTTCTTTCAAAATTTACGATAAAATAACATAACAAATAGCTATGACTCATTGTCGAGATGAGTATTCTCTTCATGAGATCTAGATCGATCTTCTTCAGAATGATAAAAAAGAGATGAACTCTCTGCCATCTTATACGTAATTTTCTTTATATTCAAAAGTTTCTATTGCATTTCCTCAACACTTTTCAAACTTTCTTCTTCTCTTTTTTTTATCTCTTCATTATTTTGTTGTATATTCCCTTTTTTTTTGCAAAATATTATGAATTTCTTGTATTTCCTCTCATAACCACTCATCAAAAAAAGTTATTGTAATTGGAAGATTAAGATGAAGAGTTCCAACTAGAATCTGAATAAAATGTAAATGCATGGGTACCAAGACCTTACACTAGTCATTTTTTCAGCTCTACTCCAATACCCTAAAGGTAAATATGTGCAACATTAATCTTTGGAGCATCAGTATAATGATTTATTAATTGTGAAGTAATGATAACCATATTCTTCATATTATTCTATAATTGTTACAATACAATATAACTCATTAGTACTATATTTAGATAAAATTGAAACCAACCCATCAAACAATAAATACCCTACAAAATATTAATATAAAAATGAGGTAAATCATTATAATTAAGGAGTTCATATATAAAAACTCATCACTAATGTAAATAAAAAAAAAGATACTTGACTTTGGAAATGAATTCCTATGATTGCCAAAAATTAGATTTTTTTACATTTTCTTATTTTTTATATTGCAATTTACATAACATACTGAAAGTATAAAATGATATACTCACATTAATATCATTTCACCACTTATCTATAAATCATCCATATATCTTCTTGTAGATTCACTTGAACACCTCAAATGGTATTAGTGGACATCCCAACTTAGCCTCTTAAAAAAATAATATTTAATTATAATGTATATGATACATTATCATAAATTTAGTATAATTTTCAATTACAAAGTTAAAATCAGAATAAATTAGGAAAGATTATTTTACCAAATCTACTGAATATTAGTAAGTCATCTTGGAATCTCTAATATGTCTGGAAGCTCATTATCCTTCACCAACTTTTGTGATATTTGATTTTGTGATGTCATCTAGGACAATACTTTGAACTCCTCCCTATTTAAGTATTCCTACTATTTTATCCAAATATCTTGGTGAATACTTTTTAGTTTTGTATCTTTTGCATATTTTTTCTATTTTCTAAGCTTATTATTATATCTGATATTAGCCACATATTTTTATATATCCTTTATAGATATCGACAAAATAATATTCTATTTATGTTTTTTCTGTAAAAAACAAAAAAAAAATATTTATTATAATGTATTTTTTTATAGAATTTAATAATAATACAATTCTTTCATATTTTGGTATATGCAATAAAATTAAACTTCAAATTTTGCAAAATAAAATTCTTTCATATTTGATGATACTTTACTCCACTTTATACCCTCTGCAACTACTTTATCCTTAAAATTTTTTGTTGTTGTACCAAAAGCAGAAGGAATAAATTTGTAATTAATTTAATATTAGCATGTAAATATACATATAAACAAAGAATGCCAATATTTATGTGACAAAGTTAATGTTTCCTTCATTTATATTATTTATTCATAGCATCATTATGCAAATATTATTTTATTTTTCAATGATAATGTTGGATATGTAACAAAATCATCATTTGTTATTAATTAACATTATCATAATTTTAATTTATTGATGTATTTATATATTAATGAATAGTTCTAATTTAAAATTGTTATAAACAAAAAGATTGAAAATTGATAATGCATGTATGTAGTAAATTTATATAATATACATACTATTTATTATCTATAGTGGGCTAAATAAAGATTTTATCATAACTTTGCAAGTAAACAATGCATTGTGAATATCCAGCCATTGTCGATATTGCAATAGCAATACATATAATTCCTAAGAATGTTATGGGTATTAGCCTCTGTATAAAGACATGATAGTCATGACTTTTCATCCCAAATTACTTATGCTTCTTCATATCAACACATCATTTCATATTTGATGTATGTCCATCAGGGAGTCTGAGCTTTATCAGCCATTTGCATAAAGCTTTCTTTACATCTTTGTCAAAACTATAACAAGTCTTAGAGAATTAATTCATTGATTAATCTCTATGTAACTCTGGACATTAACATAACTTTTTCAAATCCTCCCTTGATTTGTCATTATCTTTTATTTTTCTTTCCATATTCATTATAGTTTAAAAAATAGTATCACAAAATGACTTTTAAATGTGTATCACATCTAAGTTGTGCCTAATTAAGTTAGCTTTTCAATAAGACAAATCTCAAAAGATGCTATATTTCTTCCAATCACAGTGATACTTCTTCAAAATATATGCATTAATGGAATCAGCATCAACATTTGTAACATTTTTGAAATCATATATTTTAATTACCTCTAATATTTCAACACCTAACCTCAAAAGTGGTATATCTTTTATAACTATCTAGCCTTTCCTAAATGTATTAATAATCATTCAAAATGGATATTCTATATGTAATAACTTATGATGATTATCAAACCAAGAAGTTTTTTTTCCTTTACTTAGAGAAAATTCATTAGTGTCCTCCATGAAGTAAGATTAAGCTAATTTTCTTGTAGTACTCTATCATGACAACATTAAACAAGATAAAAAATCACTTATAATCCACATAAGTTCTTTTCGCATTTGGAATTTTTTCTTTCTAGATATATCATATGTTTTCATAGCATGCTCCCCAAAATTTTTAGCTCTACAATAAGGAGTTGTAGGAAAACATCTAACTTATATTTTGGATTTCATGGACTAGATACAATGACACACAAAAATATGTAATCGTCTTTTATTCACATCAATGATGGTAAATTATATGGTGTAACAATCACTAGACTTGAAGAGTATTGTTGTAGTATTTGATCAAATATTTAAATGCCATATATGCATAGCTCTAATCTAACATTTTGACTTTCATCATCAAAACATATATAACTATAATCAAAATGTTTCTATGATGGAGAATCTATGCAATGCTACATCATTCCTACTTTAGTATGTTCATTATGCCAACTCATATCATTAATAGTAGTTATAGATGCAAATAATCATTACAAATGCTGTATATGTAATTTGTTTTTATTTAATAATCTATTTGTATAATAAAATGTTTTTCTGTTTTAATATTTTCATGTAAGTGCAAGAAAGGAAATATTAAAAGGCCGGGGATGCAGCAGTAGCACAATAACGGAGGTCCGGTCAGCGGGCTGAAATTTTTGGAGCAGAGCCTGACCCATTCCATGATCCGACCCGCTGCGGTTAAATGAACCGATATGTTTTTTTTAATATAAAATGATTTGTAATTTTATTTTTCAGGTGGCTGTTTTTGACCCGTGGAACTGTTCATCGTCTCTCTCTTCTCTCTGCATGAATTTTCGCGACTGCTCTGTGTGCTGCATATTGAAAGACATTTCCGTTTTGGTTTTAATATGTAATGCATAAGCATTTTCTGGTGGATGTAGCTAGTCGTACTGAGCGACTAGCGAACCACGTTATTTTCGGTGGTGATTTTCTCGTTTTTGATTCTGTCGTGAATGCTTGCTGAATTGGGATTATATTGTTTGTTTTCTGTGTTTTCTGTTGTTTCTGTTTTTTAATCTCACTACCGTGGAAGTGCAACTACCCAACAACAAACAAGAAGTCAATGAAAAGTAATACATCTTCTATGAGTAACATTTGTTTTTATCTTTTACATATTGTATGTCTTTTGTATTGAGAGTTGTTATAGAAATTACAAGAAATTACTTCATATTCTTCACGCTAATATATCATGTAACCATTAAAGCAATGATATACTTTTTCTATGAGCAAACTCAATACTCAAATTTTTTTGTACTATAAAAGCTCTCTATCTTGACATTATTCATTGGTAACATTTCTGATAATAACTCACCAATTTCATCAAAATATCTTTCTAAAAAAATAATATTTTGCCTTTAAATTCAAAAGTCTACCCACCACATATAACATTGAGTGGTCATATGAATTACGTGGCCAAATGCCCAAACCACTTTTTCTAATGCTTTGAGCATTTCATAAAATTCTTTTGTTATTGAGTTTGGGATATCGTTAATGATAGTTGATTGAAGGAATGACCAATAATATTCTTTAACATGGATTCACATGCATTGTTGAGATTGACATATTCATAATATTTTCATCAATATTTCTATGTACATAATGCTTTGTTGTTTGTGGTATAATTATTTCTCCATGTTTTTACTAAAGATAGTTGTCTCTAATAAATTTATTTTTTGCAAGATGAAATCACATAGTTTTCACATCTTTAAAACTCTAATTCTGACTTTATGGTCATTACAGGTATATCTTTTTTTCATTCCATCCATTAATTAAGGGTGCTTTTTAGTAAAGTTAACAAACTTCTCAATCTTCACTACAAACTCATTAGTCAAAAATTCATCTATTAATCTGACATTCATTCATTGATGATCTATTCTATTAATATTTTCCATTCCTATAACATATAATACTTATGTATATCAAATAATAATACTGTAGATAATGATTTTTTTTGTAATATAGTGGTACTAATATATTTATGATATTACATAAATGTCATAAAAATGTTGTAGTCACATTATTAATATGTGAATTTGCATTTAAATGAGATTATGGGGAATTGTATTAATCTTTTAGATATTTACCAATAGTCTTCAATTGTATGTTTCTCATATACAAAAAAATTAAATATTTTATATTTATCTATTAAGAATGAAATCATAAAAATTAAGCAAAAATCACATAAAAGAAACATAAGCATACATACTAAAGAAATAAATAAAAATTTATTTAGGCAAAAAATAAAGAAATCTATATCATATTAAAGTATTGTTCTCCTCAACTTATATGGAAATAAAATTGAAAAGAATTTCCACTTATCTAACATTAGTTTATTGATACTCACATAACAATATTGTCTACAAATATGTTAAGTACATCGAAATAAATTCATCAAAAACTTTATTTGTGTGTGTGTGTGTGTGTAAATGTATAAACAAACACACAATTGTATTTATACATAACAGACTCAATTTATTTGAAAGTGGAGAAGATAATGAATTTAATGTAAAATACCAAAAAAATCATTTATTCCATCTGAAATTCTAGAGAATAAAAAGCAGATGAAAGAAATCAAGGTGTTTTTCTTTTAATTTTTAGGGTTTCAATTGAATCACATTATGATATGTGCATACATTTTCAAAATGCCAGCTAGCTTGGCATTCTTGTAATTGACATGAAATAGGCAAGAGGTAATATAAGAATGATGCATGTTAATGTACCATAACATAAATCTCACATATTATCATCAATATTTTTATTATATTCACTAGATATAAATTAAGTTGTAATTGGTGTATATGTAATTATTTATATACCTAATATTTTTGATATTAGGTATATAAGTAATGATTTAACTAAAAATTAGTGATATTCAACAAGTGGTTACCATGGAGGAAAGTAATATAGATGGAAAGCAATATTTTTGATACCTATTACCAAATTGTTGTTTTCACTAAAAATTATTCTTAGTAAATACAAGGAGATGAAAATAAATTAAATTGCATCATTATATGTTGCTTGAGACTATTTTAAGAAGTTTTCGAGAAGTTACCTCAACATGGATTTGAGTTGTGGTTCTAAGTCCAAACTTTTTATAATGCACTAAATTATAGGATGAGGTTCATGTATGATATGGTTATGAGTGATTTGATTATGAATAAATCATCGGTTGATGCTTGTTACTTTTTTGAGGAGTTAGCAAAGAATAAACATCAAAATCTTACTGATCATTACTTTGAGAGAAGACAAATCTAATATTGGTTGAATTTTTCATTTTACATCAACACAAATTAGTAAACTTTGATCTTGTGTTTTAAATGGAGATAGCTAATGGAATGCAAAACAAAATGTATGTGTTTTGATCCAATAATAATATCTTAATATATTAACATCTAAAGATGAAAAATCATGAAAATGTATCATTAGGAGGTTATCAAAGCACATTGTAGAATATTGGGCAAGCTTCGAGAAACTTTGGGGAAAATGTGATGTGCTATAATAATCAAGGATAATTAAGCTTGAATTTTCAACCATCACAAAAAAAAAATCAACTCTAGAAGAAATCATGAATGTCAATTTAATAGATTTGAGAAAAAGAAATGATAACCAAAATGAAGAATCTTGAAGAGAGATAGATTACATGAGTTTGAGAATGAGAAATATAGAGAATTAAATTAAATAATTGGAGTTATTAATGAAGTAAAAATGAGTTAAAGAACTACCAATTGATACTAAGGCAAATCTAAAAAATTATTAATTTGTGTTATTTCGAAGTGGGAAAAAGCTACATGAACAATGCATTGAATAAGAATATTGAAAAAATTCTAAAGTTGATAGTAGCATGACTTTACCAATAGTCATGAATCCTACTAAAGTTTTCTAAAAAGTCATGGCTCCCACTAAAGATATTTCTAAAAATAAAGGTTGTGATATCAGGATACCTAATAGTGCCATGATTCTAGAGGAATTACAAGCCCAAGTGTCACCCTCATCTATGAATGAAGGAAGTAAATAAATAGAGGAGTGGCTAGAGATCACCCAAGGCCATGAAGATAAAGAAATAAATCAGAAGAAAGCTAAAAATATGTTTTTGATGAATCTATCATTTCTGTAAGAATTAAAAAAAGAAAAATTGGATGAACATTTTGAAAAATGTTTCATTATATTCTAAAAACTAGAAGTAAATATAGCATTCACCATATATCTAGCCCAATTTCTGAGCTATGTGAAATTTATGAAAATTATTATGAGTTGTAATAAAAAGTTAGAAATATATGAAATTAAGAATATGATTGAGAAGTATAGTTTGTTTTTTGAAAGAATACATTTGAGGAAATTAAAGGACCCCAAAAGTATTATTTTAATTTATACCATTGGGTATCATATATTTTAGAAGATATTAATTGACTTGGGATCAAGTGTTAGATTGATGACTTTATCAATTGCATGAAGGTTAAATATCAAAAAAACTCTATAATATTTCTCACTCTAAATGATTGATTATACTATCAAACATCCAATTGGGATTATCTAAGATGTTTTGATTATGATTAGTATCTTTTTTTTCTATGTATTACATATAAAGAAAGATAACTATCCATCACTAATTTTGAGATAAACATTTTTGGCCACTAGATTCACCTTTATCGACATCAAGAAGGAAAAATGTACTCTGCACATTGGTGATGAGCAAGTAAATAATAATAATATAAGTTGTAGGAGGATAGGTAATCTCCTCCATACGATAATACAATAGAAAGTGGACTTTTGATGAAATGATTTTACATAGGACTACTAGTTTGTTGAAGAAGAGGAGATGACACAGAAGAACAACTTTGGAGCTATGAAAGTGATAAATATGAAGAAGAAATTGAGGAAGAACTATTTTAGTGTTTCAAAATTGAGACAATTAAGAAAGATTAATTCTATGAGGTCATGCAATTCTAATATGACTTTATTATGCCTCCTAGATTTATTAATTAGATGATGTCCCAAAAGATTAATTTAGAGTGGCTTATCAACTAAGATCTATAAGTACATAGGTCATATAAGTAGCAAAATAAACTTTTAATTAGATATAGATCACACAAGGATTATAGTGGCAATTCTGTTATTCAAAAATGAGTCAACTCTTTTTTAGTAAAATAAATATCAAATTGTTAGAAGATATTAGGTTCATGGTTTATTCATTTAATATTTATGATAGTGTTTAAGTTTTTCAACTTATATTATGATGAATGACTACCTTTTTCCATATAGACTAAATCATTATCTTTTGAATAGAGATTATAATTAGATTTAGTCTATGATAATACAAGTGCACATGAAATTTAAGTAGTAAATAAATGGATGTAAGTCCAAACATCATTCTCATGTAGATTGACAAAAATTGATTTGAATTGCTAGCTGCCCAAATGACTAAATATTCACATAATTTGAATCATGAAGAAGGATGTTTGGTTGCTAAATAAAAGATAAAAAAAATAACATACTAAAACTATAAACAAAAGGTCAAAAGAAATTCATAAAAATAAATTGAATTATATCGGATCTATTGTGGAAGCTGACACTAATACAAAGTGTTGTGATGTAGAAGTTCCTTTAGACTTTTCTTTCATGGGTTATTTCTACAAAAATATTGAAATATTTTGAACACAATTTTTATGTAGCCTTGATCTCTCCTTGTAGCTATACTTTTCAGCACTTAGATTACCTTACTTCCTTAGAAGTCTAGGATCTAAGTGGTTACACATATTTTGAGATATGAGAATTAGATATTTTTATTTTACAATACATCATACCCATTCTGATGAATATAGATCTCTTGTTTCCCAAGATATGGGTGTTACAAATCTCGACAAATGGTGGGCATATCTTCTTTTAAATCATCAAAGGCTTTTTTGCCTTGATTGGATTAAAGCCAACACGGGGACATAAATCACTTGAAAGATTAAGGTGATATCTCTGGTGACTTCTCTAGAGAATCACTCAATTCCTCATATATGAATCAAATGAGGACTTCTCTACATGAACTGGTAGAGTTTCCTTTGTTTCTCATTGTTAGCCTCACAAATCATCTTGATAGATTATTCATCAACCCTCTAGATCTTGCCTTCTTTGTGTCACTTAGAGGGTCTCACATACATAAGGGCAAGTTACAATGAGTTAAGGATGTTTGGTTCTAGCATGGGAAAAAAGTAATTTAAATATACACCAATCTATTAAATATAACTTTCTATTTAAGGAATCTCTCTAAATCCTACAGAAACAAAATTACTCAACAGTTAAATTGCTCTAGTGAAGATTTTGCATAGATTACTACCACCTATGGACTATACATAGTAAAGAACAAGGTGATTGCACCTTACCAAATCATCAGATTCATGCTTTTAACAAGTGAATTTCCAGATCTAGAGTGAAAAGCCATTCTACTCTAAATCTATACTAAAAAAGAAAAAAATCAAACAATGTCACCATCTACTAGTCACCTCTCGAACCCTTGTTTTCTAAAAAGAAGTGATTTTTATATGGTTTGTGCCGGGGCTGCTTTTAGGGTTATTTTTGTAAAAATCCAGAATGATTGATCCAACTCTGAATTCTTTATCGGAGTTTTCATATCTCTATTTCTCTTCATTTCACTGTCACATCCAACTTTTGATGTTACTATAAAGTTCTGATATCATGACTAAGTGTTACTATCATGACCAAATTTGTTATCATGATCAAATATTAATGTTACAACCAATAATGAGTCTTGATCAAGTTATGCCATCGCGGCCAAATTATGTTGTTAAGATAATCTCTTATCATGACCAAATATTTTTGTCATGATTAAGTCTATTGTCACGATCAAATGTTGATGTCAAGACTAATTATGATGTCTAGATCGAGTTCATTTTCACGACTAAATCTACAGTCATTACCAAATCTTGATCTTGAGATTCTTCACTAAAAGTCTTCTTTATCGTGATAGTAGTCTTCTTGTCACGAGCTTGCTTCAATAATCCTTTCTTAGCACCTAAAAATTATATCATGACCAACTTTGTCTTTTCCTCCCTCCTAATAGTTGCGACATCATTTACTAGTTCCAACTTGATTTTGTCACCACATAATTGACTTAACTAATTTTCTGGATTTCTATTACCATTTTTCTTCTTCTAGCTGAAAACCTACAAAACCATGAGAAGAGTAGTTTTCTAATCTTTAGCCATGAAATCCATCTCCTAAACATGAAAACATGTGAGGCAAATGGATTAAAATATCAATAATTTTTTGGCTCATCAAATTCATCCAAACTTGAGGTTTTGCTTGTCCTAAAAAATATATGATATAATGTAAACTAAAATTGACTCCACAAAAACAAAAATAAAATATAGAGTTTCAGAACAAATCTAATTAGTTACTTAAACTTGTTGGCTTTTATTATGGTTTGTGTATATTTGAAATAGAAAGAATTTTGGGAGGTTTTTATACATTTATTTTTTTCTTTTGGGAGGTAGGTTTGACATAATATCAGGAGATTCACAGTCAATGGTGAAAAAATTATGATCAAATTTAGAAAGGGTATATCATGTTTTCTTTTCTTCTCTTCCCCCTTCTTAGTCAGTTGGGTTATCCCTTGAGTCATGTCAAGCATATCTCACCTACTTCCCAAGGAGTTTACAAGACACTGGATGTCTGTCAAATGTTCTAGAATGTTTGCCAGATTTGTATTGATGAGATCTAAGTTCTCGGGCCATATTTTCTTTTTGTATATAACATTGCCTTCCAACTCCTCTTCTTTTGCTATCATTTTTCTCTCAAATTATTTAAATTACTCTTGGTAGAGGTATTTGAAACCCTTGACTTGTTCTAACATTTTAGTGTCTAACTCTACGTTCCTTTCTATTGTGAAAGTAATGAGTTCCAAGATCCTATTGCTCTTTGCCTTTACGAATATGTCAAAGTTGAACTTCATTTGTATTAATAGGTCTGTCTCTCATTCCTTCCTTTCTTCTCTCCAAATTTCATCTCTTTTATCCTAGGAATCTCTCCATTATTGATTCCTTTAAAATCTCTTTTTCCCAAGTATTTTCCTTTGGTTTCTGATTGATATCCCATTTCTTTTCTCTTAAAAATCATTTTTCATGGAGATCAGCATCTCTCTAATCTCTATGGCTATTTCCTCTATTGTGGAACTTTCAATAGCTTCCTTGCTTTCAATTCTGAAAAAGGGTAGTGAGTACACAAAATGGCTCCTTCTTCAATGAGTGTATACATGGTTTTAATGATAGTAGGGGGTTCTTCCTCTTTTTGTTGTCTATTTTCTATTTTGTTAGGAGTATGGGTTTATTCTAGTACATGTTCAAAGCTTCTTTCACTAGTTTCTTCTTCATCTAAATCATCCTTGGCCACGAGTAACCTTTTTGTTTTATATTTCTTGGCCTTTTAACCACCCATGTCAATGCTTGAAGAAAAACCATTGGGCAAAATTTCTTCTCTCCTTCTCTCTTTCATCCCAGCTGGAAGGCATAGCTTGTTGATTAATATAGGGTGAGAAATCAACCATCTATTATCATGATGGTATCCTAATATTGAAGTCTCTATAATTACCACAATATTCATTTTGTACACCTCCAAAATGACATACGGTAAAAAGGCTTCTGGTTCTTTGATAGAGAATAAATACTTGGTTGGAGATATAACCAATAGAATGAAATAGAACCAAACCTTAGCCTAGTATGTACGATCTATTTGATTAATGGCCTCATGTGCTTTATATTTGTTACTCTCCCAATTTTTCTTGTCATTTTTTAGTCTTTTAATAATCTTGTCATGGTCTGGGATTTCAATCATCCTCTTAAATTTGGACTCATCTTTTCAATGTTTGAGTTGATATAACTGATTTATGGTTTTCTTCCAAAATGAAACCCATACCCCTCTATCATAAACCCTTTTCTTCTTCATGCACCACTAGATTTGAGTAGAACTCCTATAACATAAGAGCATATCACGATTTCTGATGCTCATAAAAGACTCTCTAGCCCAGTTGCATTATTTTATTTTCAAAGAATATGATAACTTTCCCAAACCTTCTCTCTTGGATAAAACTTTTTTGAGAGATATGTGACTTCTGATGCTCATAGAGTTGAGAGTAATTTTCTTTTCAAAGATTTGAGTAGAGTGTGCTTCATTAAAGATGAATGTTTCACCTTCTTTTGATTCCTTGTGTATCTCAACTATTTTTCTCTTTCCTCTTCCTTCTACCAACGGCTCTAATTCATCTAGTATTGCTAATTCTCTCCACAAGTTTGTCTCTGTTGGAGGTTCCAGTTGAACCTTTATCTATTTCTCAATTTCTTCTATGATCTCTGTCAGGTTGGGGACAAATCTCCAATTCTCAGATAATTAGATTTGGAATAGGGCTTATCAGGACTGTCACTATAAAAATTGAGATCCTAGGGTTTTCAGTTAGAATAACTTTTAAGTGTGATGAATTTGTTGGGTTGGGAACAGAAGAAGCAAAGGTAGAATCATTAGGGGGGGGTTGTGTTTAAATTGAAATTCACATGTGGGGCTCAAAAATAGAGTATGCGTTTCACAACACTAATCTAGGTGGACAATGAAATTAATGTGCACATGTTGCAACTTTAATTTTCATGGCCTAAAATTCAAGTTCACATGTCATGACTCTATTTCAGCCCACATATTTATTATTGTTCTCTCTCTCTCTCTCTTCTCTCTCTTTTTTTTATATAGTGAGCCATATATTTTAAATTACATCGTTCAATTAATTATTTTATGTTGCAACATATCTAAATTTGTCTCGAATATAGTAACACTCGAGAGCTAACTTCTGTTTATCATGACGTGCTTGAAATCCTTCTTCAATTGTTGCAAAAATATTGACTAGGTGGGAAGATTTCTTCTTTTGGTCACAAAATAATTTTTTTTTATTTTATATTTAAAATATTTTATTTACTCTATCCAAAAGAATATGAATTTTTGTCGTGACAATTAACTATTATGATGTCTAAAAATGATGTCTTGACTAAATTTATGTTGGAAAATGAGTTTGACTCATTTAAAAATTTTAATGATTGTCATGATTTCAAAAACTATGTTGCAACCAATGTTAAGTCTATTTTTTCAGTTTCCTATCATGACTTATGCCTATTTGTCATGATAATCACAAAAATTGTCCATCTTTTTAATTGATTGATCAAACCACACGATTCTTATAAGAAACTTCATGCTTCTTAATTTTTCTCCCCTCAAACTCTAAATCAAACCGCTTTTCAAATTTTGCTTCTAAGAGAAATAGAATATTTCATTTTCAATCTAATCTTCCCTTTCGGCCCGATAGATGTTTTTTGGTCAACTTTTTATTTTGTGATAATTTTCCTCAATCTTGTAAAATTATACAAACACTCAAGAGAACCATTAACAATAAATTCTAAACTATGAATACATGTAATAAAAAAAACTCAAACCAAACTTTTATATGGATTATTCTGGAGTCACAATAAACTAGTCCTAGAATAAAAGTTGCTCTACGTGATGAGAGTTTCAATTTAATATCAAGTTTATAGAGTTTCTGTGAAATATTCTGAGAAGTTGTGGTTTTTTCCTATTGGAATTTCTTTTTATTTAAAGGCCATAAATGATCATCGTTTATATTTCAATTCAAACTATTTAGAAATTTCATTGGGAATGGTTAATTAGTGAAAAGTTTTCGTGTTTTATTTTGTAAAATATATTGCAGTGTGAATTAGGGTTGGATAGTTATAATTGTGTCTAGAATATGGGTTAATCATTAATGAAATATTTGTATTTCATATGCACTAGAACATTCCATATAAATGAGTGGGTGCATGATATATTTATACATATAAAGGTATAATGTATTGTATTTTACAAACATGAATTGAGATAATGTCCAGACTGAGTTGCATGATATTTTTTCAGGAGCATGGCTAATATTAATATGTGAACTCGAATTAGGAGAACATCTAAGCTGAGTTACATGGTGATTTTTGGAAAATATCTAAGAAAAAAAAATATTTTATCAGTAAATATCCAATATGGTTTTTCGGAGAAGGCCCATATTTATCAGAGTATGTCCAAGAAAAGCATATTTTATTCGAAGAATGTCCATTATTATTTTTCTAAGGAGGACCATATTTTCCTGGATTTTTCTATATATATATATATATATTTATTTATTTATTTATTTATTTTTTTATAGATGTGTGTGTGTGTGTGTGTGTCTACATCTATATATATTTCTATATATAATATGTCACACTTGGCTTCGGCATGTGTGAGGGAGTCAATATGACTCATGGATATGGGCATATAAACATTTTATTAATAATTTCATTCATATAAACATTGCACCTGAATGGGTATTGATATATATGCATGATATTTTACGTGCACTTAGGTAGGGAGTAGCCCTGTAGAAGTTTACATATACTGAGCTTTGTTCACTCCGTTGCGGGACCCCTTTTAGGTCCAAGACAGATGATAGACCCACATGCAGGATCACACGTGTGAAGGAAGTCGGTTGTGACTTGAATAATATATTATGTGTTTTTATTCCACTAAGCAAATAAAAGAAAAAAAATGTGTATGCTATATTTGAAAAAATATTATTTTATTGTTCATTTTTTTGTGTGATGGAATGAATGGGACCCCATGAGGGATGGGGTGTCACAATTTTAGCCTAGAGTTTGAAAGAAAAACTTGATCTCCTAACATGAATTCTCTCCTCAAGATCCTTTAATCATGCCATTTCTTTGTTTTATCCATGTAGATTCTAGCAATCTCATAGGGTTCATTTCTCAACTCTTCCATCTCATTTATATGGTGTAGTCTATCTTTTTTAGCAGCCTTGAAGTCAAAATTCAATTGTTTAATGGCCTACACTATATTTCCATATGAAGGAGGGAAAGATCCCATGAAATCTATATTCCATTCATCATAATTTTGCACCACAAATATGCCTTGTAGGATCATTTCATTTCGTTTGCTAACATTCCCTACTCTTTGTCATTGTACACACAACTTGACTCAATCAAAGCAATCCTTAATAATAGTAGGCCAGTAGAAACCTGATTATAGGATTTTGTGAACTATTTTGTCTCCTGAAAAATTCCTTCCATATGGTGATGCATGTCATTCTATTAATATGCTTCCGTGTTATTTTTCCTGTCACACACCTTATGATAATCATATTAGTTCCTCTTTTAAATAATAGTGGGTCATCCCACATGTAGTATCTATTGTCCGTTCTTAGCTTGTTCTTTTGTTTGTTTCTCTAAAAATTACAACGACAATGAATTATGATTCAATTGGGTTAAAAATGGATTATGGATCCATTTTAGAATTTACCAATGGAATGGAATTTTCTCGTACTTTTTGAAATGGAATATCAATCCATCGCTCTTAGACTTTAATAATTATGATGATAGAATTTAATTCCAACACTATTTTTGAAATAAAAACTATTTCCATTGCTATTTGACATTAATAATTTTTTCGAAGAATACTTCGTCTATTCAATAATTATTTAAGGGTTTGGACAAAATTATCACTAATCTTTCATTGCCCACCCACCTAATAGACATTGTTTTCTTCTGTAGTTGTGTTTGTCACCCTAATCATCAATCATTGAGGTATGCAATTTATTTTTTTTCTCCTCATATTTACTCAGTAGAATATTTAGTGAAAACAATGATTTGGTATTAGGTATCAAAAATATTGATTTCCATCTATATTGCATTCCCCCATGATAATAATGTGTTGAATATTCCTAATTTTTAGTTAAATATTTACCTATATACCTAATATCAAAAATATTATGTATATAAATAATTACATACACACAATTTACAACTTAATTTATATCTACTAAATGTAAAAATTAAAAAGAAACAGGGCCTCTATAAGGGGTATATGCAATCTAACATGGACACAGACACCTTTGATTATCAAATTAAAATATAGATGGTAAAATGTGAGATTTATGTTTGGTACATTGACATGCATCATTCTGATAATACCTCTTGCCTATTTCACATCAATTACAAGAATGCCAAGCTAGCCAACATTTTGAAAATGCATGTACATATCATAATGTGATTCAATGGAAATCCTAAAAATAAAAAAAAACACATCGATTTCTATCATCTGCTCTTTATTCTCTTGACTTTCAGATGGTATAAACAATTTTTTTGGCATTTTACATCAAATTCATTCCCTTCATTACTTCCAAATAAATTGAGCCTATTATGTATAAATATAACTATGTGTTTGTTTATGCGCACGCACACACACACACACACACACATACACAATTATGTTTATGTTTTGCTTTTATGTGATTTTTGCTTAACTTTTATGATTTCATTCTTAATAGATAAATATAAAATATTTAGTATTTTATATGTGAGAAATAATTAAAGGATATTGGTATATATCTAAGAGATTAATACAACCCTCATTATCTTATTTAAATGCAAATTTACATATTAATGATGTGACTACAACATTTTTATAACATTTATGTAATATTATATATATGTTACTACAACTTTATTACAAATAAATTATTATCTACAATAATATTATTCAATTTACATAAGTATTATATGTTATAAGAATGAAAAATATTATACGAACAGATCATTAATGAAAAATATTATAGGAATTTACATAAGTATTATATACTATGAGTTTATATTTAAGTTAAATGAGTTTTTTGTTTTGCTGAAGAGCACCCTCAATTAATGGATGGAATGAAAATAAGATGCTCATGTAATGACCTTAAATATCAGAATTAGAGTTTTAAAGATGTGAAAACTAAGTGATTTCATCTTGCAAAAAATAAATTTGTTATAGACTACTATGTTTGGCATAGACATGAGAAATAGTTATACCATAAACAACAAATTATTATGTATATAGAAATATTGATTTGAATATTACAATGGAATATGTCAATACCAACAATGCATGTGAAGTCATATTAATACATATTATTGGTTTTCCTTAAATCTAGGTGTCACTAATGATATCCCAAAATCAATAACAAAAGAATTTTATGAAATACTCAGATCATCAGGAAAAAAAAGGTTTGACCAAGTAATTCATATAACTACTAAAAGTTATCTATGATGACTAGAATTTTGAATTTAAAAGCAAAATATCATTTTTTAAAGGTGTTTTGATGAAATTGGTGAGTTATTATATGAATTATTACTAATAAATAATATCATGATAGATAGCTTTTATAATACAAAGAAGTTAATATGAGGTTTGGGTTTGCCTATAGAAAAAAATATATTGTTACTTTAACAGTTGCATGATATGTTGGGGTGAATAATGTAAAGTAATTTCTTGTAATTTTTATAACTCCCCTCAATACAAAAGACATATTGCATGTGAAAGGTAGAAAACAAATATTACTCATAGAAGATATATTACTTTTTGTTGACTTCTTATTTGTAAATATTATTTGCATCTAAAGCTACTGATAATGATATGAGTTGGCACAAAAAGAGTATTCTACTAAAGAAGGCATGATATAGCATTGCTCAGATTCTCCATCTTAGAAATATTTTGAAAATATTCATCCATATTTTGCTAATGAAAGTCAAAATGTTACATTAGGGCTGTGCACAGATGAATTTTAGCTATTTGGACAAATATGGTAATAATACTCTTCAAGTTTGATGATTGTTACACCATAAAATTTACCATCATTGATATGCATGAAAGATGAGAATATGTTTTTATGCGGTATTGTTCCAAGTCCAAGAAACCCAAAATATAAGTTGAATATTTTCCTTTAACCCCTTATTGCATATCTAAAAAGTATAACTTCCAAATGCGAGCAACACTTATATGGACTATAAGTATTTTTTGATCTTATTTAATGTTCCGATGATTGAGTACTACAAGGAAATTAGCTTGTCCTTACTGCATGGAGAACACTAATGCATTTTCTCAAAGCAAAGGAGGAAAGACTTCTTGATTTGAAATTCATCGTAAGTTCTTACATATAGAACATCCATTTTGAAGTAATATTATGACATTTAGGAAAAGCCAGATAGTGATAAAAGATATATCATCTTTGAGGTTAGATGCCAAAATATTAGAGGTAATTGAAATATATGGCTTCAAAAATATTATATGGTTGATGGTGATTACATTAATACAAAAATTTTGAAAAATTATCACCGTGGTTAGAAAAAATAGAGCATCTTTAGGGATTTGTCTTATTGAAAAACTAACCTAATTAGACACAACTTTTATGTGATGCACATTGAGAATAACTTTTTTGATAGTATTTTTTATACCTAATGAATATAGAAAAAAATAAAAGATAATGACAAATCAAGAGAGGATTTGAAAGAGTTGCGTTCATGTCCATAATTACATAGGGATGAAATCAATGAATAAACTTTATAAAGCTTGTTATAGTTTTGACAAAGATACAAAGTATGCTTTGTGCAAATGGTTGATAGAGCCTATGTTTCCTTGACGGATATACATCTAATATGAAAAAATGTGTTGATATTAAGAAGCTAAGTTATTCGAAATGAAAAGTCATGATTATATTGTCTTTATGTAGATGCTAATATAGGTTTCCTAGAATTAATTCCAGAATATATTTAGAAAACATTGACTGAAATTAGCATTTTTAAAGAATCTCACTTGTAATATCATAAAAAGGAAGACACTGAGTAATTATAAAATGATATATTCATAATTATTTGTAGACTTGAACATATTTTCTTTCCTAGCTTCTTTGACTCCATGAAACATCTTCCAATCCATTTGCCTTAAAAATTCTTGATAGCAAGCCCTATGCAATATAGATGGATGTATCCATTTGAGATATTATATAATTTTTACTTCTTCTAAAAATTTAAATATATTTGATGAATAAATATTATTCTAATTAAGTGCTTTTTCAGATATCTTAGAGAATTGAAAATTAATATTTGAAATAAAGTCAAAATTGAATGATTGATATACAATATCTTCTTAGTTGAAGAACCTTTGGCATTTTGTGAATACAACTTTCAGGCACAAGTATATAATTCATGTTATAAAATGTCACTAAATAATGTTTGTGGTATGTCTAAAAAAGATGATATACTTTCCATTTTTATCCATGCAGGCCGATCATATGGTATATAAAAATCAAGATATTTTTAGGATGACTAGGAGTATCATGCTGCACACATAAATTATGTTGAAATACTAGAAAGTTATACCTTATATTTAGAAAGATTTATAATCACCTACAATGTTATTTCTTATCATGGTATGTGATATATTCTTTTTAATATTCAAAATAACTTCAATATTTGTTTTTTAATGCTAACGAATTAAGGCAAATAAAATTGCATATTAATGATGTTGTGATTAATGCCAAACTTGACAAAGATTTTGTATTTTTTTTTTAAAATTTGTCAATATATAACTCATCATTTTTTCTTCTAAATAATAACATGCCAAATTATATAAATATCAATTTTTTTTTATTTTTTAGTTACATTTTCCATCATCAAATATATATAATAGACAATGAAGACTCTTGCTTAAGGGTCATTATGAAGTTTACAGATGTATCCCATATATAATGTAACTAAATACAAATTTCATATAATGAAATATAGTTTAAATATATCTTCAATGAATAGTGGTGTATGCATGAAGGGGTCTAACTCTCCTATAACTAATATTGACATTCATGGTTTATTGATTGAAATTTTTTACTTAGAATATCTAGTTTTATCAAATTAAGAGAATAATTATGTTTAAGTGTGAATGGTTTGATCCTATTCTAAATTTGGCTACTATAATTCATTAGCAATATAACCTTGTGTATTTTCAAAATAAGAATATTATCATAAGTATGAGCCATTTATTCTTGTGGTTAAAGTAGAATATGTATGTTAGACCACTTATCCAATTACATGAAGAAATGCTGATGATTAGTGGACTATTTGTAAAATAAAAACCTAGATCATTTATGAAATTTATTGAAAAAGATGTCGTTGTGATACCATCATGTGTATGTGCATTTCAAGAAAATATTATGGAACTACATCCAATAAATCCAATGGCAAATAATTGGCTTACAACATTGGTTGGTAAAAAAGGAAATTATTCGGACATTAAGGATGCATATATTGAAGAAGATAATGATAAATAATTAATTTTACAATCAATTATGGATGAATATGTAGATGGAGATGATTTCTTAAAAATTACCAATGATGAGTAGACATTTATTGACTTTGATATTAAGTTGTATTGCTTATTTTATAAATATTACAATTTGGGTGTTAAATTAAAAAATTTCTTCACAAATATAAATATCAATGTGTTTCTCATCCTGTTTTGTTAGTATGACATATTCATTATTTTTTGTTATTTTTTTGTACTTTTGATGTTTATAAAACTTGAATTAGGTATGAGAGGTGATAATTCAAGTGGCTGAGGATTTTAATCCACGAGGAGGGGTAGATGAAATCACTAACAGTTCTTAGAGTATGAATTTAATATGTATTCAATGATAATAATATTATAAATATCTCTCCAAATTTTTCTGCACGTATAGAGGATACGTTAGCATCACCTCATCATGAGATACATGTTTTGCCTACCACAGACATTTCATCATTGTCTCAATCTATACCAGTTTGTATTATTAGCTCTGTCTCACCTATCTTAGGAATATCGATAATGGCTAGATATTCACAATCTATTGTACTCTTGCAAAGTTATGCTAAAATCTTCATCTGGGTCATTATTTATAATTAATAGTATGTATATTATATAAATTTAATAAATGCATGCATTACAATTTTTAATTCTTTTTGTTTATAACAAATTTAAATTATAATTGATCATTAAAATATAAATAAATCATTATGCTTAAAATATGGTAATTTGAATTAATAACAAGCTATGATTTTATTATTTATCCAACATTATCATTGAGAATTAAAATAATATTTACATTATGATATTATGGATAAATAATATAAATGACATTAACTTCGCAATAGAAATATTGGAATTTTTTTATCATTATATGTATGTGCTAATATTAAATTACTTCCAAATTTATTTCTTCTACCTTCTCATACAATCAAAAAGATTTTTAAGAAAAAAGTAGTTGCAAAGGATATAAACTAGATCAAAGTATCATCAAATATGAAAGAATATTATTGGATAGAATTTGAAGTTTAATTTTATTCCATTTACCAAAATGTCAAATTATTTTATTATTAAATTCTATAAAATAAAAACATTACAATGTATTTTTTTTGTTTAAAATATAAATAGAATAACATTTTGTTGATATCTATAAATGATATATAGAAATATGTGGCTAGTATCATATATAATAATAAGCTTGGAAAATAGAGAAAAAAAATATGGTAAAGATGCAAAACTAAAAAGTGTTCTCCAAGATATTTGGATAAAATAGTGGGAATACTAAAACATTGAGGAGTTCAGAGTCATGTCCTAGATGACATCACAAAATCAAATATCACAAAAGTAGGCGAAGGATCATGAGCACTACAACAAAAAACATAATCAAAGACGCTTAAAAAGCATCATTATTTATAATTCATGTCGCTTATCGATAGCGTCATCCGCTAGCCTGATATAAAAAGTCTTAGCATATAATGACATTTTTTTGCAGTGTCGTTGAATCATACCTTGACGCTAAAATAAAGTGTCATTATTTTTTATACTAATCTGCCTTGACACGCAGAAAACATCATAATTTGTTGTATCAATCGTGTATTATTTGAATACTATGACACTTAGTAAAAGCGTCAAGGAAGATTATGATTTAATTAAATATAAATTTAATAATTATTGTAAATATATTTTCACCTGTTATTGTAAAACTGCATGCACATAAGAACAACATTCTTTACAATCCATACCAAGAATAAAGTTATCAAGTACAATGGGGAACTCAGACTTCTTACAATTCAAAAAAAAATATAACACAATTTCAACATTCATTTCTTTAATTCAATTCAAATTTTCTGATATATGCAACCCAATTGTGCCTTATCTCCAAGAAACAGCTTCATGCTAGCCTGGCAAAGTTGAAAGTTAATTTTCAAAAAAGGTAACCTACATACAAAAAGATGAACAATAAATAATTACACTTACAGGAAAAAATATATTATAGAGCATTGGAAAATAAAAAAAAGGAATGATAACAACATATCATGAAAATAATTTATATAACAATTGACATATACGATTAAAAAAATTTAACAACAAAAACAAAGTTAGTAGTAATGGCTAAAATATAAAGCAATAGATTAATCAATTTTAGTATAAAAGTTGATCAAATATTTTAAAATACAAAACAATAATAATTCATTAAAAATATATATGTGTGCAGTGAGTTGAAAGATCTCACAAACTACTTGAAGAAGCACTACAAAAACTAATTAAATTTAATAAAATGAAAAGTTAAATTACTTGTCATCTTCCCAATACATTAAAAAAACTCGATGAGATGCCATGTAATGTAATTTCAAGTTCTATTTGATTACACATATATAGTAATCCAATCAACTTATAGTTTTAGATTCATTAATAAAATAAAGGCAATGTAAAAAAAATTATGCCTTGAAATAATAATTGTGTTTTATAAGGGTGAAAAAGTAATTTACAATGTTGTGGTAAAGTATAGAAGCCAAAAGTCAAAATCATAATTTTTTCCTTTGTCAATCTACAAAAAAAAAATCTTAAGTTGACAACATAAACAAAAGATAATATGATAACAATAAAATTCCAATTGCATATTCAAGTTTAGAATATTTAATAGAAAGTAAAAAGTAATAAACTTGATCTCATTATGAAAAATACCTTTATTATCACAATAGTTCATTGACCATTCCAAAGTTGGAAGATCTTCTAACTTGACCAAATAAAGTTTATCTTTAAATGGCTATGAATCATTTAAAAATAGAGGAAGAAAGAACAAATAGAACAACATGTATAAAAATGGCAAGAGATCAAAAATAAAAAAGAATGGATAATCACCTGCTCAAAGCCAACAATAAGATTTGCCCACTCTATATCCCTTGTAATTAGCAAATTGGACCTTGCAAGAAGAACTACAGACTGAGCCTAAAAATCTACATTGATTGAAGGAAACATTACTAATTAAACTTCACAAAATAGCAACACAACACACGATGCCGAAGATATGATCCATAAACCATGTACAACTCAACTTTCCACAGTTCATAAAATAAGTCGGGTAGAAACTAATGACAAGAGTAATTGACTGCAATTTCTCTCTTTCCATCCCAATTTTAACTCCTTTTCAGCTTTTTATTTTATCCTGCCAAGCTACAAAAAATTTCCGTATTACAAGGGTAGCCATTAAGCATCATGCATTTTGGTAACATATCTACTAATTTAACAATAAAGGGTAGTGAGGACCTGTCGTGCAACGCATAAGAATCTATTCACTGAGATCATGTGCAAGAATACAATAACCCAGAGGACGAAAGATATAAATAAGCAAAGAGAATTCCATCAATGAAGAAATGGAAAACAAAGCCATAGAGAAGCAGGCCGAGACTCTTCCACTCAACTCTTCCAGTTTGTTGCCAGTGCCATTTTAAAACCTATTACATATTATACAAATAAAAAATACAAATTAATTAGTTCCAATTTAATAAATTCAAAATTATTATTTTCATATCCATTACACTTATAATAGTGACAAGGTTTATAATTTTCAGCCCCTTATTAGTCTTAACAATCTATTAGTCTTAACAATCTATTAGTATTAACAATGACACTTCTAATAAGTGCCATAAAAATAAAAAACATGTTCCAAATAATGATGTATTTAGAAAAATGTCATGACATATCTAATTAATATAATTTATTATACAAACATATATTAATTTTTATCTTTTCCGCTGAAAATTTGCAATCTAGTGTGACTCCGATTCTGATGCAGGTTTTTTGTTAATTTATGGAAAGATTTTTTATTCCCAAACTTGAAAAAGCTATAGAATGTTTCATACAAGCAGCATCTTATAAGCTGCCAGTATATGCTTGTGCTAAAGGAAACTTCTTCAGCAAATGTATTGAGTGCTGTCAAAAGGGGGAGCTGTTTGACGAGGGACTCTGTTACATTTCCAACTGGAAAGAACATGCAACACAATATAATTACATGCAAAGAAACGAGGGGATCAGGATCAAGTTCATGGAGTTGTTCTTCTATTATCTTCTCCTAGTATAGTCATTCTTTGTTGCAAAATGCCTTCTCCCCTCTAAAACAAATCACAGGAAAAAAATAGAAAAGCAAGAAATTCATATCTAATGCAAAAATTTGTAAGTAGGTAACAAGATCCAACATCTTTAATAAAGTGCAGAAATGGAGCAAGGTGATGGATGAGCAAGCTAAAAATGGAATTAATTTGGAGCAAACCTGTATATGTAGATGTCATTCCCCTTGCCAAGCCGCCCCTTACAAGCATGGCAATAGCTTAGAAAACTGTTAGATGATGGGTGACTTGGACGAGCAGAAAAATATCTATCATTTCTCTCTCTTCTAAAAGCAGGGAAGACCACACCATGATAGCTCCCGATAATACAATTATCAAAAATATGAGTAGTTCTTGGATTCGTGCCGTGAGAGATAACACAGGTATAGTCCTCAGAGAGTTCCATTTCCCTCACGCTGAGACGGCCACTGACAAGGAGAGGTGAAGTTGCGGTATCCAAGGAGGAGTGATCTTATCTGAGTGATGAATTTGGGACGGTCGGAGATAACTCAGAAAAAAAAGACCCAGAGTGAGAGCTCTTGGTTTGATCACCAAATTCAGCAGGGGATTTGGGAGATTCTGTTGGTTAAACAAATAGAGCCGACAATGGAGGAATTTGAACCTTTAATTGAAACCCAAACAGAACCACTCGACTCTCCGACTTTGATAAATCGGCGTCGACTAGATCATCTTTAAGTGCATCCGCAATTCCTTTGGAGTCGAGCTCATTCCACATCCTCTTGCACTCGTATTGCACTGCTTTGCGTGGGTAGTTCATATCATGCCGTATTGGATTTTTCAAGCCAAACAAATATTTAGCGTCCAAGGTAGAAGTCGGGCTGATAATTCCATCACATGTTTCAGAGAAGTTCTTAAAAGCTATGCCAGTAAACAACCTTGGAAAAGAAACCAAAGTTCTATATTTCTCTGCTCTTGGTGATGCAATCAAGCTATAATCCCCCATTAATGCCTCTTCTCCTCTTCTATTTTCTCTAAACATATATATCCCCTGTACATTATTAAGTGAAGCATCAATAGTAGAGAACATGAAAATCAGATCTTGCTTCTGGAAGACACAGAGAAGACGAGATCGAGAGAGAGAAATGCAAAACAGAAGATGCGAAACATGAGATTATAACGTTTCTTTTTTTTTCACTCACTCACTCTCTCTCTCTCTACTTGTGAATTATGATAAGTTTATGCATAATATAAGATAAAAAATAGAAGATTTTGGAAGATGCTACGAAGTAATGCAAAAAGATCGGAGACAAGTTCACAATAATGAAATAAGTTAGCCTCTTCAATTCAAGTGATTCAATGCGCAACTTTTTGATAAAAGTCAAGTGTATGGAAGAGCTAATACAATTAGAAACTTAATGGAGAAACTTACTGTATGGTGCAAAGATGGCCAAGGATATCGGAGACGCGCTGCTTGAAGCCGAGCTGTTGGAAATGGTCGAACATTATGTAGAAGACGCGCTCGTCTTTCTAGCAAGTCTTCATTTTATTAAATGAAGTTAAATATAATATTATAATTAATCACATCATTTTATTAAATGACCTTAAATTTTCATTTTATTATTATTTCTCTTATGGATAAATTAAATATTAATTAATTATTTTTAAAATTAAATATTATTACTTATTTTATAAATTAAAAATTCAAATTTGAATGTAAAAATATTTAATTTTTTTTAATTTGATCATAAGTTTCTTTTTATTTTTAATAAATAATTTTCAACTAAAATTTGATAATTTTTTTTTATTAATCTAGAGTAAAATTTAAAATATTATTACTTATTTTACAAATAAAAAATACAAAATAAATTAGTTCCAAATCAATAAATTCAAAATTAATTTTTACACATTAATGACACTAATAAAAGTGACAAAGTTTTTAATTTTCAGCCCCTTATTCCTTGGCATTTTTTAAGGAGTCAAGAAATTTTCTAACCTATTAGTCTTAACAATGACACTTCTAGTAAGTACCATAAAAACAGAAAATATGTTCCAAATAATGATGTTTTTAGAAAAATATCATTAAATGTCTAATTACAAATAGAATAATGATATTTTCTGAAAGCATCAAGTAACAAAATGTCATTAATTTGAGGTTTTGTTGTAGTGAGCTTCCAAACATATTGTAGATTCCAAGATGACTTACTAATATTCAGTAGATTTGGTATATAATCTTTCCTAATTAATTTTGATTTTAAATTTGTGAATGAAAATTATACTAAATTTATGATAATGTATCATGTACGTCATTAATAAATATTATTTTTTAGGAGGCTAAGTTTGGAAATCTGCCAATATTGTCTGAGGTGTTCTAGTGAATGCACAAGAAGATAAATAGATGATTTATAGACAGTGGTGAAATGATATTAATGTGAGTTTTTTATATTTGCAGGGTGTTATGTAAATTGCAATATAAGAAAGAAGAAAATATCTTCTTTTTTTTAACATTACTGATGAGTTATTATATATGAACTCCTTAATTGTAATGACTCACTTCATTTTTATATTAATATTTTAGTATGGTATTCATAGTTTGATGTGTTAGTGTCAATTTTATCTGAATATAGTAGAAATAAGTTGTATTGTATTGTAACAATTAAATAAATCGATGGAGAATATGGTGGTCATTGCTTTACAATTGACATATCATTCACTAGAGGCTCTAGAGATTGATATTGCACATATTTACCTTTAAGCTATTGGAGTAGAGCTGAAAAAATAGTGAGTGTATGGTCATGGGTACCCATGCATTTATATTTTATCTAGATTCTATTTGGAGCTCTTCATTTTTATCTTCCAATTATGATAACTATTTTGATCAGTGGAAATGCAAGAAATTCATGATATTTTGCAAAGAAAAAATGAGGATATAGAAGAAAAGAATAAAGATTAGCAAAAGAAAATTGAAAAGATAAAAAAAGAGAAGAAGAAAGATTGAAAAGTGATGAGGAAATACAATAAATAAATTTGAAGGTGAAGAAAATTATTTGCAAGTTTGTAGAGGCTTCATCACTTTTTTATCATTCTAAAGAAGATCCATATAGAACTCCATAAGAGAATACTCATCTCGACAATGAGTCGTAGCTATTGTTATGTTGTTTAATGGTATTTTTGTAAGAAATTGTAGTGTTAAACTTTTGTTGTGTTCATGTTATTGGATGCAATATATGTATATTGGGATGTTGAACTTTGATGTTTATTTGATGTTATATATTTTGGTGGATGTTAAGTAAATTTTATTGGATGAACATTGTGAAAAAGTAAACTTGATTGTAGGGTATTTGGCTTTTTTATATATTTGTATATTATATGAAACATATAGAAACAACAACAACAAAAAATATTTTTGTTGTATAAAATAGAAATGGAAAATATAATTTGATTCTAATTCCAATTTAGAAATAGAAATTGTTGTTTCTATTTCATCACTCTTTCAATATCAGATAAGAAATGGAAACTGAGATCATGATTCCATCACAATAGCTAGAAATAATAAATTTTCATTGCCCATATTAGAACTGCTCGAGCAATTTCTGTTTCTAAAATTTAGAAAGAAGCCATTTAGAAATAGAATATTTTTATTTGTATTTAGGTCGCTAATTCAACATTGCGATGGAATTAGAAACAAATTTTGCTATTTCTAATTTTTTCATTATTGTAGTGAATATACTTACACACATTCCTTGGATTACCTATCACCATCCTTTATGGTGAGAGTGTGACTCACACACCAAAGGTGAAATCCTTAGTAAAATATTCTAAAAAATATTCATCTCAATCAAGAACTAATTCTTGTAAGACAAATACAAAATATTAAAGTATCAAATTATTTGTGCTTTTAACCTCATGAGTATCACACTCAAAATAATTAGTATCTCCAAATTTCAAATTTTGGCATAAGAGTTTATCTCTTGCATCATGGTTGGAATAACATCACTTTCTATTATATATGTGAGTGAGCCTCATGTTTTACTTATCAACTTATACCATGATAACTCATAAAAACCTTCTAATAGTCAACTCATTAATTTAAATTCTTTTTAATTACTTCATCCATCAATTTTCATGTCATAACTTAAATCAAAATACATTTATTAATGTACAAATTGTGTATATATCACACAAAAAAAAATTATACAAACCCCAAAGCACATACTTTTTTGATATGTTTTATCAGAACTATCCTAGAGAGGATAGATTGAGGATTGTTCCCCCCAACTTTAATATTTAGCTTATATCTTGTATTCCTTGTGTACTTATGCAACCCATAGAGAGCAAATAAATTTATAATAGGATTTTATTATTGTTCTTTGAATTTTGCCGAGTGCATGAAAATAAAAAGTGTATCTATTATTTTTCTTTCCATAGTTGCACTTTAATATTTTTGTATTTTATTAAGAAAAATGTCAAAAAAATTTTAAAAAAACCATGACTTTAATTTTTATCTCTTGAGCTCAAAGTCATAACTCTAAAAAATGGCAATTACTCTAAAATGTATCTCAATTTTTATGTTAAACAAAGTTATGACACAAAAAATGGCCATAACTTCAGCTTTTGTCTGTCTCGTTCATCATATGGATATGATATTAGAAATCACTATGGTAGTGGGAATAGCCTATCATGTGTATTTTATGGTCATGACATAAAAATGGCTTATCATGTGCATTAGGAATCAACTCTCGTGTATATCATATATCCATAATACTAGGAATAGCTATGATACTACCTTTGACCTATCTCATATATCATATGATCATGGTGTTGTAAAAAATTCATGACACTATCAATTAGTCCAAACATAATTGTTATAACTTTATATTCTATTAAGAACAAAAGTCACAATCTTAGGTAATAGTCATACACAATGAAATGCTCTCTTTTAAATTTTTTGTCTAAAAGCCATGGTACTAATAAATGTCTTGACTTTGATCTTAGTAATTTTAACTTTTAAATTTACTTTATTTCAAAAATCATATCTTTGCAAAAATGTCATGACTTTAACTTGAAAGTACAAAGCCTTATTAAAGAAAAAATTATGGTACTAAGAAGTGACAATAACTTTTAGTACTAGTGAGTTACATGATTATTATGATATAAAATTAATATTATTGATATTTATATATATAAGATAAGTATGGCCGTAACTCTGATAATATCATAATAACAAAGAATATAATGAATAGTTAAAAGTTTGTGCTAGTAATGTTGTAAAATCATGACATACAAAGATTATTATGACTAATTAAATAGAATTTTGACCAAGAATAGATATTGAAACTGCTTCATATTTCATAATCTATCAATTAGCCAAAAACCACAAGGGACCCATCAATTTTATGACTATTTATCATAATCAATCAAAAATCTAAAGTAATAAAATTGATCCATGTATATCTCATTATCATGCTAACACATCATTTGAAATTGATGTTATTGTGTAAACATGCCTATACATTGGCAATAGCATAGGGAATGGTTATAAAAATTAGTTTTATCTTTATATCCCAATGTTATAGTTCTAGGAATAGTATATGATTTTGGTCTCTCTCTTATATCAAATGGTCACAACCCTTAAAATATGTCATGGGTTTGGTCATTTCTGGAAAGAAAAAGTTATAGTTCTAAAAATAGTCATAGCTTAAGTATTACTTTTTGGAACTTTATGTAGCTAAAAGTTAAAGCATGGGGGATAGCACTATGATTTTTCCTTAGACTTATAGCCTATTTAATGAGAATTCATGGCGTAGGAGGTTTTTCATTGCTTTAAGCACAATTAGGATACTTAGTTACTATGATGAGAAATTAATATCACAATCATAAAAAAGATATGACTCTGAAAAAATTTCATAATTGAATAAAATATGTTATATGGTGAAATGATCAGGCCAATGCTATATTATAGTATTGGAAAATGAAAATTATCATGACTATTTGTTAGAGCTTCAGTCAAAAATAGATGTCATAACTAATATATAACTAAATGAGATACAACAAAGGCATAACACAAGGATTATTATGATTTTACGTGGCTTCTCAGTCATTTCCTTCTTAACCATTCATCAAGTTTCTATTTTACATAAAAATTAAATAATTATACTATCATTCATCATTATCCATCAAAACCTATAATTTACTAAAATTTTAAAATTATTTTCTATATACACATACTTCATAAATAATTATTAAAATACTTAGCTTATTTGATATTTGACATACTAAACATAATTCCAAATCATATATATATTAGTGATTTGGGTCTGCAAATGTTAATAAAAAAATGAGCTCCAAAACATTATTATATTATTTTCACTTTTAATGCCCGCATTATAATTTTTTCAAAACAAATATTTTATTTTAATTAAAAATTAGTTATTTACTTACTTTTAATGTGAGCACAACAATAGTGCTACATTAAATTATGAGACATAATTAAATAAAATACAATAATAAATATAAAGGCCAACTAATTAAATTCAAATTTACTTTTTTAAATTATTTAATACATACTATCTACCCAAACCAAACTTACCACATCAAACACTATTATATGAGATCCATATGCACTATGTATTATACCCATATAAATTTTATATGGATATAATATTTTTTTTAAAAAATAATTCAAAAATATTATATTCACGTGAATTTTGAAGTAACATCCATAGCAAAGACATATTCAAATTACATTGTTTTTTATGGGTATCAAAATATATTAGGATATATAAATGATTAACATAACATGTAAAAAAGTAACATTATAATAAAAATAAAAGGGAAGTAAATAATATTTTAAAGTTACAATAAAAAAATATATTTATGTATTATATAATTTATAATTTATAATTTATAACTATGAATTCATCAATGAATTAAGAAATATTGATTTTGTATTATTTAATTATGATTAATAAATTAAACTTTTTATTTTTATATAGATATTTAAGCTAGTTAGATCTATTAGATATAAAGCTAACAATTTTGTATTTACATTTTAATATATAAACGATATTAAAATTAAAGTTTCTACTTTATAATTGCAAGCATATAATAAAAGTGAAAATATAAATATTTCTAAAATATTCAAACTTGCTATATTAAATAATTAATTTTTAATATATGAATAATACTACATTTATTGTAGTTATTTATTAAAGATATGATAAATTATTATATCTATGTATTCATATCTATGAGTTTGTGTGTCTGTGTATGTATCTATGTGATTGTGCCTATGAGTTTGTGTGTTTGTGTGTGAATCTGTGTGATTGTGTTTATGAGTTTGTGTGTGTCTATCTTTATGCATGTCTGCAAGTGCATGTGTGTGTGTGTGTCTGTCTGTCTACATGTGTGTGTGTGTGTGTGTGTGATGACTGTCTATAGCATGTATGTTAGTCTACATGTGTGTCTACGTCAGTTTTCATGCAAGTATGTGTGTGTCTATATGTTTGTGTGTGTCTATGAATGTTTGAATGACTCTATCTATGTGTGAGTCTATCTGCAAGTGTCTGCTTGCATGTGTATTTGTGTCTATTTGCATGTGTCTGCTTGCATGTGTCATTGTGTCTGTCTACATGTGTCTATCTATAATTCTATGTGTATCTATGTTTGTCTCTATGTTTATGTGTATCTATGTGTGTCTCTATGTCTGTTTTTATGTCTATATGTGTCTATATGTGTCTATGTGTGTCTCTATGTCTGTCTCTATGTCTATGAGTGTCTTTGTGTTTGTCTATATGTCCATGTGTGTTATTGTGTGTCTCTGTGTATGTCTCTATATTTATGTGTGTCTCTTTGTCTGTCTCTATATTTATGTGTGTCTATGTGTTTATTTTTGCTTGTATCCATGTATACACGTGTCTATGTGTCTCTATGTGCATATCTATGTATCTCTGTGTATCTTTGTGTGTCTCTGTGTGTCTTTATGTATCTATGTGTGTCTCTATTTCTATCTCTATGTCTATGTGTGTCTATGTGTGTCTATGTGCGTCTGTCTATATGTGTCTATTTGTCTGTATCTATTTATGTGTTTCTATCAGTCTATGTCTATGTGTGTATGTGTGTTTGTATGCATGTCTATATGAGTGTGTCTATCTATCTATGTGTGTCTGTGTGGGTCTATTTGTGTGTATCTATCTATGTGTTGTCTGTGTTCTTGTCTATGTGTGCTTGTATGTGTGTTCCTATATATGTGTGTCTGTCTGTTTGTGTCTGTGTGTGTCTGTGTGTGGGTGCCTGTGTATGTCTGTGTGTGGGTGCCTGTGTATGTCTGTGTGTGGGTGCCTGTGTGTGTCTATATACATGTGTTTGTCTATTTGTGTCTATCTATGTGTGTATGTTTGCGTGGGTTTATCTATGTGTGTCTTTCTGTGTGTGCATGTCTATGTGTGCATGTCTGCGTGTGCCTATTTTTGTGTATATCTATGTGTGTCTATCTATGTGTATCTATCTATGTGTGGTTGTGTGTGTCGGTGTGTGTCACTGTGAGTTACTGTGTGTCAGTGTGTAATGGGCTACAATAACTAATCTAAACAAATCAATTCTAGCAATTAAATATAGTTTGACATATCAAATAAACAATCAAACCAAATTCTTATCCCAAATAATATACTTTAAAATTGAATATCAAATATTCATGATAATAAAGCATTTTCGAACAAAGAAAGAGTACACTTTTATGTAATAATCATCTCCTTTGTTGTACTTACATAACATATGTCATTGATGGGAGCACATTTGATTGATTTAATCTTTAAATAATATATTTTTCTTTATTTTAAATTCCTAATCATTTTAATATTTCTTTTAAATATAATTTTTCTTATTTTTTATTTATTAATTGGAACCAATAATTTAGTTTGATATCAATTTTCCAAGTTATGATGTTACATGATAAAAGTATGAAAAAAAACTATTTTCTTTTATGAATCTTACTTGGACTATTAAATAATATTGGTAATTCAAATTAGTTTATGTCATGAGGTACCATATACAAATATGGGTTGTTCATATGTTACCATATGAGAATCTCATCATTGAATCGAATTCCATACAACTTATGTGAGATATTTGGGAATGATGTTATCATGAAAATGTATCTCTCTACCTCATATTAGTTTATGTCACTTAAGTTTATACTTTATATATGTAATATAAATTTTTAAAAAATATATCAATTGTAGTTCTCTAAATAATGTTTTCTCCAAATAATCAAAAAATTAAAAAATGTCAACAACAAAGTACTCTGATCAACAAAGAGACGGACTGCTTTTATCATGGGCATACAAGTTTGTTTTTTAGGAATACTAGATATGTTCCCTAGGGTGTTTGTCATATCACATTATCATGATGTTTTGATGAGAGTCTTACTTGCTCTGATTATAGGGCCCGTAGCCCATATATGGGCCATGATATAGCATGGATTGGGTTTGGGGATGAAGCAATGAAGCAAAAAAAATTAAAATTAAAATATAAAAAAAATATTATTTGATGATTGAACTTCCTCAATATCAATAAAATTCATTGAGTATCATTATAAACACCATCACATCATATCCTCCTAATTAACAAGGTCTTTAATTCTAATTATTCTGATAATTTTTGAATTATAAATTATAATGATTAGAAATTATTATATTTTGAAAATTTTATGTTTTAATCTTATTTTCAACTCTACATGTCAAACTCTTAAAATCAAAACTTATCAAGAATCTATTTTATCATAAACTAATTAATTTAAAAACTTTTGTTTGTTGATGTATCATGTACCTTGTCCAACTTTTGACATAAGCATTAAATCATTTTAATTATTGAATACAATATCACATATAAATAATATACATAAAAAACAACTCTTTGAATAAATATATTGTCAACTCATTGATCACAAAAAATAACAAAATATTAACATAATGGTAATCTTTGGTACATTCCTAATGGCACTCAAACTAGTTTGACACAGTCTATGAAACACACAACTATATATATTCAAATTTATATTTTTATTGAAATCAATATAGCAATATTTAATCTTTTTCCTCCCTCATTAATATAGGCCATCTTATTGTTGGGTATTGTTGAGTTTGGGTAGATTACTTTTTTTAATTAAATGGATTGATTTAATTAATTATGTTGATTATATTTTAAATTATTTGTGGTGATGTGTGTATTTTATTTGTTTAATATTACTTTATTTTTAATATGAACCATTGGGATGTTCATATTAAATGGGTGTTAAAATAATATTAACTAAATAAAAGTCAAAAATTATAATAATTTAAAATGATATGAATATATATATATAAGCATTTTTTGTTTTTTGAAAAAATGGCAAGGTTGTCTTTGGATTGAAAAATGGGATTGAAGCATTGAGCCTTATTTTAGTTTTAATCATTCATGGTGAAATCAATATGTAAGGAAAAAAGGGAGCATAACTCATTTGATGTGTAATATTAGTGTTTTGATGTATTAAATATAAATAATGGAAAAAAAAAACTTATTAACAAAAATTTTAAAAATGAATTAGAAGAGTGATTTTCAAAAAAAGAGCCAATGATTAGCTTATGAAGCGAATTAGTCATAATAGAGATCCCTAAGGAAACAATGAGAAAGTTATTTAATAGTCCATCTATCACCTCTTTTATATATTATTGGTGGCACATAATAATAGATTGTTATTTGTGTATTTATATGTAACTACTAGAAGCAAACTATCTTGAGTTAAAGTCAAATCTAATATTGATGGTTCAATAATACTAGTATAAATGAAAGAAATCAAATGATCCTAATGGATATATCACGATATTTTTAGAGCTATTTGACATAGTAAAGATGATTGGAGTTAGCCATAATATAATAAAGTTATGACTATTCCAATTCTCATTAAGGGATAATACATAAAGTTGGTTCTATTATTTATCTCATTGACTTATTGAGAGTTAGGATAATTTAGTGAGGGCTTTCCTCACTTTGTTTTCCCTCCTCAAATCTCTTCTCAATTATAAATTGAGATAAGCCATTTTTTGTTGGTTGAGCTTGAGACATTATATGATGCTTCAGACTATTTTAAGGGGTTTTTGAGCATGTTACCTCAACATGGGTTTGAGTTATGGTTCTAAGTCTAAACTTTTTATAATGAGCTAAATTATAGGACGAGGTTCATGTATGCTATGTTTTTGAGTGATTTGATTATGAATAAATCATCAGTGGATGCATATTATTTTTTTGAGGAGCTAGCAAAGAATAACTATCAAACTCTAACTAACCATTACTTTGAGAGAAGACAAATAAAATATTGGTTGAATTGTCATTTTACATCAACATAAATTGGTAAACTAGGATCTTGTTTTTCAATTGGAGATAGCAAATGGAATGCAAAACAAAATATATGTTTTGACCCAATAATAATGTCCTACTATATTAACATCTAAACATGAAAAATCATGAAATTGTATCATTTGGAGGTTATTAAAGTACATTGTAGAATATTGGGCAAGCTCCAAGATATTTTGAGAAAAACATGGTGCACTATAATAATCAATGATGATCAAACTTGAATTTTCAACCATCACGAAAAGAATAAAAGTCAACTCTAGAAGAAATCATAAATGTCAATTTAATAGATTTGAAAAAGAAAAATTATTACTTAAATTGAGAAGCATGAAGTGAGATTGGATTAAATGGGTTTGACAATGAGAAATATAGAGAATCAAATTAAATAATTAGTGTTATCAATAAAGTGAAAATGAGTTAATGAACTACCTAGTGATACTAGGAAAATCTAAAAAATTGTTGAACTATGTAATTTTGAAGTGATAAAGAGCTTCAAGCATAATGTATTGGGTAAGAATATTCAAAAAATTCTAAAGTTGATAGCACCATGACTTTAGTAATTGTCATGACTCCTACTTAATTTTTCTAAAAAGTCATGGCTCCCACTAAAAATATTTCTAAAAATAAAGGTTGTGATATCATGACACTTAACAATGCCACAATTCTAGAGGAATTGCAAGCCCAAGCACCACCCTCATCTATGAATGAAGGAAGTAAATACATAGAGGAGTTGATGGAGATCACCCAAGGTAATGAAGATAAAGAAATTAATAAGAATAAAGCTAGAAATAAGTTTTTTATGAATCTCTCATTTCTGTAAAAATTTTAAAAAGAAAAATTGGATGAACATTGAGAAATTTTTTATTATATTCTAAAAACTAGAAGGAAATATACCATTCACCATAAATCTATCCTAATTTTTGAGCTATATGAAATTTATGAAAGTTATCATGAGTTGTAAGAAAAAAGTTAGAAATATACAAAATCATAAATATGATTGAGAAGTATAGTGTGGTTATTGAAATAATATTTCTGAGGAAATTAAAGGACCCCAAAAGTTTTATTAAATTTTATACCAATGGGTATCGTATATTTCAAAAGATATGTCGATTTGGATCAAGTATTAGATTGATTTCTTTGTCAATTGTATGAAGGTTAAATCTCATAAAAATACCTAAATTATTTCTCACTCCAAATGATTGATTAGACTATCAAACACCTAGTTGGGATTATTTAAGATATTTTTATTATTTTCGACATTTTTTTATTTTTCTAGTACATTTAATATATAAAATATGAAGAAAGATAACTATCCAACATTAATTTTGAGATAACCATTTCTAGCCTCTAGATTAGCTTTTATCAAGATCAAGAAGGGGAAATTTATATTGCAGATTGGTGATGAGTAAGTAAATTTTAATTTTTACAAATGCATGCTCGGTCCAAATAATAATATAAGTTGTTGGAGAATAGATAATCTCTTCCATATAATAATACAATAGAAAGTGTACTTTTGATGGTATTATTTTATAGAGGACTTTTAGCCTATTGAAGAAGAGAAAATTACACAGAAGAATAACTTTGGAGCTATTGAAGTGATAAATATGAAAAAGAAATTGAAGAAGAACCATTTTTGTGTTTTGAAATTGAGAAAAATAAGAAAGATGAATGTTAAAAGGTCATGCAATTCTATTAGGACTTTATTATTCCTCCTAAATTTATTAGTTAGATGATGTCCAAAAAGATTAATTAAGAGTGACTTGTAAACTAAGATTTATAAGTACATGAGTCATATAAGTAATAAAATAATATTTGATCCAGATATCGATCTCACATGGATTATAGTGGTGATCTTGTTATTCAAAAATGTGTAAAAATTTTTTAAATAAAATAAAATAAAATTGTTAGATGATATTAGGTCCATAGTTTATTGATTTAATATTTATGATAGTGTTTAAGTTGCTCAGCTTATATTATGATGGATGATTATCTTTTTCATATAGACTAAATCACTCTCTTTTGAATACAGATTGTTTTTTGATTTAGGCTATAATACTGTAAGTGAATAGATCATTTAAATATTAAATAAATAGATTTAAGTCTAGATATCATTCTCATGAAGATTGGCATGAATTGATTTGAATTACCATCTACTAAAACTACTAAATATTCACATTATTTGAACCATAAAAAATGGCGTTTTGGTTTCTACCTAGAAGATAACGGAAATAACATACTAAAACTCTAAACAAAATGTCAAAAGAAATTCATAAAAATAAATTGGACTGGATCAGATCTTTTGTAGAAGCTAATACTAACAAAAGGTGCTACAATGTATCCAATTTTTTTAGACTTGTCTATCATGTTTTATTTCAATAGAAAAATTGGAATCTATCGAGCACATTTGTCGTGTAGCCTAGATCTTTCTATGTAGCTACACTTTTTACCACATGGATTACTTTTCTTCCCTAGAAGTCTAGGATCTAAGTGGTTATTCATATTTCGAGCTGCCTTATAATAATTAGATATTTTTTTCTCAATACTTCATACCCGTTATGATGACTATAGATCTCTTGCTTCCCAAGATATGGGTATTGCAAGTCTTTGCAAATGGTTTGTGCCTCTTCATTTAAATTTTTGGGAGTTTTTTCTTCCCTTGTTTGGAATTAAGCCAACACATGGACATAGATCACTCAAAAGATTATGATTATGCCTTTGGTGATTCATCGATAGAATCACTTCATTCCTCATCTCTGAGTCAAATGGAGACTTCTCTACATGAACTAGTAGAGTTCCTTTATTTCCCATTATTAGTCTTACATATCACCTTGTTAGGACCAACCCTCAAGGTTTTGCCTTCTTTCTGTGACCCAGTGGGTCTCCCAATCATAAGGGCAAGATACAATAAGTTAATGGCATTTAGTTCTAACATGAGGAACAAGTAATTTAGATACACACCAATCCATTAGACCTAACTTTCTATTTAAGGAACTCTCATTGATTCCCATAGAAAAAAAATTACTCAAAAGTTAAATTGCTTTAGTGAAGATTTTGCATTGATTGCAGCCACCTATGGACTATATATGGTAAAGAACAAGGTGATTGCACCTTGCCAAATCATCAGAATTATGCAATTTGTTCCTATTCAAAATAAAATATAAGTATTACATCATAAAAAAATAAGTAATACTTTTTTAGATTATGCTTTTGACAAGCAAATTTCTAGAATAAAAAAAATGACTCAAAGAAAAGTCATTCTACTTTATATCTATGCTAAAAGAAGAAAGAAAAAATAAGCAGCTTTGTCAGCTACCAGTCACCTGGGTCACTTCCCGAACCATTGTTTTCGAAAAAGAACCCATTTATATATGGTCTGTGCTAGAATTAGCTTCCGGTGTAAAAAATCCAAAATAATTGGTCCAACTTTGAATTCATTACCATGGCCTTCATATCTCTTTTTCTCTTTGTTTCACTTTCACGA
This sequence comes from Sapria himalayana, assembly GCA_029783825.1. Lineage (NCBI taxonomy): Eukaryota > Viridiplantae > Streptophyta > Magnoliopsida > Malpighiales > Rafflesiaceae > Sapria > Sapria himalayana. The sequence continues at coordinate 171,667 of JAREIK010003224.1, forward strand.
TCAACTTTTAATGTCATGCTCAAGTTCTGATGTCGTGATCAAATTCTTCCATCATGACAAAATCTATTGTTATAATCAAATATTGATGTCACAACCAATTATGAGTCTCGATCAAGTTTTGATCTCATGACTAAATTTGGTTATTAAGATAAAATATTATATCACGACCAAATATTGATGTCATGACTAAATCTATTGTTACGATCAAATATTGATGTCAAGACCAATTATGCTAACTCAACTGAATTTGTTTTCATGACCAAGCTTGTTGTCGTGACCAAGTCTTTGTCTTAAGATTCTTAGCTAAAAATCTTTTTTTGTTGTGATAATAATTATCTTGTCACGACCTTGCCTTGATCATCATTTCTTGGCACCTAAAAAATATGTCGCAACAAACTTTATCTTTCTTCCCTCCTGATAGTGGTGACATCATTCACTAGTTGTGAATTGGTTTTAATTCATCTTCTATATATATCATTGTCTTCCAACTCCTCGTCTTCACTTACTCTAATTTTTTTCTCAAAATCATTATATTGCTCTTGGTAGAGGTATTTGAAATCCTTAACTTGTTTTAACATTTAGTATCCAACTCTGATTGCCTTTTTGTTTTGAAAGTTATGAGTTCCAAGTTCTTATTGCTCTATGCCTATATGAATGTGTCAAAGCTGAACTTCATTTGTATTAACAAGTCTATCTCCCATTCCTTCCTTTCTTCTCTCTAGATTTTTTCTTTTTTTTCCCAGGCTTCTCTCCATTATTGATCCCTTTATTAAAGCTTTATTCCTAAGTGGTTTCCTTTAGTTTTTGATCGATATCCCTTTTCTTTTCTTTTTTTTCAAATCCTTTTTCATGGAGATTAGCATCTCTCTAATCTATGAGGTTATTTCCTCCATTCTGGATCTTTCATCTTCTTCCCTATTTTCAATTTTGAATGAGGGTAGTGAGTACACAAAATGGCTTCTTTCTTCTGTCAGTGCTAGATCGGTTCTAATGGGGGTAGGGGTTTCTTCCTCTTCATGTTGTCTATTTTCTGTCTTGTTAGGAATATGGGGTTTTTTTAGTACCTATTCAAAGCTTCTTTCACTAGTTTTTTCCTCCTCTGAAACATCCTCAGCCTCGAGTATCATTTTTTTACTTTATATTTTTTGGCCCTTTAACCACCAATGTCAAAGTTTGAGGAGAGACTTTTGGGCAAATTTATTTTCTCATTCACACTTTCATTCCAGCTGTAAGTCACAACTTGGAGATTAATGAAGGGTAATGAATCAACCATCTTATATTATCCTGATGGTATCCCAATATCAAAGTCACTAGGATTGCCCCCATATTCATTTTGTACCCCTCCTAAATGACATACAGCAACAATGTTCCTAGTTTCTTGATGGATAATACATACTTGCTTGAAACTATAACTGATAAAATAAAATAGAATCAAACCTTAACCTCTTCTATATGATCTCTTCGATTAATGACTTCATCTACTTTCTACTTGCTACTCTTCTAATTTCCCTTTCCATTTGTCAACTTTTAATAATTTTGTCATTGTCTAGGCTATTAATCATCCTTTTATACTTGGACTCATCTTTCCAATGTTCAAGTCGGTATAGCTCATTTATGATTTTTTTATCCAAACAGAACTCATACCCCTCTAACATAAAGCATTTTTTTTTCCACCAAATTCAAATAGAACTCCTTTACCATAGGAGCATATCCTGGCCTCTGATGCTCATAGAAGGCTATTTAGCCTAGTTGCATTATTTTCTTTTGAAAGATGGGATAACTTTCTCAAACCATTTCTCTTAGATATAACTTTTCTAAGAGATGAATATTTCACCTCTTCTTCTGATTTCTTGTGTGTCTCATCCCTTTTTATATTTCCACTTCCTTCTACCAGTAGCTCGGATTTATTTGGAGCTGCTAATCCCCCCCCCCCCCTAGTTTGTCTATGTTGGAGGTTCCACCTAAACTTCCTTCTTTTGCTCGATTTATTCCATGATCACTGTCAGGTTAGGGACCAATCTATAGTTCTCAGCCTATTAGTTTGTAATAGGGCTTATCAAGACTATCATGATGAAAATGGAGATGCTAGATGGGGCTCAAAAATCAAGTATGCTTATCAGGACACTAATCTTAGTGGACAATAAAAGTAATATGCACATGTTGCGACATTAATTTCTGTGGCCCAAAATTCAAGTGCATGTATCATGACTTTATTTCGACCCAACAAATTTGTTATTGTTCTTCCTCTCTCTCTCTCTCTCTCTCTCTCTCCCCTTGTATTTCAAATTATGTCATTCAATCAATTATTTATTGTTGTGACACACCTAAGTTTGTCGCAACTTAATGTAACCCTTGATAGCTAACTTCTATTTGTTGCGACTTGTTTGATTTACTTCTTAAGGTGTTGCAAAAATATTGAGTAGGTGGCAATATTTTTTTATTTGGTCATAACATAAGTTTCTTTTATTTTATATTTAAAACACTTTATCTATTTTATCCAAAAGAACATGGATTTTTGTCATGACAGTTAACTATTTTAATGTCTAAAATGATATCATGACTGAATTTATGTTGGGACATGAGTTTGACTCGTTTAAAATTTTTAATCATTGTCATGACTTCAAAAACTATGTTGTGAGTAAGGTTAAGTCTCTTTTCTCAGTCTCAAAAAGTATCCATCTTTTTGGTTGATTGATCAACCCACATAATTCTTTTAAGGATCTTCATGTTCCTTAATTTTTTTTCTCCCAAACTCAAAAATCAAGCATCTTTTCAAATTTTGCTTCTAAGAGAAAGAGAATACTCCCTTTTCAATCTAATCTTCCCTTTTGGCTTGATAGATATTTTTTGGTCAACTTTCTATTTTGTGATAATTCTAAAAATACTCATCAAGAAAACCATTAATAATAAATTCTAAACTACATACAAAACTAATATTAAAAAACTAAATTTAAACTCTTATATGGGTTGCCTGCCATAAGTTGCTCAATATTTAGTTCCTATTTGGAATGTGCTAGATTTTTCTCCTAGTTTCAGCATGAATTCCTTCTAAGGCTAATAGTTGTTATTGTTACTATTACAAAGATTATACTTGTTACTACTGTATATGAACCACACTATTTTGACTTCATCTTTCCTAGAAAGAGTTTTAGTCTAGAGTTACAAAGCAGAACTTGATCTCCTACCTTGAATTCTCTCATCAAAATTTTTTGATCATTCAATTTCTTTACTTTATCCTTGTAGATTCTAGTAATCTCATAAACTTTGTTTCTCAACTCTTACAGCTTATTTATATGGAGTAGTCTTACTTCTTTAGCAGTCATGAAGTCAAAATTCAATTGTTTGATGGCCTACACTATATTGCCTTGTATTCTAATTTTAAAAGTATATGACAAGTTTTTCCAAAGAAAATTTGGTATGTAGACATTCCAATAGGAGCCTTAAATATAATTATGTAAGCTCATAGTACATCATCCAGCCTTAAAGACCAATCCCTTCTACTTGAGTTTATAGTTTTTTTATAATCCATTTAATTTCTCTATATGAAATTTCTACTTGACCATTAATCTAAGGATGATATTCCAAACTTAATATATGTTTAATCCCATATCTACTCAATAGTTTCTCAAAATTTTTGTTGGCAAAATAACTTACTCTATCACTTATAACAATTTAAAGTGTCCTGAATCTGCTCAAAATATTACTTTGCTTGAATCCCACCAATGTATTATTGCTTAGAAAAGAAATTTCCTCTACTCACTCTGATACATAATCAACAACTAAGAGTATGTATACATTTTCATACTGAAGATGAGAAATATCCCATGAAGTTTATACCCCATACATCAAAAATTTGCACACTAATATGTCTTGTAGGAGCATTTCATTCCTTTTGAAAATATTCTCCATTATTTGGAATTGATTACACAACTTGACTCATCTAAAGTAATCATTAAAGATAGTAGGCTAGTAGAAACCTAATTGGAGGATTTTGTGAACTATTTTGTCTCCTAAAAAAATACCTTCCATATGATGATGCATGATATTCTTTCTATATGATTCATTGTTGTTTTTTTGGCACATACCTTCTAATAATCATATCAACTCCACTTTTAAATAATAGTGGGTCATCCCACATGTTCCTCTACTGGTAGTTGAATTCTAGTGGTAGTACTCCACAAACTAGGAAATTCACTATATCAACATACCAGGGTATCTTTAATGACAGCTAAAATAATTACTCATCTATAAATTATTCAATGACTTCAATTTTGTCTTCATTCACAATAGTTGGCTCCATTCTTGACAAGTGATCAGCTATCACATTCTCACAACTCTTTCTTTCCTTGATTTCAAAATCCAACTCATAGTAACAGTACCCATCTAATCAATCTTGGCTTAGCTTCCTTCTTTTCCATTAAATTTTTAATTGTTGAATGATCAGTATATATAATAACATGAGAGCCCAATATATAAGGCCTAAATTTGTCACATGAAAATACCATAGCCAGCATCTCCTTTTCAGTAGTGAAATAATTTTCTAAAACTTCATTATAACTTTGGCTAGCATAGCAGATTACCCTAAATACCTTGTCTTTTCTTTGTCTCAATATGGTTCCAATTTCAAAATCATTGCATCACACATGATTTTATAGGCACCATTCTAGTCTGGTGTGGTAATGATTGGAGCTTCTATTAGTTAGGTTCAGATCACTTTAAATGTAGTCAGCCAAGACTCATCAAAATTGAACCTTGTGTCTTTTTTCAGCATTCTACATAAGGGTCTTTATATTTTTGAGAAGTCCTTGATAAATCTTTTATAGAATCCAACATGCCCCAAGAAACTCCTAATTCCTTTGACTATCATGGGAGATGAAAAAGTTTTGATTATGAAACCTTAGATTGATCTACTTCTAAACTAGTTGTAGAAATTTTATACTACAGAACAATGTCTTTTGTTACCATGAAATGATATTTCTTCAAATTCAAGGCTAAATTCTTATTATCCCATTTTTGAAGTATTTTTTGCAAAACATGCAGGAAATGATCAAAACTGGATCAATAGACTATGAAGTCATTTATGAATATTTTTATAACTTTCTCCATCAAGTCTAAAAACATTGACATAATGCACTTTTGAAATATGGCAGAAACATTACAAAACTCAAATGACATCATTCTAAAAGTAAATATACCATAAGGGCATATAAATGCATAACCAAGTTATATTAAAGACATAGTTGTTGCGATGAAAAAGTAAGGTAGTAGACATTAAAATTTTTTAACTACATATGATTGTGAATTCGTACAATATTCATAGCCACTAGAATGTGTCTTACAATTATAATATTGTATTAGCAAGTAAGTAAGATTGTACCATATAATAATTGTCATGACTAAAATAAGATAAAGATTTAGCTGAGAATATACGCCAAAATTATGCAAGGCTCAATTATTTATCCCCGCTACTATATACTTCCAAAAACTTATTGATTTAAAGACTATCAATTAAAATTTTTCAAAATATAAAAGTCATGAAATCAACCCATATTATATCTATTTTTACTTTTACACATCATTATAAACTTCCAAAATATACAAAAATATTTACTTATTTGAATACTTAACTTATTTTTTAAAGCCACGCCCTCATAAAAATGTCATATAGACAACTTATAGAAAGCTGAAATAAAAAATGACGAAGACAAGATAGAGACATAAATTATGGAGGATTCAATCAAAAACAAAGTGATGGCTGTGCAAAGTACTATGACTTTGAGGGTACATAAATAAATTGGCCAAGGAAAACTCAAAGACATAGCCGTGATGATACATTCTAGAGTTGCAGCCACTTTCTAAAGTTGTGACTTCGAGCTCAAGAAATAAAGATCAATGTGATAACTTTCTTTCTATATTCAAGATGTTCAACTAAAATAAATATAGAAATATTAGAGTATAAAAGAGAAATGAGAAAAATAAGAGAAAATCATCATCTTTCCATGCAACAAGCAAAATTTCAAGCACAACAACTAAATCCTAGAGGTAAATTTCACACTCTCTACAAGCTCCAAAAGCAAGCAAGGGATGCACTAAATAAACTAAAAGTTAGAGTTGGGAAGAATGACTTTCAAACCCTCTCTCTAATATAGATTTGAAAAAATATTTCAAAATAACATGTAGTCTAGAGTTTATAGACTTTTATTTGTCTTATGTATAAATGGTTTTTAAATTAACAAATGTGTTTTTATTTATATTTTGGTAAAATTGATAGATATGGTGATTAAAAAATACTTGATTTAAAGATTTTACTAATAGTAAGTTTTTTCAACTTATCTTGGTGAATGATGAAAAGTAAACCAATAGACCCACTAGTACATATGATAGGAAGAAAGTGATAGCTATTCTAACCATAATGTGGGAGATTAGCCTATACATTAAAACTCAAAATTTGGGTAAGCTAATTATTGCAAGTATGATGCTCATGAAGTTGAAAGTATAAATGATTTTATATACCAATCAATTAGACATGTCTTAGAAAAACTAATTTTCGATAGATATTTTATTGAACATTCAACTAAGAATTTCACTATAATAAGTGTATGAGTCACATCATCACCAATGAGGATGGTGACAGCTAATACATGGGACATAAATGAGTATATTTTAACTCCTAGGATAGTGATAACCCTTTGAGTTACTTTGAATGATATGATTTCATCTAATAAAATGTGAAGGAGGGCTATATTAATTGTGTGAGTATGATATTTATGAAGCTGAAAATGCAAACACTTATAAACCACAATAATTCTTGGTTTTTATGATACATGAGTCTATAGAATAAGAATTTACATACAAAATAACTATCATGGCTAATTAATGAGTATTATGACTTTGTTACTATATGTAATTTTATCAATTAGGTGATGTTACAAAAGCTCATTAACAAAAATATTTCGTCAACTAAGATCCACAACTACACAAGTCGTAAGTAGTATAATATACTTTTATCTAGGTAACAATCTCATGGTGATTGAATTATTAATTTAGTTATTCAATTATAAAACAAATCATTTTTACTTAAATAGATACTTAGATTATTAAATAATCCTAGTTCCAGTATTCATTCATTTAATCTATGTAATATAATTAAGTCACTCAGCATATATTATGTTAAACACAAAATAAATGTTGAGTTGTTATGCCATAACCCAATACCATAAAGATTTATAAGATAGTTATTACCACTAAGCTCTTTCCAATGGTTGCCACCTCATAGTTTTCCTCTGGGTACATGACCACCATATACAATAATTTATTACTACACAAGAGTCATTAACAATCACATACCTTTTAGACAACTTTTTCAACTATCATTGATGGTTGTTTCATATGCATACTCTTATTCTTTGGCCAGCATTATCATAAAGGCTAATGATTAGTATACTTTGTTAGTGTTTCACCTGTAGCTTCATAAGTATAACACTCACACAATTAATATATGCTTCCCTTGTGTTTCATTAGTGGTAATCATATGAGAAAGAAGATCAAAAGAGTTGTCACCACCTTACGAATCACAACATACTTGCGCATGTCATGAGAATTGCCTATTATCATCTTCCTCAATAATAATGTGAATTTTACACTAAAGGTAAACTCTTTTTAAATTTTGCACAATAAATTGATACGTAAAACATCTAATGGATACTCATAGCATTATATGGCCATAGCACTATGAAATAACCATGATATTAATATTGGTCTTTCTTGATCATTATAAAGAAACTATGCTAGGAAATAGCCTAAATATTGAGGCCTCTCTTATGTATCCTATTATAGCGGCACTAGGAAATGGCCAAGACACAACATTTGTCCTTTGTGTCTCAATTATCTGCAGGTGAGTGGCTTTGACACTAGCCTTTACTTCTTTTATATATCATGCCATTATGGTACTATAAGGTTTTCATGACACTGACAATTAGCTCATACTTAAAAGTCATGAATTTTCATTCATTTGAGGTCAAGAGTCATGACCTTGATGAATGATCATGCTCTAGTAATATTTCTTATAACATTTAGTATCTTAAGGGACATGGTACTTAATAATTGTTGTGTCTTTGGCTTGAGTAGTATTGACTATATAATTTTTGATGGTACCAAAATCACGGCTTTATAAAAATACTATAGCTCTATCTTGATACTACTGAGCAATATTAAAAATAAAATGATAACATTTGAACTTGATCGTAACCTTTAGCACTAGTGGGGTACTTAGTTGAAGTGATATAATTTAATTATCACAACCATTTAAATTTTATGAGACAAATATAGTTGTGACTCTATGATAATATCACAACCACAAAGAATATATTACTTAGTTGAAGGATTGTGCTAATGAGTTGATATGGTCTTGGTGTATAAATATTGATATGATGAATTAGATAAAATTTTGGCCAAAAATATATTCCAAAATTATGCAAGACTCCATATTTTATCCTCTTAGCCAAATACCTTTAAAAACCTATTAATTTGATGATTATTCACCAAAACATACCAAAATTCCAACGTAATAAAATTAATTTATAATTTCTTCATTTATATGATTATACATCATTATAAATTAGCAAAATATATATGAAATTATATAGTTTAAACACCAAACAAAGATAACCAAAAATATATCATTAACAATTCTATTTTCTCTCTTGGCCTGCATACTTTTATTATTGTGGGGGATATGTTCTCTTCGAGTTGGTTAATTACTTCATAATTCTCTCCTTTATTGTATAAAATCTTTTCTCCTATTCATTTAAGGGGGGAAAAATTTCTATCCAAAGTGAATAGATTAGAGTTGTTGAACTCTATTATCCAAGATATTGAGGGACACTAGTTCTTGGTCTTCCATGTTCCATATTCTATTGTGAATGCTATTGACAACTTATATAGATGATTTCTATGGAGCTCTCTTAACATTGAAAGGTACGGACCCAAAGTCTCCCAGAGCATGGTTTGTGTGCTTATGACTCGTGGTGGGTTGGGACTATTAATAGCAAATTAAAAGTAAACAAGACTGACAATAGATTTGATAGATTCATCATTATTATCTCTCCTCAAAAGATATTTAGAAAACCATTATCATCATGCAAGATCGAATTGTTCAATCTATTAGAAATATATCCAAAGACAGAAGAATGATTAGCAAATGGGATATGATGGAAAAATTGTGGCCAATACTTATTTTTTTTTTTGATTACTACAAAACATGAAAGTGCCAAGATGGATCAAAATAATGTGGGTCAAAAATTGTTTCCCCTGAACATGTTATTTTCACCTAGATGGCTATGTTGGGGAAACTAAGAGTAAAAACTTTACTATTCACAAAACTAAACACTTTAAGTGTGAATTTTGCGATGATTCTAAAATTCTATCGCACCTTTTTAGGGACTCATTCTCTAATTGTGTTTGGAAAAAAATTAAAGGCTAGACCAATTTTAATAGGAAGATGTCAACCCTTTCCAACTCCTTGAGGTACATTGGTTCATAATATGTAGGCAATGCTGTAAAGAATCGAATGAAGATCACTTTCGTTGCCATGGAATAACAAATATGAATTGAAAGGTACATAATAATGCATGATGGAACATTGATACTTGCACATTTTATCACTCGGAAAATTAAAACTAAAATTTAATTTGTTAAAAGCGATGCTTCTTGTTGGAATGTATACAATTTTAACTAGTAATTACTTACTTTTTCAAAAAAAAACCTAATTTCTCTGAATATATTACTAAAATTTCTCCAACTTTTTACACGCCACAATGGTTATCATTTTCAAATCACATCTAACTTCTTTCCTTTTTTTTTGAGATGTTTCAATTTTTGTGAAATTTTTTTTGGGGTGAATTGTATTTTGGGGGTCTAAATTAAAATCTTTATATTTTGGTACCCCTCTAAATTAAAAGAAAACTTTTTAAAACATAAAATATTTATATTTTCGGACACTCAAAATTAAATTTTTGATTTTGTCCCTACGTTATAACATATCATCCTTATAAAAAATATGAAATTTCTTTTTGAATTCAAAAATTTATTTCATTTTTTAAAAATCTATAACTTTTATGTGTGTGTGTGTGTGTTTATAGGTTTACACACACACACACACACATATAAATCTTTAAATATATATAAATCTATATATAAATCTATAAATATATATAAGTTTGGGGCCCAAAAAGTAATTTTGTAATTTTGGGGCCCGAAATTTTTTTTATGGGGCTGACATCTCATAGCACGGGATAAAATCAAAAACCATATTTTGGGTGCCTTACAATATAAATTTTTTATGATTTTTGGAATGTTTTTTTTAATTGAGTGGGGACCAAAACATAATATTTTTGTTTTGGTGCCCCGAAGCATAATTTTTTTTTCTTCCATATTATACAAAATGTAATAATATAAACCCAATGATGTTCAACAGCTTTTTGAGATGATTTTTCCTCTAACCACCTCACACATCAAAATGAAGATGAAAAATAAAAAAAAGAGGAGATAAAAAAGAAGAATAAGAAGATGATGAGGAAAAATAAGATAATTATGATGATTGTGGTGATGAGGAAAAATAAGATAATGATGATGATGATGATGAAACTAATACTAAAATAAAGATGATGGAGAAGATGAAGATGATGAGTAAAAAGAAAGAAGGTGATAAATGGTAAGAAGAAGATGAAGTTAATGAAGATGAAAAAGAAGAAGAAGAAGATAAATATAAAGAAAAAGAAGAAGATGATGATGACGAGAAAGATGATGAAGAAAAAGAAGAACATGAAAAAAAAATATTATAAAAATAAAACCTACTAAGGTAATTTGAAAATAAAAAATTTAATACAAAAATAATAAAAAATAATAATACAATAAGTGAAATACAAGGTAAAAGGGAATTGAGATGAATCATATAAGATGAGAAACTTACTTTTATAGAAGAAAACAAAAATCTGAAATAAATTATTAATGTGGGGAAGGTAAAATTGTACCTACCAACTTAAATACTTATCAATGATGTTATATTATTCACCAACTCAAGTAAATACCCATTAATGATGTTACATTCTCCTACAAAAATTTACTTTTCTTACATGCTAACTTCATGGTTACTTACATTCTTGCTAAGCCATAAGATGTTGTACACCATATAAATTTGTTACCATTGATTGGTTTGGTCATAATATCTGTTAGGCTCTTATTAGTATTAAACTTTAACATATCCATACTTTCATCCTTTACTTTCTCTTACACAAAATGATATTACACCTTGATATATTTAGTCTTCAAGTGAAATGTTAAATTCATTTGTTAAGTGTAAAGCACTTTAAACTATTACAAAATTAAATAATTTTATTTTGTTTGTATTTGATTTTTTCCAATAGCATATGAAACCATTTTGCCTCATTACAACTTTGTGTGGCTACAATATACTCTGCCTTGATCATAGAAGTAGATATAATTGATTATAGTTTTAAAATTCAACTTTCAACTCCTATAGAAAGAGTGAAAATATTACTCGTGGTAGATTTGTTATTATCAATATCATCAAAATAGTCTGCAATAATAGACCCTCTAAAAATAAGGTCCAGACCTCTATAACATAATATAATATTTGAGATTACTCTAATGTATATGAGAATCCTCTTCATAGTAATATAATATTCTCAGCGAGGATTTGCCATGAATTGACTAAATACTCTCGCTTCTTGTGCAATGTCTGGTCTTGTATGAATAATAGCGAATATTATAAACTTCACATTACTGATGCATATGGTAATTGAGACATCTTCATCCTGTCTTCTTATGTGTTTGGACACATACATGAGGATAACTTTAAATTAATAAGTAGGGTAGAAATTGGCTTACAACCTTGCATGTAGAAGTATCACAAGATCTTGTTAAGATAATTTTTTTGAGAATGCCAAATCTTCTTATCGTTTCTATCTTGGTAAATCTATATCCCTAAAATCTTATATCAATACCTCGGTATGTGTTTGAGATCGTATATAAATTTGTTTAACCTGCAAATGAATTTCTCCTTACATATTTCAATAGAACATTAGCTAGAGTATATAAATTTATTCTTTAGGTTTTCCACGATGAAATATAGTCACTATAGTTTTGAAATATAGATTATAGTATATAAATCTATATCCCCAGAAAACCTTCAATTGGCCCATCCCCTTGAGAGGATTTTTTTGGGAGGCACGGTTCCACATATGCAGAGTAAGGATTTGAACCCAAGTCCTCTCCCCTGGAGTACTTCTGCCTTAACCACTAGGACAAAGACATCATTGGTAAAAACTAAGGTTCAAGTAAGATTTTTATAGTGACTGGCCCTACCACTTGCGCAGCCCCATACCCCAGAAAACCCTCAATTGGCCCAGCCCCTTGAGAGGTTTTTTTGGGAGGCACAGCTCCACATACGCAGAGTAAGGATTTGAACCCAAGTCCTCTTCCCTGGAGTACCTCCGCCTTAGCCACTAGGACAAAGACATCATTGGTTAAAACTAAGGTTCTGGCAAGCTTTTTATAGTGATTGGCCCCACCGCTTGCGCGACCCCATACCCGAGAAAACCCTCAATTGGCCTAGTCCCTCAAGAGGTTTTTTTTGGAGGCACAGTTCCACATATGCAGAGTAAGGATTTGTACCCGTCCTCTTCCCTGGAGTACCTCCGCCTCAGCCACTAGGACAAAGACATCATAGGTTAAAACTAAGGTTCGGGTAAGCTTTTTATAGTGACTGGCCCCACCGCTTGTGTGGCCCCATACCCCAGAAAACCCTTAATTGGCCCAGCCCCTTGAGAGGTTTTTTATAGTTTTCCATCAAGTATTAAAAAATAATATGCGATATTACTCTCTTTAACATATTATGCATACCAAGGTGGTGGTCTTCTATCACAAGTTGGCCAACTAATTTCTGGAGTCTCGGACTTGACTTATCCATGTATCTCATACACTAATGCTTTTATTATAAATACTAGAATTTCTTGTATTATATTATATTCAACTTCAAATATTGGTTTGTCTAAAACTTCTTTCAATGCGCTATTATTTATATCTATTCTTTATAATTGAGTTTCTATAAATATTACATCTCTAATGATAATTACTATGTGGATATTAGGATTTCATAGGTGATAATCCTTTATTACTTCAATATATCATGAGAATATATACTTTAAAGATTTTGGAACCAAGTTTGTTCTTCCTTGGGTGTTTTGTATTACATAAGTAGGATATCAAAAAAATGTAAAGTAAAGTTATATATAGCTTACCAGATAACATCTCCATTAGCATCTTTGAATCAATTGTAGTTGATAGTGACTAATTTATCACAAAACATGTAGTATTAGTTGCTTCTACCATGGATTTGTATATACTTGTAATTCTAAACATCACTTTCATACATGATACAAAAGTCCTATTCATTAGTTTAGTCACTCCTTTTTGTTATAGTACATATGTGATTATGAATTTTTATTTAATACATTCTTGCTTATAAGGAGCACGAAACTTACCATATGTATTCTCTCTTCTATTATTTGTTATTAAGCACTTAATCTTTTTTCTTGAATTCAAGTTTCATCCATGCTTTAAAGTATTTACAAATTGAAAATGCATGTCTTCTTCTTGATTGGATGCACCTAATATCTCTTAGAGTAATCCACGAATGAAAGATATAATATATTGCTCCTCCTTGAGATATTTTCATTAATTGTCATATATCAAAATAAATCAAGTCTAAAATACACTTACTCTGATCAAATGAATAACAATCTATGTTGTTTACTTATAGCTTATAAAAAGGTGGATCTACCAATTTGAGCCATGAAAGTAATTTTCAAATAGATATAATTTTTAAACTTTGTTATAATATGTGGACTAGTTTGAGATGTCACATCATCAATGACTTTTCTATGTTGATTGATGCAACACATGCATCAATTTGTTGTATTATTTTTTGTAAGCATGAATAAATTTATTATGATCTTTTTTACCTTCGTAATTATGCAAGTCTCTTGTATTATTTATCATTCTATTCTCAATATGGGTATTGTATTAAAGGATATCTATTTGTCCTAAAGATAATAGAATTTTTTTTCAAATCATTTACATGTCATAGCATATGAATGATATGAACCAAACCACCTAACATTTTTATCTTGTTAGCATAGTACCAATACCATTAATCTTCAAAATATGATTATCACCTATGTGTACAAAACAAGTTGAGATTGGTTCATATTTGTAGAACCATTCTCTTCAAGATGTCTTATTCTATGAAACTTTTATGTTTAGTAATCAAACATTATCAAATTACCTTCTACTTTCAATGGTTTTTGTCTTCTTACTGTATAGAATGTTACCATCATCATATATACTTATAATATTCCCTTGAATATTATATGAATTATCATCTCCACTATTTTTTTACCAATAATCACTTTTGAAGTGCCTTTTTCCATATTTATATCACTTAGTATTCTTTTTATTTCTTTATATTAATCTACCATAATTTGGACTCTCACTAGGGATGCACTATGTTGATCTCCATCATATCACCATCAAAGTTTCAACTTGTTGTGTGCTTGTATGTTTGTCCTCCTTGTTTTTTCATCTCCTTTCTTTTTCTAAGATAGATAATGTATTATCAATTAAGACTAGATAGTCTATAAGTGTATCATTCATCATATTAATGATGAGTTAATTTTATGAATCATGTAGACTTTGAACCAAAATATCAGCATGTTCAACTTCTATTTTATGACCTAACATAGTAAGTAGAGAAAAAAGTAATTTAATGTAATGATGTGATCATTTACCATAGTGAATTCTATCATTTGAAAAATAAAAAAAATTTCTTTTTAAAATCTTTTTATGGAGTGACTTTGTCTCATATAGTTTTGTGAGAGAATTCTAAAATTAATTTGTTCTACTATTTTCCAATAGATTAGATAGTACTCTATTAGCTAGTACCAAATACAAATTAGTAATCACATTACCATCTATTTTATTCTACTTATCTTCAGTAATCTTGGTGTGATATTTTCCAATTGTATCTAAGAAATTATCTTTCTTCAAAATTTTCATAATTTTTATTTTCCATTAAAATAACTACTTTCACTGAATTTTTTTATTTAAAATTTCACTATCATCTGTTTCATTTTATAGTGAATAGTATACAAAAATAGTAGTAATTTTTTATATTGATACACCAAAAAAATTGAGTTTTGTATGATATTAACACATTTAAAATAAAAAATCTAATATTTAATTTGGGTTTCAAAAATATGCCCAAACTAGTGCGTCTGAAAACACCATGGCAATGCCCATCATTGCGAACGACAGCCATTACCACGTTGTTGATTTTTTTAAATTTCAATAGCCTGCATTCACAACGCGGCTATTGAATTTTAAAAATTTTTTAAATACCGGCATTGGGAACGATGGCTATTAAATTAAACCAATGACCATCATTCTCAACGCTGGCTATTTAATTTTAAAAATTATCAAATGCCGGCATTGGGAACGATAGCTATTAAATTAAACCAATAGACGTCATTCACAATGTCGGCTATTAAATGAAGCCCTTTCTAGTTTTTCTGTTCTCCATTTTCTCCTAACAGCTCGTTTCTTCAGAATGTTGTTCCACCAAAACATCCTCTCTATTAAACCCTGCAGCTGCAAAAAATCCAGCATTTGCATAATATATATAAATCTTCATCATTATTCTAAGCATCCACATCTTAAGTGCAAAAAATTATATTACAGGATACATAGATTTAATAGTGTCCAACTGGAAAAATTACAAAATAAATTAAAACATCTAAAGGTAGCACACATACCCTGAGTTCTAATCATCCAACAAATACATAAGCTTGCTAAACTTTAAATCATATCTATGATGCAGAAATAACAATCTTCTCCCAGGTCCCAAAAAAGAGTTGCAGGTGCCCATTTTTTCTCTTCTCCATTTTCACCTAACCCTCGATTTTCTTCAACCATTTATTCAACCAGTAGCCTCCTCCTCTTCACCAGACCCTATAGCTGCAAAAAACAATACATTTGCATAATATATAAAAATTTTCATTAGTATTCTAATCATTCACATCTCAAGTGCAAAAAATTAAATTACAGGATACATAGATTCTGTTGTATCCAACTAAAAAAATTGCAAAATAAATTAAAACCACATCTCAAGCTAACACAAACACCTTGAGTTCTAATATTCCAAAAAATACATAATCTTGCTAAACTTTAAATCATATCTATGATGTAGAAATGACACTCTTCTCCTAGGTCCGAAAAAAAGAATTGCAGGTGCCTCTAGCCTTTTTCTGTGCAACAAAATCTGTATCCTCTTTTCTGTTTCAATCAAAACACACAAAATATCATGTGCAACAAAAATTAGATAACCATACTTATTAAAAAGATTTGAAGAAGATAAATTTAACACACACCTCACTTCGGCAGGAATTGTGTATGAGAATTTCTTGGATAATCAAAAGGAACAAGGATTTTCAGAGGAATTGTGTCAATGTGGGGGTAGAGAAGGTGATGTGTCAATGTGAGTGGGCATGGAAGGTGATGTGCAGATGTGTAGGGGTATAAATATCTTGGGTGAGGGATAAAAAGTAGGCATAGTCGACTCAAGTGTACCAAGACCACTTTCTCTGTCTAGACCATGACCTGACCCACCATCTTGAGCATGACCTCGGTGATCAACTCTCTCTCTCTCTCGCTCTCCCTCTACCTCGAATGGGCAGCATACGTGATGGTGTTGATGATACCAAAGGTCTAATAAATGGCTCATGTGATGTCGAAGCATCTTCAGTGTACCCGGAGATATGATGGTCTTCAACGATCTGGTGTAACTCCGATCTGGCAATATGATGTATGTCGCATAAAGGACCAGGGGTATCAACACAAGAGCGATTGGCTATGTTAGCCATAGTGGTAATATGCGTTAACCAAAGAAAGAATTTTAATTACATATTCTAATAATTAAAAAAATGTAAATTTTTTTAGAAATACATGGCTCTAATTTACCAAAAGATCCAAACTACAGACTGTAGTATGGAACCTCATATCATCTCTATGAAGTCGCGGTGTCATAAAACACCATGTAATATGACAATACCACTGCATGTATAGATAATGAAAGTCCATTATACTCAATTCTGTCAATTGGTAGTTGGTAGTGTGATGGTTGCTAGCAATTCCTTATGTCTTGCTTCAAAAACTTCATCGCACACAAATTGTGTGTGATGCTAGTTGGCAATGATTGTGTCAGTTATCCCTACTAGAGGCGTTACCCATGATAGTAACTTCATGGCACATGCACACACACTTTGTTTCTAAAGTACACATTTTCTCTCTACAATTCGAAAATTTTCTTCTCATAGGATTTTGAATCTGATACCATGATGAGGTACATGCTAAATGGAAGGATTGAATAAAAATCACACAAAAGAAATGTACAAATTAAGTACTTATATATCCATATTACAGAAATAAAAATAAAATAAAGTAATACACTCAAATCACAATAATGTATGTGTGTGTAAAATAAAAAATAAAAAAGAGCATGAAGCATATATTATATATTGAAGCACGTATAATGTATAGATAGATATTTTAATAGAAATCTCAACAATTTGTATTGTTAATTATTATTAATAGATTATGAAGTTTGAGTCCATGTCATATCTATAGATAATTAATTCTTATGATGTGAGTTGGTTCTCATGGGTGGATTAGTTAAGGTGTGTATGAGGGAGCCCAAACAACCATAATTATTAAAAAAAAATTATCAATAGAATATAAATATAAAAAATGTCATTATTTATTTAAATAAATAATTATTTATTAGATAGTTTTTTTTTATTTTATAATACAATTGAAATGTGAGAGTGTAAATCAATAAGAAAGTGGAATGGTGCCGCTTAGGGTAAGGTTGAATATTAATGCAAGTGAAAACATGTAGCTCCAACAATCTATTAGTATTATCTACTTGTATGTGTTCTGACCAATTTTTTTCTTAAATATGGATGACTTTGGTTTAACATTGAACAATAAAAAGAGTAGAGGGTTGTTTGAATCAAGAATAATGTGTTAGATTAAAGAAATAATGTGAGTTAAGTGTTTCAAAGTAGGACAAATAACAAACCACCGAGGGAGAGCTGTTGAATGCTTGTGCAATGCAATCTTTCCGTCGGTGAGGTGGGGTTTGGTGGAGAAGGGGAGGCCACTGGTGGGATAAACGGCAGAAGAAAATCAAGGGTTTTGTTAAAATGGAGAAGAAAAAAATAGGGAGAATGAAGAAGATGATCGTTTGGGGATAAATTTGTTCAATTGCCTGCGTTAAGAATATCGATCATTGGTTTAATTTAATAGCTGTCATTTCCAATGTCGGCATTTGAAAATTTTTTAAAATTCAATAGCCGGTGTTCACAACACCGGCTATTGAAATTTAAAAAATCTACCACGTGGCAAATGTTGCAGTTCACAATGACGGGCATTGCCACGTTGTTTTCAGATGGACTAGTTTGGGTATATTTTTGAAACACGAATTAAATATTAGTTTTTTTTATTTTAAATGTGTTATTTCAATACCAAACTCAAAAAAATTTTAAAGTAAATGGAGGGGTCGCAATAACCTCTTAAAATCTACAAACTCTGAAGCTTTTATCACTTTTTTGATAGAACTTTCTAACATATATATCAATCACACAAGTTATTATCCTTAAATCTTCCTCTAATACCACTGTTATAAAGATAAAACTCATAAAAATAATTTTAAAATAATAAATTCAATGCTAAAATAATAAAATAAACAAGAAAATAAATAAAATTTAAGCTAAAAGAGTATTAGAGTTGAGATGATTTACTTAAATGCTAATTAATGAAATAAAATCAAATTTGAGTTGAGATAATAAATTTCTTTTGTCAAATAAAATCAAATTTCCTGAATAAATTTCTAATGTTGGCAAGGTAAAATTTTACTTAAATGCTCAGTAATGATGTTATATTGTTTACATACCCACTTAAATGCTAATTAATGATGTTATAAATAAGAAGTTGAATAAAAAGAAAAAACATGAAAAAAAAATAAGATATTTGTTGGAAATGGCACTAACAACGTACTCACCTAGTGTACTCACCTAGTGGGTCAAACTTGGGTGTGTTATTGTTGATGCCTTTATAGACTTGATATGGTTCATCTTCTTAGAGTTGCGTGATATATATCTTTTAACCTATGGTAGAGGGGAGATTTTGTTGGGCGTACCTGAATTGGGTATATTGTATTTTATTTTGTTTATAATTTTGTTTGATCATTTATATAATTCAATGATGAGATTTGTATATAATATGTTATGAATAATTCATATTTCTTAAAGAAGGCCCTTGTTAATTCAAAGCAATTCATAGGGTATATAATTTGTATAGGCCAACCAAGATTCATAAAAGGATGTAGTTTTTTTTTTTCCTACTTATATGATACAAAATCATAACTTGAAAATTGACATCATAAAAAATATACTTTTGGAATTATAAAATAATAAAATAAACAAAATTATAATTAATATAAATATATATTTAAAAAGAAATAATATGATGACTTGGATTTGGATGCATCATAAAAATGTATTATTTTAAGAATCACAGGAAAAAAAACGCGCTCCCATCAATGAAATATGATATATAGGTACAGCAAAGAGGCTTTAAAACACTATATTTAAAATAACTTGTAATGTAATATGTAACATTCATCCGCCTCATCATCCTTGAGATTTAGAATTTTGTTTGACTCATTTTTCTCAATTATTCCCACTTGCCTCTTTCTATTTTTATTTCTTTATACTCGTGTCATCAAATATCTGTATATTTACGAATTGGCCGTAGTGAACTAGGTATGGTTAAGATTCATTTTAAAATTTTAAAATATGCTATCTTCCATAAATATCTATCATAGCTTTTAATGTTATTAGAAAACATGGTAGCTAGATGTGATCTCATAAACACTTGATAAAACGCAATGATATGTTAATTTAATTAAATTACTTCATTAAATTTAAATTGCATTTTGTAATGATTGAAAAATATAAATTGATCTAAAAGTGCACCTTAAGTTATTTCTAATATTTCATTGTTCGCTAGCATTGTTCTGCTCCTGACTCTGTAATTATGTTGTACTACCTGGTATTAACTTTTATCTATAATTTTATCAAATTAATTTTTAAAATAATATTCAAAACGCGCTTACCTCTCCTTACCCTACAACCTCCATTACGACGCTTCATGGAGCTGCTTGAGCTCCATTATAGAGCTCGTTGAGAGAGGTGATGATTAGCAGCCAAGTTTCACACTTGTAAATTGTTTTCATTTAATCAAGAATAATATACGACTATTTATATGGTATATTAAGGATTTAATTTTTAAAAGTGCCAACCTCTTGCTTAATGTAGGCATATTCCAGAGAAGTTTATAATTTAATCAGACTTAAAAAATCTCAGCATTTTCAATTTGTAAATTGAGAAATGTAATTTAATCATTTACAATAATGGTGCATTCTATCAATTGAAAAGTATCAAGATCTTTCTAAGTTTCTCTTTGCAAATTGCTCTGAATTTTGTTCTTTTATACTACATTTGGTATTAAATGCAGATATATTCATTACCATCAATTGCATTATGCTACGTTTATTAAAAACTATATTCATTGAGCTCATAGTTCCAGTGAGCTTTGTGCAAGCTAGTTGAGTTAGAATTTAACTCCTAGTGGTATATTGGTACGACAAAGGGGTATGAAATATTTATTCTCATTATTGATGTCATTTGATATATATATATATGGTTAAACATTGTTTTTTAATTCTTATTTGATTTACTAAATGAATACCTTAGGAAACCTGCTCGTCCAGAGAATCTACAAAATTTTTAATACTAAATTTAAATATCTTTAATAATTTTTAATCCTAATATTTTTCAATTGTATACCTTCTGGTTTATTCAATAGTTACTAAAAATATATGTTACACATTATTTAAATTAGGATCATGGGAATAATTCCTAATTAAGGTCCTCCTCTACATGGAATAAAAAATGTTAGAAGCAAAAAAAAAAGGTATTAAGAGATGTCGTGCTGCGCCAGCATTATTTTTGGTAGACTTGCCACCTCAACCACCCCAACACATTGACCAGTCATCATTGAAACAAAAATAAAAATAAAAAATAAAAAAAAACAGAAATCCATCTACTTGTGCCACACATTAGACCTAGTGTAAACTAAGCATAATTATAAGATAGCGTATAAATTATAATTGTAGTAAAAAATAAAAAAAATTTAATTGCATACCAAGATCCAAGAGAATCATAAAATAAAAATGATATACAATAATTAAAAATAATAGAAAAATTACATTTGTAAATTATAATTGTAGTATTGAGTGAATTATTGTATAAAAAAGGTAATCATAAAATAAATACAAAATCAATGAATAATAAACTATAATGTCACTCAATGTTTGTATGCAAATTATCATTATCATGCAAGCATCTAATGGTATCACTAGTAGTGCCCTAAATATCCTTCAAGTTCTGCAAGTCATCATCTGCCAGCAACTCTAGTGCTTCTATTCTATCCTATATTTCCAACCTTCTAAACTTCCAACTACTTCATGCATATAATTATCTTAATAATATCTGATCGTAATTTTGATCTCCTATGTGAAATGATACTTGTTATAATAAAAAAAGTAGATTTTGATGCTATGTTCAACATCAGAGTGGTCATAAGATTATGTGCCATCTTAGACATCAAGGGATTGGTGGATTGATATAATTTTTATCATATTAAAATATCTATGTTCTTATTTTCATTAAATAATAATATTGAGTAGTAATTAGTATCTAAGTATCAAAATAATTTGTTCTTATTCGACTGATTACCTCATTGTTTCTTCATTGCTAACTAAATAGAAAAGATATCATATCCGAATATGATGTTTATGTCCATACTTAGAGCTTGGAAACAAATACTTTTTTACACAATATTGTAGTATGTAAATAACTAGGTTAATTTTTCATGATTGAAACCTTCATGTTGGCATCCTTGATTCATATGTGCGGATTTGTATGTTAAAATATTCTTTATCCTTTCTATCTTAATCCTATGATCCATGCAAGTAGTTAGGTAATAAAGAGATAGAATTGTGGATCTACTTTAAATACATAGTTTTCATCTCAACGACTATGACACTATGTGTAGGAGGACCGCTAAACTCTCTAAATATGCTATTAATGTTGCACATATGTCTAAGTACAATGCAAGTGGTCAGAGTATACACAGATGAATACATATTCATCATGTCATAAAAAATCTTAAAGATTGTCATAAAATAAATTCTTATATTGTAGTCAGAGTCATCGATAATAAATTTATTATTTTTTCTATTAACCTAGTTATATATCATCTATTTGTATCCAATACATGCCTTCAATATTAGGTAATTATAATTTTAATAGCATTTCACATCCACTTTGAATTTCTTTTTTAGATCCATTGATAAACATAGACTATCAAACTCTTGTTGTCTACTAGGCATCCTAAGAATTTTAATGAGTTTATTATTTTTTCTAATGCATGGGAAATAACATTCATTTCCACTTGTATAGTTGTATTATTAGGTTAATAATGTGACATATGCACATAACTTAAAAAATCTTACCTAATGGCTTATTTTTGATAGTTCAAACAAACATATTTATAGTGACTCCATTATTAATTAGATACATTATCAAATGTGATACTAAACATTTTATTGTGAATGTTATAATCTTTTATGATCCTTGTCATACAGTCATATAGGGTAGGGCCATAATGAGGATGAAAAATCGCAAGAAATCCGAAATTTTTTTTATTAAGTTTCCATGTAAAATCTACATAGTGGGTGATGATTTATAAAATGATATATTATCGTGACTAGTCTAAATATCATACACCACAGACACCACTCTATTATGTTTCATGAATTCATTAGTTATTAATTATTTTCTAACTAATAAATATTTTATTGTCATTTTTACCCGTCGACCTAAGAATCCTATGATAAGCAGGATATAAATAGGTCTACTTGATACTGACTACCCTAGGATTCTTTACAAATTTAATTGGAAGACCCATTATCATAATCATTTTGATAATTCCTTACCTCCATAAATTATTGTGGTATATGAACGAGGTCAAAGAAGTAGCACTAGATCCAACTTCAAAGACCCCAACGCTTAGGCTCAATTGGGGTTGCCTAGGATTTAATGTACTATATATTTTTTGGTGCATTGATCGACAAGCCTATTAAAGTGGTCCATGCCACCTATATTCCTATTTGTAAATATTGTTTGATAATGTATATATTGTATTCATGTTTCATTGATAGCCCTATAATTTTTATTTTTTATTATCTTAAAGTATGTCCAAACAACTAAAATTAATCTTTTTTTAGGGATTTGAGTTTGGGTCGAGACCATAGGAGAAAATATAGTTTTGTCATTCCTTTCTATAGGGTTGTCATTATTATTCAAATATAAATCAATGTTAATTTCATTATCATTATATTTACTATTAGCCATTAGTTATTTTTTTAGTTTATGTTTAAAAAAATTAATTTATATTTGTAAACAAATAAAAAAAAACTAAGATTCTAATATTAATAGGCAAAAGCATAATTGCTACTAGAACTGCCGCTTGTCTGTAATAAGTTGTGATTTTCTTTGTTATTAAAAAAATATTCTACAGTTCTGGTTTTCAACTTTTAAAGAGCAAAGATACATAGAGAGAAATAAAAAATTAAAGAACAAACTATAAATTGAGAATGAGAGAGAGCTACAACATATATAGGAGAGGAGAGATATATAGAATTGAGAATGAAAAACTCTAAATATTTAATCTATATTAATATATATTTTTTATTTTTTATAAACTATATTTTTGTATTTTTTTTATTTTTTTTAATATTTAAATGGGTAAAAACTTGACAGCCATTTGATTTCTACCCTAGTCATTAGAATTAATTCAAATGACTAGGATTTAATTAGCTATTTTAATTTATTTTAAATGAACTTGGATGCACGCAATAGATAATGACAGTGACCGCTATAGTTGTTGGGCATGTGCATACCGCATACGTTTGGTTGATGCCCCATGGCTGTAGCCATTGGGACTTCTGTCCCAATGACATTCACCACATCAATGTGACAATATGAGTATTATTAAAAATACCCACCACATGGACATGTCAAATACATTTGAATAAAAAAAAATAGTTTTTTAAAAATAAGTTCTGGCATAGGTGAGACACATAATAAACTATATAAAAATATAGTTTATTGTATGTACATAATACAATTTAATGTATCTTATTTTTTGGTGCATCGATTGTTATTTCTTTAGATATGTAATTTCATTTGCACACACACAAACACACTGTTAAATTTTAATCATTATTTTAAAGTGCGTTCATATTATTGATGTTCTATTAGTTTATTATTTTTTAGGTGACATATGATTTTGGGTCAATTCTATTTGAAAAAAAATATAGTTTTTATTTTGAATTTCTTGGTAGGATTATTATTGTTATCTACATTTAAGTTAATATCATTTTCATTAATAATAAATTTATTATGTGATGTTTTTTTTAATGGGTTGTGTGTTTTAAATAAATTATGAAAGTTAAATAAAATGAAATTCACAAAAAAAATAACAAATAAATTAGTATTGTGCCATAGATTACTTTGTTATAAAATCTAATCTCAATATAAGTTGTAGTGTTGCGCATGTATATTCATATCATCTATCTCATATGTGTAAATATTAATCTTAAATCATGATTTAAAAAAATAATATAATCTAATTCTAATATTATAATTTTAAAGGATCAGTAGAAAAGAGAGCATAAAGGAGAGAGAGTCAGAGAGAAAGTATATGAAAAAAAATTTAGAATGAAAATTTTAAAATTTCCTTATTTATATAGAGAAAATTTGAAAATAATAATAATTTTTTTAAATTGGCTAGATTGTTGATGGCCATAAATTCTAATCACAATAGTCGTTGGAAGTAATTTGGTGATTATTGTAATACTAAATAAATATATAATAATTTGGTTTGTTTCAATATTCTAGGACGACAGGGACAATGACATGCATAGTCTATCAATGTTCTAGTCAGAGCCCATTGCATGAAAAACAATGGGCTTGGTAGGGTAGGCATGAACGCCCAATTCTGATGGGGCACATAAGTGGTATTTGATTTAAATGGCTGATTTTTATCAGAAAATTATGTTGTTTGTTAGTCACTTGATTGGACTACATGCATGACCAAAGACCCAATCATAGATAGAGGTGTCAAATGAGCATTGCCATGTTGGCATGACCTTTTTTTTCAAGGCATGGTCATTCCACGGTGCCTTGCCAGGCATGGAACGATGGCTCGATCCACTGGCAAAACATGACATGGTAGCATGGCCATGTCGGATTGATGGGAACGAGATTCTTTTTTGTGGTTTGAAAGAATTCTGTTGGTCATGTTGCTGATTTTTTAAAATAATTAGACTACCCTGTGATGGGGCAGTCTAATTTTTAATCTCACCCTACCTCGGGCATGGGGCCGAGGTCTAATTGTTAAAAAAAATCTCAAACTAGGCTAGTCATGCCCAACGTGGGACCCTTGTCTAC
The DNA here is from genome assembly GCA_029783825.1 of Sapria himalayana. Taxonomy (NCBI): domain Eukaryota; kingdom Viridiplantae; phylum Streptophyta; class Magnoliopsida; order Malpighiales; family Rafflesiaceae; genus Sapria; species Sapria himalayana. The sequence goes on from JAREIK010003224.1 coordinate 197,442, forward strand.
TGGTCATTCGTGCTGGTTTACCATGCCACTGGATCATGCATACTGGTTGTGCCTAACCTGGCACAAGGTACAGTTGATGCTGGCCTAGCACAACATGAATTATATAAATGCGGTGGCCGGGCATGAGGCATGGTTCTGGATCATGCTAGGCCAAACACTTTTGAATCGGGCCATGCCTGGGCTGCCCGGCCTTATTGTGTTGTGATATATATATATCACAAATTTAGATGAAAAATCTAATGATATTTTAATATTTTTTTGATATAGAAGTTATATGTATCATGAAGGAATATTTTTTTGTTATAAAGGAGATATATACTTATTATTTTTGGGTTGTGAACTGATACATACTTTTGTTAATATAGTGTTGATTTAATTATTTATGTAATTTTTTTAATTAACTCAATTATGTATAATCAAATTATATTAAATATTAATTATATAATATTATTATATCAAATATACAATATTTGATTAATATTGCTAGTCATTTCTTAATGTTGTATTGCCAAGTTCATTTTGATATAATTCTTTGCATTATGAGGTATACAAAGAAGTTTTTAGGATTTGAGATTTTTTTTAGTCACCATGGACATGGACACTTACAACTAACTTGGCAATCAAATTTGAGTTGAGGATAAATATATATAAAAAAGTAGTTTACGATATTATTTTTTATATTTTTATTGAATACAATTTGATGTCGTGGAAAAATAAGAAATAAGCACGTGTTTATCTTTATTTTTGATATATTTTATAAATTAACTTAATTATTTATATGATAATTATATGAAAGATTAATTTTGTGATTATTATCATGTCAGATATAACATATCTGATATGTATATAAATAATTGTTTCTTAATTTTTTTTATTATATTATTAATGACAACATTTTGCATGTTGTCATAATTCATATACAAGAATAAATCTCTAAGATTTGAGATTTATTTTTGTCATTGTAGTTGCATCTAATGAATTTGACATTCAGATTCGAGCTGAGCATCAACATATATAAAGAGATGGCTTACAATGTGTTTTTATATTTTTCATAGAGATAATTTTTTATCATGGAAAAATATATGATAAGTAGTTATTTTGAGATCTAATTCATAAATATAATTAAAACATTTAATAATAGTTATTTTTGAGTTATTTTGGATTTTAATCGACTAGATCATGTGTGATTGTTTTTTTTTTAAAGAAATTATTCAGAATTAAATCTTTGATGCATCATATATACAAATAATGAAGAAGACATCCAACATCTTCATGAGCTTGAAGCGTGAAGGTGTTGTTAATTTTAATTTAAGTATAAATTTGATATTTTTAATACTCTACTGTGACAACTGAACATTGATACATAAATAAAAATTTTTTGTTTCTGAGGTGTGAAGATATGCAATAATAGTAAATGTAGTTAATGCATGGTTTTTAAATGTAGTTGATGCATAGTTTTAAACTTTAGTTGATGTATTTGATGCAAAGGACGTTGGTGCTCAAAAATCTTGATGAGGTTGTAATTAAATTGGGTAGATTGTTTAGTTATCATTGATTATACTTCTAATATGTAAATGATGGAATGCAACTTAGATGTGGCATCAAATAATTTTGGGAATGTAAGGATTCATTATATAATTGAGTTTTTAGCTTTAAGAATATATTTACTAACCATGAAATAATTCATTTAAAAAGTATATAGTCACTTCTATATTTTTCAAATTCCAACTTTTGGGAAGCAAAAAAAGCAATGATAGAAATGTTCTATAAAAATTAGAGGCTTATAATAATGAAATATTTTATCTTATCTATTTTACATTATATTGATTTCTATAGAAAAAAGAGATATTCTATTTGTTAGTGTTGGAGAGAGTTTTATTTGATGGGGGTGATTTGTACTAGTTGTTTTTGAAAATTGATGGATTAATTCATAAAAAATGGTCTAATTCAGGACAATTTGTAGATTTAATATGAATTTGACAATTTAATTAACTTTGAAGTACAAACATATAGTATTTTACATCTCAACTACGTTATGAAGACACTTTTTTTAATGCTTGCACTACAACAAAAAACATAATCAAAGACTCTTAAAAAACGTCATTATATATAATTCATGTAGCTTATCGATAGCATCATCCGCTAGCGTGACATAAAAAGTCTTTGCATATAATGACATTTATTTGCAGTGTCGTTGAATCATACCTTGATGCTAAAATAAGGTGTCATTGTTTATTATACTAATCTGCCTTGACACGTAGAAAACGGCATAATTTGTTGTAGCCATCTTAAATTATTTGAATACTATGACACTTAGTAAAAGTGTCACTGAAGATAATGATTTAATTAAATATAAATTTAATAATTATTGTAAATATATTTTCACCTGTTATTGTAATACTGCATGCACATAAGAACAATATTTTTTACAATCCATACCAAGAATAAAGTTATCAAGTACAATGGGGAACTCGGACTTCTTACAATTCAAAAAAAAATATTAAATAATTTCAACATTCATTTCTTTAAATCTATTCAAAATTTCTGATATCAGCAACCCAATTGAGCCTTATCTCCAATAAACTGCTTCATGCTAGCCTGACAAAGTTGAAAGTTAATTTCCAAAAATGGTAACCTACATACAAAAAGATGAACAATAAATAATTACACTTGCAGAAAAAAAATATATTATAGAGCATTGGAAAAAAAACAGGAATGATAACAACATATCATAAAAATAATTTATATAACAATTGACATATATGATTAAACAAATTTAACAACAACAAAAATAAAGTTAGTAGTAATGGATAAAATTTAAAGCAAGAGATTTATCAATTATGGCATAAAAATTGATCAAATTTTTTAAAATACAAAACAATAATAATTCATTAAAAACCTATATGTGTGTAGTGAGTTGAAAGATCTCACAAATAACTTGAAAAAACACTACAAAAACTAATTAAATATAATAAAATGAAAAGTTAAATTTCTTGCCATCTTTCCAATACATCAAAAAAACTCGATGAGATCCTATGTAATATAATTTCAAGTTCTATTTGATTACACAAATATACTAATCCAATCAACTTATAGTTTTAGATTCATTAATAAAATAAAGGCTACGTGAAAAAAAAAATTGTGCCTTGAAATAATAAATGTGTTTTATAAGGGTGAAAAGGTAATTTACAATGTTGTGGTAAAGTATTGAAGCCAAAAGTCGAAATCACAATTTTTTCCATTGCTAATCTACAAAAAAAAATATGGTTGAGAACATAAACAAAAGATAATATGATAATAATAAAATTCCAATTGCATATTCAAGTTTTGAATATTTAATAGAAAGTAAGAAGTAATAAACTTGATCTCATTATAAAAAATACATTTATTATCACAATAGTTCATGGACCATTCCAAAATTATAAGATCTTCTAACTTGACCAAATATAAGTTTACCTTTAAATGCCTATGAATCATGCATACAATATACTAACGTAATTCAACCTTTGGAAATTAGAGAAATAAAATGAATGTGTAAGGAAAATACTAAAATGTCTTCAAATGATTATGTCTAATAATTTATCTTCAATCATAGTTTGGGTCAAAAGAGATATAAAGTATGAACCTCATCAAAAGTTAAAGTTGGAAATGCCAAAATTTGTTCATGCTTCAATACAAAAAGGTGTCCCCAATTCTTTTCAAACCGAGAAAAGTATTAATTGAGTCACCAACATCACCCATTCAGATCGTACTTCATCCAACTCATCTTTGTTGTATGATTTCATCCCATTAAACTGTTGAAAAGTAAAGTATTATTTTCATCAATAAAATTGAAAAATAAAAAAAACCTGATATATTGAGAAATAACAAATCAACACATACTTTTGTTGTAAGACATCCTTGATCGAGAATGATATCTTTCATATATCTCATTACATAGTATCCATATTCAACACTACCTTGTTGTCTTGGGCACTGAATGGAAAATAAAATCATTATAAATATATATATGGAGTTACTTGCAAGTCATATTGTACTAAGTTTAAAATTAAGCAGAAGAAACTAAATATTTTATTACTCAGTTAATGAGTTATTTACCCCTAATACAACCCAATTAGGGTCTCTTTTTGATGATTTATATTTTTTAAGGGGATGATTTCTTAGAGCCCTGTAGAAAGAAAAAAATTGTTGTTAACAAAAATGTTTCATTCTATAATAAGAAGGGAAAAACTTACATATTAACAATGTCTTTAAGATCATCTGAAGGTTGATGATGCAAGGAATCAAGGTAATAGGTGATCAAAGTCCTTATGTCAAGTACCACCAAAACCCAATGACAACTACAAAATTAACATTAGTGTAACAACATAACATTTATAATTTGATAAATATGCATACTTATAATCTTACTTATGTTTAATAATTTACCATGGGTTATATGGAATAAAAACAAAATCAGTATTATTTGCATTCATCAACCGATTAGCTATAATCCCTGACCTATTTTTCTTGTTTGCTTCTCCCAATCTAGCTTTGGAAACCAAGGTCGGATTTACAAAAATAAATCACTCTGCCTCTTTAGCATCAACCATCTTTTTATGCAAGTGTCTGATTTAATTTCACACAATATTTGAAAGTTTTAATATTTTAATTTAACTAATATTAAATACAATTCTCATTATGAAAAATTAAAACATAAATAAGAAAGTTAAAATATATGAAAAACATATTAAAATTTTCTCTTACCATATATAGAACATAAGGCAATTAGATGACACCTCTATTGATGAAATTATGATATCCATATCTTCTTTCAAGAGGAAGGTCTTAAATGACTCTCCCAAAACCTCCTCTATGATTTCTACTGCATGTACCATTTCATCCTTTAGCAAACGTCCAACTAATGTAGCAAAGTTCTTGATATCTACAAGATTCTCATCATTAAAACTCAATGTTCTCTCTTTATTACTCTGTTTCTTAAATTTCTTTGAATCCTATAAAATATAAAATATCATTGTATATTTAAGAATTGTCCTAGATAAAAATGTTTTATTATTATTAACAAGAAAATTTTTATTTTAAAAAAAACACATACCTGGATGCGATTAGTAGTAAGAATGACTAATTGGGTAGGCCATAAAATTTGATGCCTAATAGCATCTCCAATAGTGATAATTTGGCTTGGAATAGGTACAGGAAGTAATGCATTTGGATCATAAGAAACATCCACAACAACAAGGAAGTTAGCACCACATTCAAGTACCATATTTCTAGCTGCAACTACATTTTCTTTTGTCCCTATGGCCAATTGACAATTCCTTACATGTAAAATGAAACAATATTGTTTAGTTATATGCAATCATCTAAAGTTGATAATTTCCAAGTAGGAAAGAATTAGTTAGACAAAATTGAGTTATCATAACTTAATGAGCTTATTAATATAATTTTTTATATAAACATATATTGTAACATTACTTCTATATAGGAATTAATCAACTAGGTAAGTTGATATGAAAATTATGAGTTTGTGTTAACATATTTTTATTATAGAACATAATATTAATTACAACTTACCTTGTTTTCTTTTAGCATTGGAGGTGTGTGGTCATCTACTCGATGTTTTTGTTGCTCAACACTTTCAGGAAGGACAATATGTTTTTGGAGCATGTTATAGCTACCAACATCTTCTTGAGGTGCGGTGGGTACCATTTGTGAGAGTTGGAATACAATCTTTGCCTCAAACTTTGATTGTCGCTCTTGTGATTCTTTCATAAATTCCCGCAAAGCACTATCTGCCACAGAATGAAAATATTATCGTGGAGTATAATGCTTTCCTTAACCTCGTACTCGACCATTATATTCAGGAGTTCCCAATGCTTCTGTAAGTATGTCATTTCTATTGAAACTCAAACTAATTTCTTGTAACTGTTGCAACATCTTATCCTGATATACAATGATATTATAAAATTAAATGTTATATTGGTTAATATAAATAAGTTATTAATTAACGTAAATGAAATATTTGTTCCATAACTTATACTTACAATCTTCTCCACTACTGGAATGACCACTTCATCATACGTGCCTTCTTTTTTCACCATTGCTTTCTTCCATAAAACACTTCTATCCATGACTCTAGTAAAGCTGGTTTCTACCGACTTTTACAATATTGCAATGTATTATAATGAGTCTCTAGGCAAAATCAACATAAAATAAAAAGTAAAGTAACAACATCTTTAACTTACCATCTCCTCCTCAAGACCAGCATATCCCTTCATACTAAGATGATTATAAATATGCTTTTTCTTTCTTTCCTTTTGAACTTCTCTAAACTCTTATAAATTTTAATTTATATTAAGTAAAGAAAAAATGAGAAAATGTCATGAAAATAATTAGAAATTTACCTAAAATCTTTGAGTCAATCTTTCTTTGACAAAAATTGTCCAATCTTCATCTTCAATAAAACTGTATTCAACTGGTGGTTTTTTAAGAAGCTCTAGTTGGTCTTTGAATGGAATGATATACTTTGTAGTCAACATGTTCTTGAAAAATCTAAAGCACCTGCCAATTGTTTTTATACAGTTCCTTCTACTTTTACAATCCAATGTAAATGCAGCCTAGAAGTAATGAACATAGTTATTAGTGGTTAAAAAAATTTGCAAAAAAAAATAGAAAAAGTTATAAATAGAAAAAAAAAATACAAGTTTACCTCAATGGAGTCTCACAATTTATTCTTCAATTGCTTAGGTACATGGTGCCAAGTGCTATATCTAATTGGGACCATGGTACGTGCCAATACCCCTAAATAACTTGTGAGATGCATCGCAGCTTGTCCAACATAAACACCATCAACATTATACTTAACTGAAAGTTTTATTCATTTGCTCATATTCTTGATGATCATAGGCTTTCTTGTTATCCCTCTGCATTTATTTCTTGTAGTTGCTTTATCTTGTTGTTATGTTTCCATACCTATCATAAAAATAAATATAATGTTAAAAAAAAGTACAAAAATATCCAAAAAAAATTTAAAGAATAAAAAATTAACTAATTAAAAGCATTACCTAATCAGCTACTTTGCATAAAACATAATAATGTCAATTTTTAGAATATTCTGAACCTGCCATTAACTAAAATTAAAAGCATAACATTCATCTAATAACAAAGAAGAATAAATTAACTAGTAAGCAAATATTTAAAATACAAAAAACTATAGAAGCATATCAATTCACAAAGCCATAACAAAGATAAAAATTAGATACATTTATGATTTGTAAGCATGGACATTTAATGGAGGTTTTATTTGCAGAATTTTGTATTGGAAATGTAACAAAGCACTCAACTCCATCTTCATATTCCTTCGATCTTCGATCCTTTGAGATCTATCAATGATCCATTTTTAAAGAAAAAATTATTTCCAATAGTGATCACACTTCAAATGGAAGAACAGATCAACATTCCAATATTATTCGTTTAGCAACCTTTTCTTTATCTGTTAAAAAAATTCAAAAAACAATTTAATAAAATATTAAAATGCATGTCAGATATAAGATAGAAGGGATTAACATTAATTTTTTGTAATAATGTTGAATTTGTTTACATAGGTAACATTATTAAAATAATATTTAAACATGAGAAATTATTTCTCATAGTTAGTATGATTCCTAGAAAAAAAATATTTAAACAAAAAAATATCATTTAATTATTCTTTATATTAAAGTAAAATATGAGAAAAGTCAATTTATTAATAAAAAAAATATTTTATTCTCCTCCAAATCCGATCCTAGAACATCCCATCATGCATTCATGTGTATTATAGGTTTTTAAATTTTTTTTTGTTATAATTTTAACAAAAAATTATTTTTATCATTTTTGAGGTTATAGCTGATTCTCTAATTTATAATAATAAAGGCCATTATATTACATTGGGGAAAAGAAAAAACAAGATGCTTTTTTTTTCTAACATGACTAATGAAAAGAGAAAATAAATTGTGTAATGAGAAAAGGAAAATTTTAATTGGCCATGTATTTTCCTATTAACTATATTATTTTATTTATTTCTAGCTACTTAAAAATTTTAAATTCTATTTACTAGACCCCCAACTCTTTTTTTCCTTATTTGTGTAGCTTATTTAAACAAATACTTTGCTTAATTTCTCATTTTCAATAATCCATATTCTCATGTATAAAAGGTAGATAACGTATATGTTCTCTTTTTGATAGTTAATATCCTTATTTGTGTATATTATTTTTATAAATACTTTGTTTAATTTCTCATTTCTTATAATCAATATTCCCAGGTATATAAGGTACATCTTTTTGTTTTGATAATAATATCCCTCTTTTCTTTCTTTTCTTTTTAGTGAGGAAGATAGTAATATTCTATTCATACTTCTCAATGTATAGAAATCACTTAAAAATAGAGTAAAAGTATTTAATTAGGTGAGTATTAAATTACCTTTCATCTATTTTAATACAAGATACTAATATATTTTGACTTTGTTGTAATATCTAACATACAATAAACAAATACGTGAGCTAGATGAATTTATAGATATGACATTACATGTCTCTAGGTCCTTAGCTAATTGATTTTGAAATGGCATGACTAATTAGCACATATTTTTATGAAATATAGCCTCATTTTTTTCCATACTTTCACTGTCTGAAAAACAGAGGATGAGAGAACAAATGGAACAACATGTATAAAAATGGCATGAGATCTAAAATAAAAAAGAATGGATAATCACCTGCTCAAAGCCAACAACAAGAATTGCCCACTCTATATCCCTTGTAATTAGTAAATTGGACCTTGCAAGAAGAACTGGAGACTGAGCCTGAAAATGGGAAATGGAAAAGAATTCATTATTACTCTGTGATAGAATAGTAGCCTGAAAATAGGAAGCAGATAACTAAACTACGGAAAAATTACCGAAAAACCCAGCACCAACATTATAAAATCTACATTGATTGAAGGAAACATAACAAATTAAACATCACAAAATAGCAACACAAAACATGATGCCGAAGATATGATGCATAAGCCATGTACAACTCCACTTTCCACAGTTTGTAAATCTAAGCCGTGTAGAAACTGATGACAAGAGTATTTGACTACAATTTTTATCTATCGATCCTAATTTAAACTCCCTTTTAGCTTTTTATTTTGTCATGCCAAGCTACAAAAAATATCAGTATAACAAGGATAGCCATTAAGCATTATGTATTTTGGTAACATATCTACTAATTTAACAATAAAGGGCGGCGAGGACCTGTCGCGCAACGCGTAAGAATCTATTCACTGAGATCATGTGCGAGAATACCACAACCCTGAGGAAGAAAGATATAAATAAGCAAAGAGAATTCCATCAATGAAGAAATGGAAAATGAAGCCATAGAGAAGCAGGCCGAGACTCTTCCACTCAACTCTTCCAGTTTGTTGCCAGCACCAATTTCAAACCTATTACATATTTTACAAATAAAATATACTAACTAATTTGTTCCAATTCAATATATTCATAATTAATATTTTCATATCAATGACACTTATAATAGTGACAAGGTTTATATTTTTTAGCCCCTTATTATTTTTAACAAGCTATTAGTCTTAGCAATCTATTAGTCTTAACAATGACACATCTAGTAAGTGTCATAAAAACATAAAAGATGTTCCAAATAATGATGTTTTTAGAAAAATTAAATGACATGTCTAATTAATATATCTTATTATAAAAACAAATATTAATTTTTATCTTTTCCGCTACAAATTTACAATCTAGTGTGTCTAATATTCAGCTGCAGGTTTTTTTGTTTATTTATGGAAAGACTTCTGTTCCCAAACTTGAAGAACCTACAGAATGTTTCACACATGCAGCATATTATAAGCTGGCAGCAGATGCTTACGTTAAAGTCAACTTCTTCAACAAATGTATTGAGTGCTGTCAAAAGGGGGAGCTGTTCGACGAGGGACTCTGTTACATTTCCATCTGGAAAGAACATGCCACGCAACATCATTACATTAAACGAGACGAGGGCATAATATAAGATGCAAAACAGAAGATTTTGGAGGATGCTGTGAAGAAATACAAAAAGATCGGAAGACAAGTTCACAATGGTAAAATAAGTTAATCTCTTCAATTCAAGTGATTAAATGCGTAGTTTTTTGAAAAAATTACAGTGAATGGAAGAGCTGATACAATTAGAAACTTAATGGGAAAACTTCCTAGATGCTGCAAAAATTACCAAGGATATCTGAGGCGCTGCTTGAAGCCGAGATGTTGGAAAAGTCCGGAACTATTTGAAGAAGATGCACTAGTAAGTTAATGGGGAAACTTCCATATTTGCATATAATAGTGAGGCAGTCTTAATTTTATTAAATGAATACTTGCAAGAAATATAAAATTATATTAATCACATCAATTTATTAAAAGACGTAAAATTTTCAATTTAGTTTTATTTCTCTTAGGGATAAATTAAATATTAACAATTTAATTATAAAATTAAATAATATTACTTATTTTATAAATAAAACATTCAAATTTGAATGTAAAAATATTTAATTTTTATTAATTTGATCATAAATATCTTTTTATTTTTAATAAATAAATTTAAACTAAAATTTCATAATTTTTTTTTATTAATCAAGAATAAAATTTAAAATTTTATTACTTATTTTACAGATAAAAAATAAAAAAAATTACTTACAAATCAATTAATTCAAAATTAATATTTTCACATCAAAGACACTAATAAAAGTGACAAGATTTTTAATTTTCAGCCACTTATTCTTTGGCAATTTTTAAGGAGTAAAGAAATGTCCTAACCTATTAGCCTTAACAATGACACATCTAGTAAGTGTCATTCAATGTCTAATTACAAATAAAATAATTATAATTTCTGAAAGCGTCAATATATAAAACGTAATCAATTTGAAGTTTTGTTTTAGTGAATGAAGCATCAATAACAGAGAAAATGAAAATCAAATCTTGCTTCTAGAAGACACAGAGAAGTCGAGACCGAGAGAGAGAGAGAGAGAGAGAGAGAGAGAGAGAGAGACCAAGAAGGAATTGGGTTAGCTCCGAGCGAGGAGATCAAGAGAAGATCAAATTCAAGCTAGTATTGGGGGGAGTGAAAATGAAACATATCCTCTAAAAGGCAGAAATGTGATGGAGAAGAAAGCATCCATGACAGTCACTTTCTAATCTGCTATGCTTCTGCAACCTCCACTTCCAAGTACAAATGAACTCAATTAAAATGAAGAGAAGGAAACAAAAAAGTTACACTTTCACCCCTAGTTTTCCTCTGAATTAATTCTCAACATAAATCCATGGGCTCACTGAATTCACTCACAATTGTCATGATCACAAGGCCACTCGTGCATGTCCAGATACTTCCTCTCCTAGAACCAAACATGAGAATATAACGTTTCCCCCCCCCCCCCCCTCTTTCTCTCTACTTGTGAATTATGATAAGTTTATGCATAATATAAGATGCAAAACAGAAGATATTGGAAGATGTTGCGAAGAAATTCAAAAAGATCAGAAAAAGTTCACATTGATGAAATAAGTTAACCTCTTCAATTCCAGTGATTCAATGCGCTGTTTTTTGATAAAAGTTAAATGTATGGAAGAGCTGATACAATTAGAAACTTAATGGTGAAACTTACTGGATGCTGCAAAGATGACCAAGGATATTAGAGATGCGAGCTTGAAACCGAGCTGTTGGAAAATGCTGAACGTGATGAAGAAGACGCGCTCATCTTTCTAGCGATCGATTCTTCATTTTATTAAATGAAGTTAAAAATAATATTAAATTAATCGCATAATTTTATTAAATCACCTTAAATTTTCATTTTATTTTTATTTCTCCAAGGGATAAATTAAATATTAACAGATTAATTTTAAAATTAAATATTATTACTTATTTTATAAATAAAAAAATTCAATTTTTAATGTAAAAATATTTAATTTTTTTTTATTTGATCATAAGTTTCTTTTTATTTTTAATAAATATTTTTTTATTTGATAATTTTTTTTAATTAATCTAGAGTAAAATTAAAAATATTATTACTTATTTTACAAAAAAAAATACATAAGAAATTAGTTCCAAATCAATAAATTCAAAATTAATTTTTTAACATCAATGATACTAATAAAAGTGACAAGATTTTTAATTTTCAGCCACTTATTCCTTGATAATTTTTTAGGAGTTAAGAAATTTTCCTAACCTATTAGTATTAACAATGACACATCTAGTAAGTGTCATTAATATCTAATTACAAATATAATAATGACATTTTCTGAAAGTGTCAATGTATAAAACATCATTAATTTAAAGTTTTGTTGTAGTGTTGAGTGACTGAATTGTAACGACTCTTTACCATTGAACTTGTTATCATGCAAGGAGTGACTTTGAAATCTATGGTGATCGATTCTTTAAAATTAAGAAATCCTTTGTTTTGGTCAAAATGTCATGGGTTTCAATATAAAAAAATATGTTTTCTAGCATATTTTCTAGAATTTGAAATGGCGAATTTGTCTCAAAATGTAAGAGAACAAAAAGTTGAGACGATAATATTTTTATTTTCTAGCATTTATATTTTTATGTATGAAATATGCATACAAACTATCCAAAATTTTAATCTTAAAGAATATTAATTTGTTTCCTTAATTGTCTGATGCTTGATTGCTTGTGTCGATATAGCATTAGATTGAGAGAGGAAAGATGAACTCTCCTCTTTCAACTTTTCTTGGTTTCAAGATGTTGTAATCACAACTATTGATTTTGCTGGACTCGTGTTATTTAAAAATTAAGAAACTCATGCACTGTCAAACGACAATTTCTTCAAATTTTCTTATTATAAAAAGTGATCATGTGCAAATATAAAAAGATAAACTATATTAACAATATACAATTTGGCAAATTTGTTCATCCAAGGAGTGTAATTGGACATTAACTTATGAAATTAAGCTAGATTAATTATTTGGAGTTGATAGTTATGATTTATACAAGTAAATCAAAATGTATTGTATAAAAAATATGTATAATAAGTAATTATATGTTATAAGATTTATTATTTATAAGAATAATAAAAATTTGTAATTTAATCTTGAGAATTTGTTGTTAAAAAGTTTCAGAATTATAACTAGAACGGCAAAGAAAAAGAATAATAGAAACAAATCATGTTCCCCCACAAATTTGTTGTTAAATAGTTTCAGTGGGGTGAAACCCGATCAAAGAAAAAAAGAGTATATTTTACTAAAATATGTTTAATGCTGCCCCACAAATCAACAAATCACAGGATGATATATTTTAGTCTTTTATATTAATTTCTTTCACAATGTGGTTGATAATGACCTTGTGAATATATATGCTTATTTATTATTTGAACGTATTTTTTGGCCATACATTTTATTATTCTTTTGGAACTTGTGTATACAAAATTTTGATGAAATGTATTTGATTCTATCGTTCTTGATATAATTATCTTTAATTCGTGCAATGTAAGACTTAACTTATCTTATGTGTATCATTATTCATTATCTTTCAATAAGGTTGTTGGGTTATCTTTAACACATGGGAGTGTGTGTGATGGGGCATGGAGTAGGCCCTTATATGGGCCTAAACGAGAGAGGAAGCCCAAGTCCAATGATGAATTTTATTACTATTAATTTTTATTTAATTTTATTTTTGGATTTATCCTTTAGTGCTTTTGGATTTATCTATTAAGATATTTGGATTTATCCGTTTGGATTTATCTATTAGGATTTTATTTGTGCTTATAAATAGCACCTTAGGTTATTGTTTTTGGAACACTTGATTATTATTGAAAACTTGAGAATTTCATTCAATTTCTTTTATTTGCATTCTTTTTGTTTTATTTTATTATTCTTCGTAGCCGAGTTACGTCAGTTTGGTATCAGAGGCTAACTTCGATCTGAGATCGAGTTATCTCTATTTGTTTCAATTTCACATCCACACCCGCCTAACCACCCGGAAATCCATCGCCGCCGCCACAGATCTCTCACCAACCACCCTATTGGTAGCTCATTACGACAACAACAAAACCCAAAATCCTGATAAGGGATTCCCTTGCCACCACGCTAAGGAATTGTAGGCGTTCTAAAGGTTCTTCAGCGGGTATATTTTCTTTTACTTTGAAAACTCAGTTACTATTCGTATATTTAAGCATATTTTGTTTGATTGTTTTAGGTCTCAGTTTCTTTGATAGAGCATAAAGAGTCTTTAAAAAAAAATTTATTATTATTATTTTTTTAGTTATTCTTTCGTGACTCGTGCACTCTATGATATATAATCACATTACATTTTTGATTTGTGTTTGCTGCATTAACATATAGTTTATAAATTTCTTTACTAAGTGGAAATTTAGATTCTGTCTCAGCATGTTAGCCACCAAAAGTGATTTTGTTGCATCTTCTTCTTCACCTAACCCAAATGATCCAATTGAGAAACTCAACAATTTTGATTTAAGACTACAAGCCTTATCTCAAGATCTGAATGATAGTCTAGTTTGTATTACCCGTCATCATGATGCCAACAACGCACAATTTGATTCTGTCACTGCATCGGTAGGTAATTTAAATTCCATGTGTGGTCAATTGACTCAACGTCAATCGGCCCTCGAACAACAAACTCATGCAATAAATAAAAAAATGGACTTGCTTTTAACACATCTGGGTAAACATGAGATAGGTGACTATGTCAATGAAACTGTTAGGAAACACGTCGGGTCACCACACACTAGGGGTTTAAGTCCTTCTAGAGGTTCACATCAATCTGATGAATTCGTAAATGGTTTGCATGACAATTTGGGTAAAATGAACTCGAGTAGTCATCAAATTGCTCAACCTCACACAAGGTTACCTACAACAGGAGACCCTCAGTTTAACTTAGGTGATCGATTTCAACCTGCTAATGTCAACTTCCCATTAGATTACCAACCACCAAGGCAAACTTACCCACCAAATCCAGTGAGAGAAGATGTCGCTCCTCAGCGATACCAGCCTAGGATTAATGGTGTTTGGGGTAGAGATCAGGATAGACAGGGTAGACAACCTCCAAGGGACATCACAAAAAAAGTTAAGGTTAGTGCTCCTGAATTTGATGGTAGGATGGATCCTAATGTTTTCTCTGATTGGTTAGTTGCTATTGAGGAATATTTTGATTGGTATGAAATGATTGATAGTGAACGGGTTCGGTTTGCTAAAATGAAATTAACCAATTCAGCTAAGATGTACTGGCAGAATGTGTTGCAAGACATGCTTCGTCTGGGTGAACCACCTATCACCCAATGGGTTGTTATGAAAGCAAAGTTGCAAGACAAGTACATTCCTCCATCATATAAGAGTCAATTGTTCTCCACCATGATTAATCTAAAACAAATGACTCTTAGTGTAGCTGACTATTCTGCTAAATTTGAGGAAGCTAGACTTAGGTGTAGTGAGTTCCATGCTGAGGACCACTTTGCTATCTGTACTCGCTTTGTTAATGGTCTCTGGTTTGACATTCAACGAATGGTTAGATTGCATGCTCCACACACTGTAGAGGATGCATACCAAAAAGCCTTAGAAGTCGAGAAGTTCAATAGACCTTACTCATTTGCACACCTAGGTCAGTCACAGTCCAAGTCATCAACCGGTAATACTATGCCTAATAACCTTAGGAACAAAGAGTCTAGTTTACATAACTCTCTTCCTGTTACTTCTCCTATTGAGTCTAAGGCTAGTAATTCATCGATTGTCTGTCATAAGTGTCATCATAAGGGTCATATTGCGTCTCGTTGTCCCCAACGTGCATTAGCATTAGATGTTGAACAGAGTATTTTGGAAAATGAGGAAGACCAAATTATTGATCCTTTAGATTATTCTGGTGATGAAGATGATCCTCATAAAAATTGTGATGAAGATGCATGTGTTAATGTGGTTCGATGTGTGTTATCCACAACTGTAGATAATGATCATTGGAAGCGCACTAGTATTTTTCCCACAGTCATACAGAGTGGAGATAAGAAATGTAAGTTAGTGATTGATGGGGGTAGTTCAATGAATGTGGTTTCTAAGGATGCTGTTAAATTATTAAACCTGAAAGTAGAACCACATCCAAATCCATTTAGAGTAGCTTGGGTGAATGACCATACTTTGCCTGTCACTCATAGGTGTCTAGTCTCTATTCAAATGAGGGATTATAAGGATGAAATCTATTGTGAGGTGCTACCCATGGATGTTGCCCATGTTCTTTTAGGCCTCCCTTGGCTTTATGATCTTAATGTTACCAATTTTGGTAAAGATAACATTTATTCCTTTAAGTACAAGGGTAAGAACATTATTTTGAGACCTGCTAAGCCTAAAGTTTGCATTGGTAAACGTGACATCTCTAAACTTCCTAAAAGGAATTTGCATATTTTAAAATGTAGGCAGTTTGAGAGAGAGGGATTGGAGACTGGTATGTGCTTAGCATTAGTGGCAAAAGAAGTTCCATCTGATTCTTCGATTGTCGATGTTCCTTTGGAAGTGAAGAATTTGCTAGATGATTTTGTTGATATGGTGCATGATGAGCTACCTAGTGAACTACCACCTCTAAGAGACATCCAACATGCTATAGATTTAGTTCCAGGTTCTCAATTGCCTAACCTTCCACATTATAGGATGAATCCTAAAGAGAGAGATGAGCTGAATAGGCAAGTCGAAGGACTTTTAGAACGAGGGTTTGTTAGGCATAGCCTTAGTCCTTGCGCAGTGCCAGCTTTGTTGACACCTAAGAAAGATGGATCTTGGAGAATGTGTGTGGACAGTAGAGCCATCAATAAGATCACAGTTAAATATCGGTTTTCCATCCTTAGCCTTGAGGATATGTTGGACCTATTAGTTGGTTCTAGTTGGTTCTCTAAGATAGATTTGCGTAGTGGTTATCATCAAATTCGTGTTAGACCAGGAGATGAGTGGAAAACTGCATTTAAAACACAAGATGGTTTGTTTGAGTGGTTAGTCATGCCTTTTGGTTTGTCTAATGCTCCTAGTACTTTCATGAGAGTTATGACCCATGTCCTACAACCTCTCATTGGTAAATTTTTGGTGGTCTACTTTGATGACATATTGATCTATAGTCAATCCAAAGAAGAGCACTTGGCACACCTAAGACAGGTTTTACTCACTCTTCGCGAGGCCAAGCTTTATGTTAACCTTAAGAAGTGTTCTTTTATGCAACCACATGTGCTTTTCTTAGGCTTTATTGTGTCAGAACATGGCATTTCAGCTGATCCCGAAAAGGTTAGGGTTATTAGAGAGTGGCCTGAACCACAATCTATCACTGAGACTCGTAGTTTTCATGGTTTAGCTTCTTTTTATAGGAGATTTATAAGGGGATTTAGCACTATTATGGCTCCTATCACTGAATGTTTAAAAAATAAAGAGTTTCAATGGTCTAATGCTGCTAGCCATGCATTTAGAGAAATCAAGGTCAGAATGACTAAGGCACCAGTTTTGAGCTATCCTGATTTTACTAAAGTTTTTGAGGTTGCTTGTGATGCATCAGGTGTAGGTATTGGTGGTGTCTTGAGTCAAGAAGGTCACCCTATAGCTTTATTTAGTGAAAAACTCAATGATGCTAAAAGACGATATTCTACATATGATAAAGAGTTTTATGCTATAGTGCAGAGTCTGCGTTTTTGGAGGTTTTATTTGTTGCCGACTGAATTTGTGTTGTTTTCTGACCATCAAGCTCTAAGATATTTAAACTCACAAAAGAAATTGAATGCTCGACATGCTAAGTGGGTTGAATTTTTGAATGAATATTCTTTTGTGATTAATCATCGTTCTGGTATTGAAAATAAAGCTGCTGATGCACTTAGTCGATTAACTGTTACACTTCATCGTATGAGTGCTCATGTCATTGGGTTTGATAGATTGAAAAATGAGTATTCTGCATGTCCTGACTTTGGTATTATTTATAATGAGGTTAGTAATGGTAACCGTCAAGGGTATCTGGACTTCCTTGTTGAAAATGGGTATTTGTTTAAAGTGACTAAATTGTGCGTACCTCGAACATCATTTAGGGATTTATTAGTTTGGGAGATGCATGCAGGTGGTTTAGCTGGACATTTTAGGAGGGATAAAACTATTGCATTGGTTGAAGATAGGTTTTATTGGCCTTCTCTGAAAAGGGATGTTGCTAGGATAGTTGCACAATGCAGAACATGTCAGATAGCTAAGACTAGGAAACAAAACACTGGCTTATATACTCCTTTACCTGTCCCTCATGAACCTTGGAAAGATGTTAGTATGGACTTTGTTCTTGGATTGCCTCGGACGACTAGAGGACATGATTCTATTTTGGTTGTTGTTGACAGGTTTTCTAAGATGGCACATTTTATTCCATGTAACAAAACCAATGATGCTTCACATGTTGCAAAATTGTTCTTTAGAGAAGTTGTTAAATTGCACGGTTTGCCTTCGACCATTGTATCTGATAGGGATGTGAAATTTGTTAGTTATTTTTGGAAAACCCTTTGGAAATTGTTTGGCACTACTCTAAAATTTTCATCTGCTTTTCATCCTCAGACTGATGGGCAAACTGAGGTTGTTAATCGTAGTCTGGGTAATATGCTTAGGTGTTTGGTTGGGGTAAAACAAGGTGTTTGGGATTTAATTTTGTCAACAGCTGAGTTTGCTTATAACAATTCTGTTAACCGTTCAACCGGTAAAAGTCCTTTTCAAATTGTTAATGGCTACTCACCCCGCACACCTATTGATCTTGTTCCTTTACCACCTCACATGCGTGTATCTGAACCTGCAGAAAACTTTGCAAAACATATCCATGACTTACATGCTGAGATTAGGCGAAAAATTTCTCTAAGTAATGAAGAGTATAAACTGGCTGCTGATGTGCATCGTAGATCTAAAGAATTTAATGTTGGTGACTATGTTATGGTTCGCATTCGTCCTGAAAGAATTCCAAAAACGTTTTCAAAAAAACTTTATGCAAGAGCCATGGGCCCTTATTCTATCATTCGTAAAATGGGATCTAATGCATATCTTCTTTATTTGCCTAATGACATGGATATTAGCCCTGTTTTCAATGTAGAGGACTTGCTACCTTACCGAGGCACTTTTGAGCCTTCTACTTTGCCTTCTAGTGTGTCTGCAGGTGAAGCTAACAAATATGCACCCACTATGCCTTCGTTCCAATTTTCTAAGGAGACAGTGGATACTATCCTTGATGATGAGTTCGCGACTTCTAGAGATGGTGGGTTTCGTCGTTTCCTTATCAAATGACATGGTCGTCCTGATTCTGATGCTACTTGGATACCGGAGGATGATCTTCGTCATTTGGATTCTTCGTTGTTGGATAGCTACCTTTCCTTTCACTCTTCAGAGTCGAGTTCTTTTCAACCCGGAGGGAATGATGGGGCATGGAGTAGGCCCTTATATGGGCCTAAACGAGAGAGGAAGCCCAAGTCCAATGATGAATTTTATTACTATTAATTTTTATTTAATTTTATTTTTGGATTTATCCTTTAGTGCTTTTGGATTTATCTATTAAGATATTTGGATTTATCCGTTTAGTTTTATCTATTAGGATTTTATTTGTGCTTATAAATAGCACCTTAGGTTATTGTTTTTGGAACACTTGATTATTATTGAAAACTTGAGAATTTCATTCAATTTCTTTTATTTGCATTCTTTTTGTTTTATTTTATTATTCTTCGTAGCCGAGCTACGTCAGTGTGATTCTTGAATATGGTGTAACATAGATCCTAGTCACATGCATGCATGCATGACTTATCCTATGAATTGCAGAAATTTTTGAATAATTGGATGATGTGGTCATCATTGTTTGTTTGGCATATTTCATTGAGATTTGACTTTTGGTTATGATGAAAAACGTAATTACCTCGTGATTTGATTTTTTGTGTATCTAAAAGGTATCTTGCAACTATATATCATATTAGTTTTTGTGTATTTGACTTTCAGTTACTGTTCTGCAAAGATATATCAAATAATATTTGAGTTCATTCCAAAATATTTTGGTTTGAGCATAACTGTAATAGGTAAATATATTTACATAACAAGTTATACCCGGGCATACATAATAAGCAAGGTAAAATAGTTGCTCCAATAGCACTAATATATCATATTTCATGACAAGTAAATTTTCATCATATTTTACGAGGATAAATTTTATTTTTTCAAGATTATAAGGTAGCCTAGTAGATGTGTTTTATCAATGTTAAATACTTTGATAATTTCTTAATATATGCTGGTTGATGAACTAACATTTTATTTGAAAATATACAATTTGCATGCCTAGATAAAATTTTATTTTTATAAGATTTTTTCTTTAAATTTTTTTTAATATTATGTTATTGTTGATTTCTTAATGAAAAAGTGTAGGCATCAGCTATTTTTCTTTCATTAAATATTCATTAAAGTGATTGTGCTACATGGGCTTAGATTGTTTTAATCTATACAAGAAAATAGTTGTAGCCTAATTGATTACATATGCTTCTACATTTTGTATTAAATTGAGTGCTATAGAGAAATGAGTTTGTAGTAGCCTAATTAAATGTAAGCATCAGCTATTATTTTTCTAAAATGCCATTTGGGTTGTCAATAACATAAATGAACTTTTCTCAAACTTGGACGTGGGACCCCCACAAATAAGTGTTATCTCATGTTGCTTTTACCAGCTATAGTTCTGAGATAAAAGTATAACAATATATTTAAATATAAAAATGGGTATGTGTGTGTATAAATAAATAAATAAATAATACAAAATATTTTAAATACTATTTTCATCATTGGATTATGCGGCCTTGTATTTTTTTTCTTTCTCACTTGTGCTTTATTGTTGAGATTTATGTATCCCTTGTTTTTAGGATTCAACTTACAAGTACTATGAGGTTATTCTAGTCGATGTTTACCACAATGCCATTCGGAGAGACCCGAGAATCAACTGGCTGTGCAAACCCAAGCAAAAGCACCGAGAAATACGTGGCCTAACTTCTGCAGGCAGGAAGTCCCGTGGCCTCCGAGGAAAATGACATTTGTTCCACAAGGCTCGCCCTCCAAGGCGGGCAAACTGGAAGGGAAGGAACACCCTTTCGCTTCGGAGATTCCGTTTATTTCTTTATTGCCTTGGCCTTGTTTGTTCCTTAGGATTCAATCTGGCATATGTTGCGTTTGATTTGAAGTTATTTTTTTTGGTTATAATGATATTTACCATCATGTTGTGATTTGTTTTATTTGTTGAAACTCTTCCATCTATTTGGCGAGAGGCTGTGAAAGGCAAGGTTTAATTTTACTTGAATTAAGCTAAGGTTAGTCTTGGTAAAGGTTGAAAACAAAACGAGAGAACAATAAAGGAGATTCACATTTTTTGGCACGAGTTGACCTCAAAGGATTACGGAGTTCCACTCGTTGAAAAAATGTTTTCAAAGGAAACTTTTGAAGCCATAGTGGCTTAGCCCTTAGGTGAATTTAATCTTGGGCATTTTTGTAATTTCTTGTATTTTTTAATTCTTTAAGTGGAGGTTTTCTCTTGTGTAATAACTCAATCAAAGTGTATTTTATTTATTTTTTTATTTTATTGTCTAGTTTATTTTATATTATTGTTAACATTTTCTATTTTAAATTAGGATTTATTATGTAATTGGTGTCTGAACTTGATTTTTTTTTTTGTTTTGCTGTGTCAATTTTTTTTTAGTTTAATTTTGTACTCAGAACTAAAAGTTTTTCTAATTTAATGATTCTGACCAATCATTGCTTAGCTAGATGATGAGATGACAAAGATTTAATTTATGATTAATGTCAGCAAAAATATCCTTTGATAAATTTTCTATATGAACCCTGAATTAAAAAAAAGAAACAAGAGATAAATGCAAAAGAAGACAATGACATCGACATTAGAAGAGTGTGTTGTGTGAGGATGAGTTAGGACTTTGGATGCCATTTTGTACAATGAACCAACTATGTCTTATTTCTCTTTTTTCTGGTGTTCAGAGCTCCATTGCTATTTAGGCATATAGTTTAGCATATAAGTTTAGCATATAAGTTTTATAACAATAATATAAAAGTTTAGGGTATATATGTTTTCTAGAGCTCCATTGTTATTCAGGAATCTGGTTTTCTAGAGCTCCATTTTGTACAATGAATCAACTTGTGTTGTGATAGACACAAGCACCCACATATTGAATTTAGGCATATAAGTTTAGCATGAATATTTTAACATGAAAATATCATTCCTTGTAATTTGAATGGAAATTAAGAAAAAAACAAAAAAAGAATAACATTTTTACATAACAAAATTTTCATTGGGCAAACACACAAGAAAATTTGAATTTGCATTTTTTTTTCTTTTCTTAGACTTTTTATGAACCAAATGCTTTTTTCCTCATTCTAGCATTTGAATATAACATAGTCATTGATTGGTTAGAATATACTTATTACTAATAAAGAATGTGATGGAGTAAATAAAGAAAGAGGTGGAAATTAACTATTCACTTTTTCCTTTCCATTCCCCTTGAAATAAAAATGAACAACTATCATATCTTAAAAGAGTAAAAACTTTCCTAATTTTTAATGTATTTCATATATGAAGAAGAAAGGAATAATGAATACTTTAAAAGCATGAGAATTGAAATCAATATAAGACTAAGACAATATGGAGAGTGAAATAAATCAAATAGAGTCATTCATGTACTTTCAGATACACAAATGTGATGGGGACCGACCGGGACACAATCCGAAAACTAAGAACTAATTTGAAACAAATTCTTCCTCTAATAATGGGATAATTAAATTTAGTTTGTTATTTCAATGGATTAATTGTAGCCAGAGATTCTAGAATAACATGATGTATCTTCCTATAAGAATACATTAACTAATTTTTGAGTTTTTCAAATATTATTAAATTTAAATTCCTTCTTATATGCCACAGCTTATAAAATCTAAAAAAGAAAACATTTTTGTTTTGTGAAAACAAAAACACCCATATTGCCAAAACAAGAACACCAGATTATGAAACATCTACAAATTCCAACAACTGCTCATTCAATCTGTACAATAATATTTCCAATTAAGAATTCACTATGACACACAACACATTATACTCCTATTAAAAACCCCAAATTAAAATTTGACCAACAATCTTTAAATGTATTATACGACTAAGATTTGATAATCGTATATTGGATTTGCAATATTCATTTCCCTAGTTAGATTTCTCAAAAAAGACACATGCCCTAGGTTAAATTGTAGACAATATACGATTATGATATTACATTCTAATTAGGCCCATGAACTTAATATTTTTTGGCATACACGATTAGTAGAGTTATTAATCACTAAAATAACAAACAATAATTCTTAATGATGATCACACGAGAAATCTTAATAGAGCATTTAGAAACAAAATGCTAGTTGAATGTTTCTTTATAGTGATTGTAAATAATTTTAAAAAAATAGAAAGAAATAAAATGAAGAAGAGAATTGATAAGGATATATTGGCCATTTAAATAATCTTTTATTTATGACAACTTCAGAAGATGTTGATTATATCCAATAATGAGGAAGACAGACATGTTTTCATTTTTTAAAATATTTAAAACACAAATAAAATTGAATGTGAAAAGAAGATCAAGTGTCTAAGAATTGATATTAAGAGAAAATATTCTAATAGTGAATTTAATACCAAAAGGATTTCAAGTAGTATACAGTGACATATACTCAAAAAAAAAAGGCATAGTAGAGTGGATGAACATTACTTTGTTAGAACAAACAAGAGCCATGTTAAGAAATACACTATAGGAAAGAATAAGTTATTTTGCGTAGAAGTAGTCAAGACTATATATTTTATGATCAATCGATTACCATAAACTACGATTAATCGAAAATACTATTGGAAATATGGCTGGCAAGCCATCTGACAACTCACTTCTAGATTTATTTATAGGTTTTGTATATGTTATGTACAACATTCAAGAAACATTAAAATTAGATTCAAAATCCAAAAAATACATATTTTTGAGATATTATCTAATTAATAAAATTGAGCAGTATAAAAATTACAATACTCTTTTTCACTAATGGCATATAAGGTAGGATATATCGTCAAGAAAGATCTGAAAGTATATGAGTCATATAAATAGTGAAAAAAATATTCTCCTAGATATTGATCTCATAGGGATTATATCAACAGTTCAATTAACCAATAATGAGACAACTCAATTCTAATTTATAGTAGAAAAAATAATTATGGGTTTTAGTATGATTCTTAGATACTATAATTTATCCACTTGATGTGTATGATGCATGTTTAGATAATTAAATTTATATTGGGTTTGGATATATAATGAAGATTAAATTATTGTTAAAATGCCAGTTTTCTCTAATGGCATATAAGATAATTATTACCATTAAACCCATTTCAATTATAGTTCCCTTGTAGCTATCTACTAAGTACTTTATCACCAAAACAACAAATCATCCATACTCGAGGGTCATTCATAAGTCCATTGCCTTTTATGAAACTTGTCAACAATCATTGATGATAGCTTCATATATTGATTCTTATTCTCTATTCTTAAGTGTAATAAATACTAATAATTGATATTGTTTAAAATTATTTATACTTATGATTTCATAAGCATCATACTTGCATAATTAATATATATTTTCCTCAAATCTTATTGGTATAAACCATATGAGTGAAAGCAACTCAAATGGTTATCACCATCTTATGAGTAACATCTACTCATGTATGTCCTATGAATTACCTGTCACTTCCTTTATACTGTCAATGCGACTCACATGCTAAAGGTAAAATACTTAGAAGAATATTCAATAAAATATTTATATCAATCGATGATCAGTTCTTATAAGACATATATAATGAAGTGATATGTAAAACCATTTATAATTTTAGATCTTAACATATAGGTTGATCTCTTGTATTATGGTTAGAAAAGCTATCACTTTTTTCCTACTATATATATGAGTGAGCCTCATAGTTTATTTATTACTGTCCATCATGACAACTATTTGGTGTTCAAACTTCTAAATATTCTTATGTATTTTGGTGATTTATGATGATGTATTGGCATGAAAATAAAGAACTTATTTAATAATTTTATGACTTTGAAATTTTAGTGAGTTTTGATGAAAAATCATAAAATTAATAAATTTTTAGATGTCCTTAGTTGAGGGGATAGAATAAGAAATTTTGGGTAATTTTGATATTCATTCTTGGATGCAACTCTAGTTAATTAGACATGAAAATCTTATATGCCATGAATCTACCAACTCGTTAATATACTCCTACTATGCGATACATTTTTCATGGATATGATATTATCATAAAGTCACATCCATGTTTATCTTGTAAAATTTAAATAACTATGATTAGTTCTACATCACAAAAATCAAGTACCCCATTGGTGGTAAAAGTCACATCCATATCTTAGCACTATGACTTTGTCTTTAATATAACCCAATAGTCACAATTTAGAGCCATATTCTTTCAATAAAACCATAAAGCTTGAGATATAAAAAATATTAGAGCAAAAACTACTTAGGCCAAAACTATGGTAATTATTCAGGGCCACTAGGTTTGAGATACTAAATATTATAGGGTATATTATTCAAGTTCAAGTAGGGCTATTTTCCAAGGCTACAATTCTTGTCCTTAATAGAAGGAAAATCTGTAACTATTATGTATGAGATAATTGTCAGTGTCATGATATCCTTATAATGTTATAATGACATGATAAATATATATGAGATAAGTAAAGATTAGTGATGTGGTTACTCACAATATCATAGATACTTGAGACATATGAAATAATTTTTTTGTTCTATGGCCATCTCCCAAAACTACTACCATATGATATACATGAGAGACTTTCTTAGTACCGTGACTATTTTCTAGCACCATAGCCATATAATGATCACGAAAGGCAAATGTCAATACCATGACTATTTTACATTGTCATGATCATATAACAATATGAGAAGCTTTTCACCATAATGTGACATTTCCTAGTACTATATCCTTTTATGAAGAATAAGAAGATATGAGCACGAAGCTGTAACCTTAAGCTTAAAAGATGATGACCAAAATTACAAATTTCTTTTGAAAGCTTTAACTTCCTACATAAAGTAATACACTGAAGTATAAAAGTATAAGAAAGAGAAATTTTAGAGAGCTGTCATTTTTTTCTTCTCTCTAAATAATATGAAAATCCATGGTATAGCTACCAAACCCTAAGTGTAAATTTTATACTTCTTAAAGACTCCACAAGCAAATAAGTGACGTGAGACTTAATATTAATGCCTATGTTAGGGGGCACATCTCTCAAACACTCCTATCTAAATTAGATTTAATAATTTTTATTAAATTAACATGTGATCTAGGGTTTGTGTAATTTGATTTATATGATGTGATAATTATTTTTAATTATTGAATACTTTTGATTTATATTGTATTATCGTTATTGATGGATTTATGATTAAATAGAACTTGAACTAGGTTTTGACTTTTGGTAGATTTGTGGAAGATTATCATTTTGGTACCCCATCCCTTAGTGAGTCTCATTCATTCCATCACACAATACAATGTGCAATAAAATCAAATTTTCTCAAATGTACAATACATTTTTTTTACATTTTATTTGCTCAACGGAAGAAAGAAAACACACAACATATTATTTAAGCCACAACTTGATTCCCTTCACATGTGTGATCCCGTATGTGGATCTGTCATCTGTCCTGGACTTGTACCTGAAAATGAGTCTCACAAATAGAGTGAACAAAGCTTAGTAGAGGTAAACTCTTTCAGAGTTACTCCCGACCTAAGTGCACATAAAACATCATGAATATATATCAAGACCCATTCAAGTACAATGTTTATATGAATACAATTATAGATGAAATATTTATATGTCTATATTCCTAAGTCCCATCAACTCTCTCACATATGACGAAGCCAAGTGTGACATAATATATATATATATATATATACACACATATGCATATATGTATATATATCTATAGAAATATTTATTTTTTTGAAATTATTCCGAAAAATATGGACCTCCTCCAAAAAACATATTGGACATTTATTCGAATAAAATATGATTTTCTTGGATTTACTCTGAGAAATATACACCACCATAACTTTGCCTGGACGTTGTCCCAATTCAAGTTTGCTAAATACCATTCATATACCTTTATATATATATATATATCATGCACCCACCCATGTATATGGAATGTTCACGTGCCTATGAAATACAATTATGTCATTTTCAATGTAACCAATATTTCAGACATAATTATAACAATCCTAATTCAATTCTTCCTGCACTAATTTTTTTACTAAACAAAATACCGAAACTTTTCACCAATTATTCACTTTCAATAAAATTTCTAACAATTCGAATTGAAATATAAAAATAATAATTTTCGGCCATTAAATAGAAAAAAATTTTGATAAGAGAAAATCATAACCTTTCGGAAAATTTCATCGAAACTTTATAAATTTGATATCAATGTGAAGATCTCATCGTGTAGAGTAACTTTAGTTCTTGGGTTATTTCATTCCGATATTAGAATATTATGTTACGATTAAAAGAAAATTTATGGATATTTTTTTTCCTCTGTACTGTATCTCTCTCCGTGCCGAACATTTTTTTTCGGCCTTTCACCCAATTTTCTGGATTACAGACATTTTACTTGTTTTTTTTCTATATTTATTATCATTAATTAATAATAATTTTTTTTTCTTTTGGGTTGACACCTGGACAGCCAATGGACCGCCCGTACTTGCACAGCCATGTGTGGATGACATGGTACGGTCTTTCGGTTAAGCGAATTTTTTTTTCTAAATATTCTAATAATTATTTAATTAAATAAAAATATAACAAATTCTGATTTTCTCAGAATTTATTGAAATTTAATACCGTAGCTATATTTTCCAAGATGAATTCAATAATGACATCCATTGTATTATTATGGCTCTAAAATTTTCAGGTTATTTTCTATTATTACAAAATTACCATTTTGCCCTTTTTTCCAGAAATCAAATTGTGTTAGTTATTTATTCATTTTTTTCAGGATTTCATATTCTCTCATCCTTAAAGAATTTCGTCCCGAAATTCTCACAAATACACCTTTGCACTTATAAACAT
This sequence comes from Sapria himalayana, assembly GCA_029783825.1. Lineage (NCBI taxonomy): Eukaryota > Viridiplantae > Streptophyta > Magnoliopsida > Malpighiales > Rafflesiaceae > Sapria > Sapria himalayana. The sequence continues at coordinate 225,643 of JAREIK010003224.1, forward strand.
ATTCTAAAGTTAAATAATTATTAAATTACTAAAATGCATACCTTAATTTTCAAATAAAAAAGGATAAGCAACACGCATCATATTTTCATGTTCCCATGTTGCTTCTTCTAATCCTTGATGTTTTCATATCATTTTTACTAGTCTCACACTTTTGCATCGTAAAACTTGATCTCGACTATCAATGATTCGCACTGGCATTTCTTTAAATATTCTATCTGCGTCAATAACTAGTTTGCCCCAATCCATTACATGAGTTGTATTAGGAATATATTTTTTAAGCATAGAGATGTGAAATATTTCGTGGACACCAGATAAATATGGTGGTAATGCCAATCGATAAGCAACCAAACCCACCTTCTCGAGTATTTCGAAATGCCAAATATATCTTGTTGATAACTTTCCACGCTTGTCAAATCTGATTAGTCCATTTGTTGGCATCACTTTCAAGAAAACATCATCTCCCGCTTCAAATTCTAAGGGTCATCTTCGTTTATCAGCATAATTTTTCTGTCGACTTTGTGTTGTAAGAAGATGTCGTCGTATCAAATCTACTTTCTTCGAGGTATATCTAATCACATCTGGACCCATGATGGATAGGTCTCCCACCTTAGCCCAACAAACTGGAGATCGACATGACCTTCCATACAATGCTTCATAGGGTGCCATTTGGATAATTGCATGATAACTATTGTTATAGGCAAACTCGACCAAAGGCAGATGTCATTCCCAACTACTCTTGAAATCTAGACAACATGCTCACAACATATCTTCCAAAACTTGTATGGTTCTTTCCGACTGACCATCTGTTTGTGGATAGAAACTAGTGCTCATTATCAACTATGTTCCCATTGCTTTCTGAAAACTTTTCCAAAAATGAGCCTTAAATCGGGATCTCTGTATGATACAATAGATACTGCACTCCATGTAATCAGACAATTTCTCATATGTATAACTTGCACAATTTCTCGTGTGTGAAGTTCATTCGCATTGCTAGAAAATGTGTGAACTTTGTAAGTCGGTCCACAATTACCCATACAGCATCATGCTTTCATGATGTCCGTGGCAAGTGAGTCACAAAATCCATCGTGATATGCTCTCATTTCCACTCGACTACCTCCAAAGGCTGGAGTAATCCTGTTGGCCACAGCCTTTATCTGCTGACATGTGAGGCATCATCGAACAAGATCCCCAATATGGCTCTTCATCCCATTCCAGTAATACTGGAGACGAAGATCATTTTACATCTTTGTGCCACCTGGATGTATTGAAATTCTCTAAGAATCTCCTCTCTTAATTCCACTATCTGGGGAATCACAATTCGTCCTCTAAACCGAAGACTACCATCCAAATGAATAGCCCAACATTCATCGCACGTACCAGTCTCTACTCGGTTCTTTATAGATAATAATTATGTATCTTATTTCTGCATCTCAATCACCTTATTTAATAGCAAAGGTATAACTACTAAACTCCCGATAACACCCTGACTTCGACTGCTATATTGTAAGCTGAATCATCCCATAGTTTCAAGCATATCTCATCCTCACGAAGCTATACTAGCTAGTGCACACTGTGACTCTCGACTAAGTGTGTCACCATCACAGTTGCCTTACCTGGATGATAATGCAAAGTAAAATCATTATCTTCTAGATACTCCATCCATCGATACTGTCTCATATTAAGGTCTCATTGTGTAAAGATATATTTCAGACTTTTAAGGTCTGAATATACCTCAAGTTGCTCCCCATACAAATAGTGGCGCCATATTTTTAAAGCAAAGACCATAGCCACCAATTCTATATCATGTGTGGGATAATTTCTCTTATGATTTTTTAACTATCTTGAACCATAAGCTATTACTCTCCCAGATTGCATCTGAACACATCTCAATCCATCTTTTGAGGAATCACAATATACTACATATTTTTACCCCCTATCTAGAATTATCAGAATAAGCGATGAAGTAAGTCTCCTTTTCAATTCCTAGAATGTCTTTTCACATGAATCAGTCAACTCATACTTGACTTCATTCCTAGTCAATCTAATCATTAGAGTAGCTAACTGAGAAAAATTTTCAATAAATCTTATGTAATACCCAGCTAATCCCAAAAAACTATGTATTTCAAAAACTAACTTTGGCCTCTCCCAACTCATGACTGCCCACATTTTTAGGGTCCACTGAGACACCTGTAGCTGATACTACAAGTCCCAAAAATTTTACTTCTATCAACCAAAAGTCACATTTACCAAACTTGACACACAACTTATGTTCTCTCAAAGTTTGGAGAACAATATGTAAATGATCCTCATGCTCTCCTTCAGATCGAGAATAAATCAAAATATCATCTACAAAAATCACAACAAAATAATCTAAATATGGCTGAAATATTCTATGCATAAAATCCATGAATGCTGCTGGCACGTTCGTTAATCCGAAAGGTATTACTATAAACTCATTATGCCCATACCGTGTTCTAAATGCTGTCTTAGGGATGTTAGTCTTTCTAACTCGCAACTGGTGATATCCAGTACGAAGATCTATTTTGGAAAAGATCAATGTCTCTTTTAACTGGTCAAATAAATCATCCATCATTGGTAATGGATATCGATTCTTTATCATAACTCTATTCAACTATCGATAATCAATGCACAGTTGAAGGATTTTATCATTCTTCTTTGCAAATAAAACCGGAGCACCCCAAGGTGAAGTGATGGGTCTAATAAAACCATTGTCCAACAAATCTTGTGTCTGGACCTTGAGTTCTTCTAATTCAATTAGTGACATCCTATGTTGAGTCATAGAAATGGCTGATGTATCAGGATGTATCTCAATACAAAAATTCACATTCCTCTGCGGGGGTAATCCTTGTATTTCATCAAAAAAAACATCATCATATTCACAAACTATTCGAGGAAGATTCATATTTAATGTCACTTCGTCTTCTAGGGTGAAACATGACCGCCAACCCATAAGTTGTTCGTGCCATTTAGAATCATACATTGTATGGGGTAAAGCATCAAGCTTATCTCCCTGAAATACAACACATATATCATCTGGTGTGTGGATAATAATTCTTCTACAATCATAATCAATAATGACCCGATGTGTTGTTAACTAGTTCATGCCAAGAATTACATCAAAATCTGACATGTCCATGACTCTAAGATCTGCCATGAATATAATTCCTGAGATTTCTAACTCATAATCTTGATATATCTGACTAATTTTCACCTTAGTACCCAAAGGAGAAGTCACATACAATAAATTGTCCAAGTTTTTAACTCTTAATCCCAATTCTTTCCCACATGATTTAGAAATAAATGAATGTGATGCACCATAATCAAATAGAACTCTTGCCCATAACTGAAAAAGCAAGAAAGTACATTGTACTACTAACTAATCTATCCTCTCCAACTGTGGTGTAATTGCATCGACATGCCCATGGGTCCTTAAAGTCTCGGTCTGTGAGTTCTCGCCTCGACCTCAACCCATGCCTTGGCCTCCCTGATATGCTTGTGAAGTAGGAGATTTTTTTGAATACCTCGAGATTGCACCTAATTTCTTGGACCTGTACTAGAGAAAGGAGGAATAAATCATGTTTGCATATTTCCCATGGATGTCTGGAACTGTGAAGTCTCATAATCCTAGAATTCTTGCTTCAGTGGACACTCTCATTTCCAATGTTCAGGATGATGACATAAAAAATAATTTTTTTATCCAATTTGACTAGAAATCACAATCTAGCTTTGGCCTTGATAATCACGACATTGTCGATAAAATCTACGTGGGATAAATGGTATCTGCCGCTTTCCAAAAAAAATGTTGATTCTCTTTTTTCTTTCCACTAGCACTTCCACTCATTTCCCAAATATTTTGTGCATCCTCAACCTCCCACTCGATGGTTAAAGCTGTCTTAACCATCACATCTATATCTTGGATAAAAATCTCACAATCTTGCCTAGGATGGATAATTTTATTCAATCTTCAAATTTCTGAACCTTAGCCGCATTAGTAGCCACATAATCATTTTCAAAATGTGTCAACTCGGTGAATTTAGTCATGTAGTCCAACATCGTCATATTTCTTTGTCTAAGTTCAAGGAATTTTCGGGCTTTGACATGTCTAGCTAAAGTCGGAAAATATTTTTCCATAAATAGTTCTTTGAATTCTTCCCATGTCATTGCCTCTATATTCTTCGAGGTCTTGATCCAATCCCACCAAATTTGCAACTCACCCTCTAGCTGAAACGCTACTAGTCAGATCTTGGTAGCATTGGAAGTGATTTCCATTGCATACAAAATTTTATCAACTTGTCGAAACTAATGATATGCTGCCATTGGGTCTCCTCCCCCCATAAATGTTGGAGGATGATGTGCCTTGAACTTTTGGAGGTTACTTGATCCTTTTTGACCTCTAGTTGCACTAGTTTGTGTAACTCTTGTAACAGCAACACTCACAGCCTCTATCAGAGCCTACTGATCAAAGAAGGCTGGAGATTGATCCTCATTTCGTGGACGTCCCCAGTGTCCTCGTTCTCTACTTGACATCTACATAAGTCAAATAATAATATAAGAATCACATTCATTCCCTATTATTAGTGCACATGCCAACTAATAATCGTCTTTTTATTTCGAGAATATCATTTCATTTTCTAAACCGCTAAGGTTATGTTTCTTTATCCTAGTATTTTTCTCTTTTTCCCAAGTATTAGATATTTATATTTCTAAATTTTCCTATCACATTATGAAACTTGTATCAATTTCTGAGTTATAGATAATTATATACTTAACCTCAGATACTAAGCTATGACACCCCATCCCCCAGGGGGTCTCATTCATTCCATCACATAATATAATGTGCAATAAAATAAAATTTTCTCAAATGTACAATATATATTTTTTTCATTTTATTTGCTCAGCGGAAGAAAGAAAACACACAACATATTATTTAAGCCACAACCGGTTTCTCTTCACATGTGCGATGCAGTATGTGGATCTGTCATCTTTCCTGGACTTATACCTGAAAAGGGATCCTACAAATGGAATGAGCAAAGCTTAGTAGAGGTAAACTTCTTCAGAGTTACTCCCTACCTAAGTGCACGTAAAATGTCATGAATATATATCAACACTCATTCAAGTATAATATTTATATGAATGCAATTATGGATGAAATGTTTATATGCCCATATTCCTAAGTCCCATCGACTCCATCACACATGCCGAAGCCAAGTGTGACATATTTTATATATATATATATATATATATATATATATATATATATATGCATATATGTATATATATCAATAGAAATATTTATTTTTTTGGAATTATTCCGAAAAATATGGACCTCCTCCAAAAAAATATTGGACATTTATCTAAATAAAATATGATTTTTTTGGATTTACTCCGAGAAATATACACCGCCATAACTCTACCTGGATGTTGTCCCAATTCAAGTTCGCAATCTATAATAATCATGTACCAAATAAAATCCTTCGCAACTCAATCTTGACGTTGTCCCAATTCGAGTTCGCTAAATACCATCCATATACAAACATATATATATATATATATATATATATATATATATATATATATATATATATATATATATCACGCACCCACCCATGTATATGGAATGTTCCTATGCATATGAAATGCAATTACGACATTTCCAATTTAACCGATATTTCAGACACTATTATAACAATCCCAATTCAATTCGTCATGCACTAATTTTTTTACTAAATGAAATATCAAAACTTTTTACTAATTAATCATTTTCAATAAAATTTCCAACAATTCGAATTGAAATATAAAAATAATCATTTCCGGCCATTAAATAGAAAGAAATTTTGATTAGAGAAAACCACAAACTTTCGGAAAATTTCACAGAAACTTTATAAAATTGGTATCAATGTGAAGATCTCATCGTGTAAAGTAACTTTAGTTCCTATACTATTTCATTCTGATTTTATAATAATCTGTTATGATTAAAAGAAAATTTATTAATATTTTTTTCCTCTGTACTGTATCTCTCTTCAGCGTCGAATATCTTTTTTCGCCCCCCACCCCCCCCGTTTTCCGGATTACTGAAAAATTTACTTGTTTTTTTTTCTATAATTATTATCATTAATTAAAAATACTTTTTTTCTTTTGGTTTGACACCTGGAAAGCCGAGGGACCACCACCGCTTGCACAGCCACGTGTGGACGACATGGCGTGGTCTTTCGGTTAAGCGAATTTTTCTTTTCTAAATATTCTAATAATTACTTAATTAAATACAAATATAACAAATTTTGATTTTCTCAGAATTTAACGAAATTTGACACAGTAGCTATATTTTTCAAGACGAATTCAATAATGATATCTATTTTATCATTATAGCTCTAAAATTTTCAGGTTATTTTCTTTTATTGCAAAATTATCATTTTGCTTTTTTTTTCCAGAAATCAAATTATGTAGTTATTTATTCTTTTTTTTCGGGATTTCATAATCATGATGGATTGTGATAGATAAACCACGAGGCTCATTCATGCATACAATAGTAAGGAAGTGGCTATTGGATATTTGGGAACTTAATAGATTTGAGCAGATAATATTTGTGGAGTAGGTGATCCTTGTTTCAATCATAAATTTATGATTATTACAAGAAACATACCTCAAGGCGAGCTTTGTCAGTGGCCTTCTCACATACATCCTTCTAATCTAAATGGATGCGAGAAAAAAATGTTGCTATAATGGAGTAACATCGTCCAAACATAAATCTTTCTTTTTTAAATAAAAATCAAAAATGTAATATTTCAATTAAATTGGCCCTTTAGTTTCTTTTATTTTAAACACACACACACACACACACACACACACACACACATAATCAAAATCAATTTAATATAAATCAATTAATTTGTTGTAATATTAAATCAAATTATTAAATTATAATTAAATAAATTATTCTGATTACAAATGTACTCATATTTTAACAATTTTTTAAAGATTTCTTTCATCACATCTGATACGGAAGAAATCCTAACCTATATAAGATTTGAGGATCCTAATATAAATTATTTCATCTAATAATTTGCGTTAATTATAATTCATCTCATTATAAAATTAAAATTGCACTTCCTCACTTATTTAAAATTAATAACTCTATATGTTAAGAATATAGATACTTATTGATTGAATCAAATCACTAATAATCTAATTAAATTATTTTCTAATTATTTCTTTGATACTTTCCACTAAACTTACTTGAATTGTCAGATCAAATCCATCTATAAGATTTGACAATATTAAAATTTATAAGCTTCCTTAAGATGACATCATCAATCTTTTTGATAGGACATGAATTCTATCATCAATTAATATTGACTATCTGCTTGATAAAGTTTTTCAATTCATTGAGTTCTTAAATCTATTTCTAGACTCAACTCTTTATGAATCAAAATAACTATTAAAAAGTAAATATAAATATTAATTACTTTGAGAATAGGAGTAATAGTATTTATAATAATAATGATGTATTTAATTTAAAATTCAGTATAAAATAATTACATTGTGTTGGTCCCATTCAATACACTCAAGTGTACTAGTACTAGAAGTTAGAGTTTCACCATTCACTATAGTGAAGATAGACCTACTGAAATCTAATGCTACAATCTTACCAATATGTTGTCCAACTCTATCTAGATTATGAACAATAAACTTATATTTCATAAGAATTGATGATTTAATCTTTTGTGTATGATTCAAACTCTATACACCAATCATCTATAGTGTAGAATAAAGAACATAAACATTTTCACAAATTTAGCTCTTTATAAAACCATTTATTTAAAATAAGAAAAAGATATAAATTAAGAAAATGGAAAAATAATAAGAAATAGCTTTTAATATAAATAAGTTCTAATAATCTCCCATTCAAACTCAGAGCCATGAAGCTACACATCTAATTCTTATTCCTTCCACATTTCTATAAAATGCTTTAACTAAAAGACTTTTCATAAAAGGATTCATCAAGTTGTCTATCGATGCTACTTTCATCACCATCACATCTTCTCTTTTCATGATGTCTTATTAGATGATATTAATGCTCAATATATTTTATTTTCTCATGAGTTCTAGGTTCCTTTAAATTTGTATCTACTCCACTATTATCACAATAAAGTGTAATAGGCAGTTACTTAGAGGAAATGATCCCTATATCTTCCAATATGTTCTTGAGCCATACAATCTCTTCATATGCTTCTAAAGCTACCACATACTTAGACTCCATGGTGGAATCAATAATACAAGATTATTTGCTATTCTTCTAGCTTGTGGCTCCACTTTCCAAGGTAAACAAATAACTTGAGGTGGATTTTCTAAAATCCTCATCTAATTTGAAATTCGAGTCTGTATATCATATATGCATAAAATTTTCCACTTGGTACACCAATGTATAATCTTTAATCATATGCAGGCACTTGATTATGTGTTTTATTACTATCCAATGTTCTTGTCCTAGGCTAAATTGATATCTACTTACCATGCCTATAATAAAATTAATATCAGGTCAGGTACAAAATATTGTATATACCATGCTTTTTAATATTGATACATAACGAATTAACTTTATTTTCTCTATCTCATTAGGTGTTTTGGGACACTAATCTTTTGATAGAGTGATCCCATGGTTGAAAAAAAAATATTTCTTGAAATATTACATGATAAAATGTGTTAATATTCGATCGATATAAATAACTCGAAACAAGACAAACATTATTCATTCGTGATCTCACCAAAGCTTAATCCCAAAAATATGAGTAATTTCTTTCAAGTTTGTCATATCAAAATGACTAGACAACCATACCATAATCGAGGACAATTAGCTCACATTATTGCCAATGAGCAGTTAATCATCAATGTATAACATCAAGAATACTACATTATTATCACATCCATTTATACATAAACAATACTCATCTTAATATTGATTAAAACCATAAGACTTAATAACTTGATCAAAATGAGTATTCCAAGATCTAGATACTTATTTTAGTTCATTATTAAACCTTTTCAACTTAAACAATATGTGCTCTTTGTCTTTTTCTATGAAATCATCTAAATGCATCATATAATACATTCTTCGAGATGTCTATTCAAAAATGTAGTCTTAACATTTATTTACTAAATATTATAGTCATAATGAGTTGGAATGGATAAGAGAATCCAAATTGACTCTAACATAGATACTAATAAAAAAAGGTCTCCTCATAATTGGTTGCTTCTTTCTGAGTAAAACCTTTTGTAACAAGCCTAGACTTATAAGTCTCATCATTACCATATGTTCCTTTTTTTTCTTATAAATTCACATGCACTCTGTGTTTTATCCCTTCAGGTGGTTCCATTAGATCTTGAATATGATTGGAGCACATTAACTGTATTTTTGATTCCATAGACTTTTGCCAACATTCCACATCCTTATCTTTAAGTGCTTCATCATAATTCCTAGGATAAATATCTAGCTCATCATGGATTCTATCATAAGACTCTCCTAAGAGTGTATATCGAGTAAGTTGATGAATAAGCCTCCCACTATGATGATCACTCATCTTGGTTGTATACTTTCAATGATATGTTGTGTAGATACTAATCCTTGTGAACAATCAAGACAATTATCTTTTGGCTATATCATCAGCATATCAATGATAGGCTCATAAAGTTCAATATCAATACTACTAATAATTCTCTCATTATGATAATGCATTAAGGTATCAAAGATTTCACCATGTGGTGTTCTTCTAGTATTGAAAGAGTTTGGACTAGCTTATCTCCTCTTAACATCTCTATAATAATTCTACTTCTAAAATTATGGTTTACTATATAGTCATGTGTTAGGAATCAAACATTGATACTATAATTACCTTTTGATTCTTATTTCCAACTTATCTATCTTCTCTTTTAGCACATGTACTGAGAAACTCCACAAATGAATGTGTTTTAGATTGGGCTTATGGCTTGTCCATAATTTAGTTGGTGTAGTAGGTAATGGTTTAGATGGAATTAAGTTCAAAATATAAGTTGTTATTTTTAATGTATATCCCCAACATGAATCATGCATATACAAATAACTAATTATTAACCTTACTATGTCCATAAGAGTCATATTCATTCTTTCTACATATCATTCTATTTTGGAGTGCCATGTGTATATAATTAGGATGGGATGTAATCTCTTCATCCAACAAGTAGTCCCTAAACATTCCAAAGAGGTACTCATTACCATTATTAGATCATAATATTTTTAGATATTTATTATGATATTTTTTCTATTTCCATCATGTACTTAAATTTTCTTAAAGGCATTAAAATTTGTATCATATAAATATATCCATATTTTAAGTAACCATTAAAGAAAGTAATAAAGTATTGAAAATTACCTCTTTCTTGGATAGCCATGAGCCCACATAAATCAGAATGAACCAATTCTAGTGGCTCTTTGGCTCTATAACCTTTGGTCACAAAAGATTATTTGGTCATTTTTCTTATAAGCAAGACTTGCATGCTAACAATATTTTTACTTTCAATGAACCCAAAGATCAATCTTTAATAAGTCACAAAATTTATTTTAGATTTATATGACCTAACCATAAGTGCCAAAGATATGTTTAGTTCATATCAGAATGATATTTTCTTTTAGGTGATAAAGGTGTTTATGTTATTTGACTTACATTGTTGTAGTAGAGTAGAAATAATTTTAATAATATAAAGGTTGCCTTTTAATGTGCTATAATAAATATTCATTTTTATTCAAGTAAATTATTACAAAATTATTCAAAAAAAAAGGGAAATCCATCTTTAATTAAACTAGAAACTAAAATTAAGTTTTTTCTAATCGAAGGTACATAAAGATAATTTTTTAAAATTAAAATATTATTTCTCTCAAAATGAAACATATAACCTCCCACTATAAAAACAACTATTTTGGTACTGTTTACCATGTGAAGATCAATTTCTCTATTACTTAGTTATTTGGTTTCCTTGAACAACTACAAAGAATTATAGATATGATTATTGAAACTCAAATCTATACAGCATGTGTCCGTAAATACCACCACTAAATGAGTTTCAACTACTAGTAATTAAGATTTATTTTGATTATTTACTTTGCTAAGCTAAATCAAATACTACTTCTTTTAGTGTCCTGATTGTTTGTAATGAAAATATTCCTCTTTTGATTTTTTTATTCCCACTTGTGACTTAAGAGCTGTTGGTGGAACTTGAGTATGTTTTTAAAATTTCTTCTTCTACTTTCTTTCCAGTTTAAAAGTTCTTTTAGCCATGAATACTCCAGATGTTTTCCTAATAAATTTTTTTGGCCTATACCAATTCTTTAAGAAATTGTGCAGAGTCCAATTAGGTCTATTCATGTTATAATTTAGGCATAATTGCATATAGAAGTCTAACAATGATACATACCTCATTGTCTAACTATTCTAATTGTAAATTACTTAAACTAGCATCTTGGTATTAGTTTGAGGTGATATAGAGATTTGTTCATTATATGAACTAACCTTTTTCTTTTGTTTTATTCAAAACCTTTTACTTGTAAATTATATTTTTTCTTTGATTTTTCCATGAAGAATTATAATTTTTATATCTAAATATTCTAATTATAAATCAAATGTAGCACATATTACCATACTACTTGAACTATTGTTAGTCAAATAATAAGAAAAAATATTTCATTGAAATTGATTCCTTCTTTCTAAGCACATCCTTTGACTTCAAATTATGCATAATATGGCTCCACTTGATTATCATTGTTATGGTTTATCATGTATACTCATATACTTCCAATGGCATTTTTTTCTTGTAACAACATAACAAGATCCGGTATCTTGGGTTTATAGATATCTTCAATTTTTTCCAACATTACTATCATCTAAAGAGAAGCTTCTTAGCTTTTTGTAGCCTCATAGAAAGTTGACAACTCTCCATCCTTTTTAATAGATTTTATGTAATATTTCCATCCATAGCATACTTTGATTGTCAAGTTAGATTTTTCCTCTCCTAATTTGATCATTGTGCTTCAAATACATCATATTCATTTAGTATTTGTCCATAGTGCTTTAGTAATTCAAGTTTTGATTGTTTATTTATAATGAAACTCATAGTCTTTAAATTATTTCATTCTTCACCTTATTCAGTATGTAAAATACCCAACATTCTTATATACTAGGATGATATTGAATAATCTACAAGTATGGGAATTAAGCCATAATTGAATCAATTTCATGACTTTGGAATTTTGGTAGATTTTAATGAATAATTATTAAATTATTATATTTTTGGAGAGAATTGACGACTTAGTGATGTATAGTTCATCGAGTAGTTTTAGTGTCTATTCTTCACCAAAACTAGACTTATTTAGTTATAAAAATTTTTGTATGCTATGACTCAACCATCTCATTAGCACAATCATTTAATTGTGCTACACATTCTTTTTAGTTGTGATAGTATTTTTGTGTCATAATCATATTTATCTAATAATAATTAAATGGGTGTAATATTAAGTGCACATCATAGTAACTAAGTACCCCAATGGTTATAAAAGTGTTGATAGCTTTCCAACATCATAGTTTTCTATTTACCAAGGTTTTGTATTCTCAAGTCAGAGTCGTGAACTTTTCAAAGTTATGAATTTAGGTTATAAGAAGTTTTAAAGCCAAAACTATTTAAGAAAAAAGTGATAAATATTATTCAAATCTTTAACTTTTGAAAATATAATATAATATAGAATATTACTAGAGCATGGCTAGTTCTAAGGCTATGACTCTTGCTCTCAAGAGAACAAAAAGCTATTAGTTGGATGCATGGACTAATTGCCAAAGTCATGGTTATTTCTAATGCCACAATCACTTGATATACAAGAAAGAGCATGGTCAAATTCATGATCATTCTCAGCTCTGTGCCATTTTGAAGCAAAAGGAAGATGAAAGGTAAATCCACAACCATTCCTAGTGTCATGACTATTTGGTGCACAAGAATGACCAAAGATGAAGTCATGGCCACTCTTAGTGCAATGGTCATTTGAAATAAAATAAAGACCAAAATCATGACCACTCACAAAGTGACAACTTTGTATTAAAGAGATAGAATATATGTCACATATACTTCCCAGCACCATGACTTTGTGTCACAAAAGGATTAGGAGGCATCCAAAGCCATGATAATTTTCCAAAGTTATGACCTCGAGCTTAAGAAATAAAGTCCAAGGTCATGGCATATTCTCAAACCTATGATTACTCGAAAAGTGCTAAATTTAAAAAGTATAAAAGCAAAAAAGAGGAGGAAAGAAATGAAAATTATGAAATTCTTCTTCCCCACTCTTATAGACCAAAATTAAAGCATAACAACACTCCTAGAAAAAGATTTTTACACTTCCTAAGGGATACATGAGTAATCAAGGGACATAAGTCAAAATTTAAACCCTAGAGTTGGGGGTGTGCCTTTCAAACCTTCTTCTTTAGAGCAGATTCAAAAAATAAATTAAAATAGTGTGGGATTAGGATTTGTATCCTAAATTCTCATGATGACCATCATTGAGAACATGAAAATCATGAGGCTTCTTCTCTTGTACCTCATATGAATCTTCCTCAATGTTTGGCTGAATTGAGAGTTAGGACTTGTGTAATTATGATTTATGTGATGTGTGAATGTTTTGTAATTAATGGATATGTTTGATTTATGTTGTACAATGGAAACTAAAGTAAATGGTGAGTAACTATAACTTAAATTTAGGCTATGAATATTGGTTAGTTTGTGCATGTTGTCATGGTGGATAGTGATAGGTAAACTAGAAGGCTTATTTGCCTATATGGTAGGAAGGAAATAATAGCCCTTCTAGCCATGATACATAAAACAAGCCTATACGTTAAAACCTAATATTAATATATGTTAATCATTATAAATATGGTGCTCATAATATCAAAAGTATGAATGATTTTACATGTCAATCTATTATACATGATTTAAAAAAATTGATCTTTGATTAATGTGGAAGCATTATAGAATATTCTCTTAAGACTTTCACTTTTAGTGTGAGAGCCATTATGTTAATGTGGAGCACAATGATAGGTAATTCATATGACATGTGTGAGTTGATATGACTCACAAGGGGATGACAACCCTTTGAGTTATTTTTACTCATATGGTTCTCATATGTGAGATTTAATAGAAGTGTATGTTAATTATGTGTTGTGCTTACAAAGCCAAAAATGTAAATACTTTTAAACCACATTAATTATTAGCTTTTATGATACCCAAGGCCATATAATAAGAATATACATATGAAGTGACCTTTAAAAGAAATTGTTGAGTTGCCTATAAGGTAATAGACTTATGAATGACCTTCAAATAGAGATGATTTGTTATATCAGTAATAAAGTATCGAGATATGATAGCCACAAGGGGACCATCATTGGAATGAACTCAATGGTAATAACCACATTGTATGCCGTTGAAGCAAATGAGTATTTTAATAACTATCCAACTTTCATTCTAAATCAATACTAACATAAATCAAATTATTTGAATGTGCATAATATGAATCAAGTGGACAAACCTTAAGAAGATCTAAGAATCATATCAAAATCTCTAATTATCTTCTCTACTAAAATAGAGCTATCTCACTATTGGTTGACCAAAAATTTGACATAATCCATGTAGGATTGATCTTTATTGATGAGATATCCTTGCAATAAGCTTTTGGGACACTATTTAACTGATTAAAATTAGATAGCATAATACAGTCATAATAAGTTTTTGGTATCATTTCTAGGATTTCTTTGGGTTGTTTAGTCAACATGAGTTGATATAATTATCCTTGAGAATTGATAGTTCTTTTTTAGTAGTTGTGATAGTATTATTTTCATAATTTTTTCATATCAAATAATTTGCCTTGTTATCTTGTATGAATTATGGAATTATTGTGTTTGGTACTTTGGTTTTTAATTTTTTTTCTTTTTTCAGCCTACCAAACAATAGAGAGAAATGTTGGGATAAAACTAACAACTCAGGACCTAGAGCCAGAAAATAATGAATCAAAAGTTCATGTATAGCCAATCATTTGAGACAACCTTGATTTTTCTTTAGGTGTTAAAATAAAAGATGATACTGATGATTATCATTTAAAAAAATTGAGAACAATCAAGAGGAATTAATGAACATCTTGTTTGGGGGTAATGAAAAAATAGCACTAGTGAAAACCTTGATTTTTCTTGGGGTTATGTCAAACATTTACATGAGATCTAACCGAGAATATTTTGATGAATTTGAGAACAAAGCCTTGATTGAGGAATTGAAATCCATAGTCAACCTAAAAGCTACAATACTCACTAGAGACACAATACTTGATAATGTTGTGACTAATAATAAAGTTATGACTTTGGAAGGAAAATCACTAGTAGTAAAATTTAGATAGACAAATTTTCAAGGTATTACCCAATTGTCTTCGTTATACCCAATTGTCTTCATTATACCTTTCTATGGGAGGGTAAGAAAAAGCTACTTATCATCTCAATAGTGCTAATAAATAACATGGGAATTATAGTGGTGAATCTAATAAAAAACTATGAGGATACTATCACATATCACTAGATGTATCAAATAGATCATCCCATCAAGATGTATGCATAAAATTTTTATGATGAGATATATGAAGCTGAAAATTGAAAACTAATGATGATTAAATCTAATCATGAAAAAAATTATACAAAATAAGATTTTGAAATAGCTCAATGTAGGTACTATTTATACTATATCTGATAGTTCATTAGTGAGCCAGATATATCTTATGTCAAAGAAAAGAGGGTTGATAGTGCTGAAGATGATAAGTAGTGAAGAGATTTCTATGCATGCAACAAATGGATAGAGACTATGTGTCAATTATAAGAAATTGAACAAATGAACAAATAAAGATCACCACTCACTCCCCTTTATAGATCAAATATTAGATAGAATCTCCTCCAATTCATTCTATTTTTTTTTTTGATGAATATTTAGGTTATAATCAGATTTTGATTGATCTGGCAGATCAAGAAAAGATGATGTTCACCAGCACATATAAGATATTTTCATTTAGAATAATGATAATGTCATTTAGTCTTTGCAATGCACCGGCCACATTTGAGAGATGCATGAATTTCATATTTTTTAATCTTATTGAAGATATAATGGAAATATTCATGGATTATTTTTTAGTTTATAGAGATTCTTTTGAAGAATACTTGGATAACATATAAATTGTATTGAAAAGATACAAGGAGAGAAATTTTATCTTAATCTAGGAAAAATATTTCTTCATGGTCAATGAGTGGATAATTTTGGGAAATTCAATCTCCACTAAAGGATTTGAATTTGATGACACAAAAGTATCCATCATTAAAACCCTATCACACCTAATGCCAATTAAAGGGGTAAAAAATTTTCTTGGGTATGTAAAATTTTATTAGCAATTCATCCATAACTTTTCAAAAAAATATGAAACTATTATGAAAATTATCGGAGAAAGATATTATATTCATCTTTGAAATGCAATTGCATCGATGTCTTTGAAAATTTAAAGTGAATATTAGTTGAAAGTCTACTTTTGATTGTACAATGAAAGGAAGAACCATTTCTTATTATGTTTGAAGTAAGTACATATTCCTTGTGAGTTATATTATGATAGAATCAAGATAAAATCTTTAGAGCAATCTTAAATGTCAGTCATACTTTGAATGAATCCTAAGTGAATTATACAATAACAAAAAAAAATTGCAGTCATAGCTTTCTCTCGTGACAAATTCTAGCCATACATACTCATAGCTGATTTACAAGGTTAACACAGTAGTACATTACATGATTACAAAAAAGAAGCTAAATCAAGATTGATAAAGTTGATACCATGAAGTTTTTAAAATTTCACCTTCAATTTTTTATCCCCACTTGCTAAATGTAATAAATGATCATATATCACATTGCACTCCACTTCTTATCTCTGATGTTGAGATCAAATTCAGCATGTGATATGTGATTTATGATCATTTTTAAATGAGAAAGTTTTGATAGCACACACTAAACTTCCATGGTATGATTTTGTTAATTATTTAGTATGTAGTTCCTTATTGCCTTTTTTCACATCGCATTAAAAGAAATTTTTTTTCTTGACGTGAACAATTATCCTTGTGATGTTTCACTATTATTCAAAAGATAAACTCATCAGATTATAAGAAGATGTGTTCACAAAAGTGAGCAACCAATGATTACCCTCAAATATCATTTTTTTACCATGTGAAATTGAGGGATTAAAACAAATCAAGAGGTATTATAATCTAGTTTTTAGGCCATCATTATTTTGAGATTTCCAAAGCATGACATGATGTTGTGATAGCTGGAAATGAGTGGGGAGCATATCTCGGTGACATGAAATGCCATTGAACTATATCCTAGAATAAAAAATCTTTGATGTATAAGAATTTATTTTGTGGGTCCTTTTCTGGTATCTTGTGGGAAAGAATTTATTATATTAGTTGTTGATAATGTATCAAAATGGATTAAAATGGTAGTAGTATAGAAAAATGATACGAAGACATTTTTGAAGTTTTTACACAAAAACATTTTCACCCTATTCAGAGCACTAATTTGTATCATAAGTGATGGAGAGATCCATGTTTGTTATTGGTTGTTTGGGGCATATTTTGCAAAGTATAGAACTAAGCATAAAAAGTGACTGACATATCATCTACAAATGAACGAGCAAGTAAAAATTTTAAATAGAGAGATAAAAAAATTTAAAGAATGTGGTTAATCCATCTAAGAAAGATTGGTCTCAATATACTTAGATGAGGTACTATAGGTTTATAAAACTATTTTTAAGACATCATTGGGAATGTACCCTTTTTGATTTTCCTTTGGAAAATCTCGTAACTTGATGATTGAACTTGAACATCAAGCATGATGGACTATCAAAAATTGAATTATAATTTGAAGGATTCAAAATAAAAAAGGGTTCTACAAATGAATGAATTGGAAGAGTTGAGAAATGAAGCATATAACAACTCATGAATTTATAAAGATAAAATAAAATAATAGCATGATAAAATTTGCAAAGTATAGAGTTCAAAGTTAGGGAAAAGTATTGATTTTTAATTCTTGATTGAAATTATTCTTAGAGAAGTTGAAATCTTGATGGTATGACCCCTTTGAAAGAATATCCATGACTCCTTATGGGGCAGCCAATAAAATCAAAAAAAGAAGTGGAAATTAAGTTAAATGGACAAATGGTGGAGTAAGTATTATATGGGTGAAATATAAATTTTGGATGATCCAAACAATGACAAGGCTGTGGTCAAGCATAATGCCACATCTTTGGTGTTACATAATAAAATTGTCCATTAGAAGCTCAATGTAAATGATGTGGTCATGCACAATGATGTAGCTTTGGTATTACAAAAAGAAATTGCTCGTCATAAAACTGATGGCAAAGTCATAATCATGCACAACACTACGACTTTTGTATTATAGACTAAAATAGGCCAAGATAAGCTTAAATTCAAAGTCATGGCCATGATCAGGCTAGAACTTAAGAAGAAGACATGATATTCTTCAAAACAATGACATCCAAGGAGGGAAGACCCAAATCAGGAAGTACCACAATGTAAAATGGAAGAAATAAAATAAGAAAGAATGAAGTAAAAATGTAAAAGCTAGCATAGATTGTATAAATCGCTAATGGAGGTGAGAAATAATTATTGATCTAGTTATTGATATTAAACAAAATGCTGCTAGGGAGGCAACCCAAATTTTCTTTTTTTGCATTTTTAATGTAATAAATACCATTTACTCATCACATAAATCATTAGTACATCTAATTTACCCATAGGTATAATCATGGAACTCAAACCCTACCATGATTCTCAATATGTCAAAAAAAAAATTTTTTTTTCAACTATCTTGAGACACTCTGACATTCAAACCTAGATGTAGAAAAAAAGATTTTATTTGAGATGATATTGAAGATTTATTTTTATAGAGGGGGGAAGTTAGTGTGCAAGGATGAGTAATAGTTTGTGTGTGAGTTTGTTCGATATGTAAAATACTAAATATTCTTGTATATTTGGGATGATATGGATGATATGTAAGTACAAAGTCATTATGTTTTTGGAATGAATTGGAAATCTAATGATGTATGGTTCATCAAGTGGTTTTAGGGTCCATTCTTAGTCAAACTCTATATATTTAGTTGTGATAATCTGTGTACTATATGAATTGGCAATCTAAGGACGAGTAATAGTCATTTTTTAACTATGCAATATATTATTTTTGATTGCGATAGTATTTTTGGGTAGAAGCCATATTTATCTCATAATAATTAAATGGCTATGATATTAATTTCACATTGTAGTAATAAAATACCCCACTAGTGCTAAAAAACAAGCCTACTTCCTAGCATTATAACTTTCTCTTTACCTAGGTTTGATATTCTCAAGTTAGGGTTATGTAATTTTCTCAAAGTTATGACTTTTGTGTTACAAAAAGATATCGAGCCAAAACTACTCAAGCCAACATTGTGAATATTATTCTAAGTTGTGACTTTTAGAAATAAAATATTATGGATGACAATATTTGAGCGTGACCACTTACAAGGTCATGACTCTTGCCCTAAAGAAAAGTTAAAACCATTACTTGGATTTACAAGCTAATTGCTAAATTCATGATCATTCCTAGTGTCACATCTATTTGATACACAAAAAAGACCAAAGCCAAAACCATGATGATCCCTAGTATTGAAGCCATTTGAAGCAAAAGAGAGACAAAATGTAAAAATCATAGTCATTCCTATTATCATATAAATTTGATGCACAATGAAGACCAAAGTCAAAGTTATTATCATTCTCACACCAATATCATTTGATGTAAAAGGAAGACCAATATCATAGCACATTCACAAAGTGATGACTTTGTGTTATAGAGATAAAATGCACAAGTTGTAGACACTTCCCAATGTTACAACTTTATCTCACAAAAATATTAGGAGGTATCCAAAGTCACAATAACTTCTCAAAGTCATGAACTCAAGATCAAGATTTAAATGCCAAAGTTACATTTTCTCTAATCAATGACTTTCTACTCAGACAAGTACAAGATTTAAGAAGTATAAAAGCAAAAAAAGGATGAGAGAAACAAAAATCCAGAAATCCTTTTTTCTTCCCCACTCTTAGAGACTGAAATCAAAGTGTAGCAACAACCCTAAATGGGGTTTCACAATATAGTTGGGGGGAAAGACTCTCAAACTCTGCCCAAGGTTGATTTGGAAAATAAATCAAATAGTTTGGGATTAAGGTTTTTATCCTAAATTTGCACATGATAGGTGTTATTGGGAACCTAATATTTAAGATATATTTTTCTCTTGTATCTTGTATGAATCTCTCCCTAATGTCACATTGAATTAATAGTTAGGGTTTGAGTAATTATGAATTAAGTGATGTATGAATGTTTTTGAGTGATTAATAGATATATTTGATTTATATTGTGAAATAAAAATTGATGGAAATTATTATTAAAAAAATTTTGAATTAAGAATATAACTATTAGTGTATTTGTATGTGGTCTTTTTGCGACTTTGTTATACTGTCAAATTTTATTAGTTAGATGATTTCTCAAATGAATGAGAGCTATCTAAAAATTTTCTTTATCACTTTAATATTCGGGTGATTCTACATAGGAAGTCATGGCTTTCAAAAAAAGTCACAACTTTGGCTTTCATATCTTAAGCTTGTAGTCATGACTCTAGAAAATATTCATCACTCTAGAATTCCTCCCAATCATTCTATGGCACAAAGTCATAGTGCATGGTAATAATTTTAGTAATTTTATTGACTTAGGCTTTAGTAGTTTTGGCTCAATAATTTTCTATAGAAAAAAAGTTATGGCTTTGTAAAAAACATCAATATTGATTTGAGAGTATCCATCCATATTAAAGATAAAGTTGTAGTACTAGAACATGATTATGACCTTTTACATAATAGGGTACTTGGCTACTATGACATAGAATTAATGTCATATTAAAGATAATATCATAGCCATAAAGAATATGTCGTATAGTTAAAGAATTGTATTACTGAGTTGGTAGGGTTGTAATATATAAAGATTGTCACTACTAATTAGATAGAGTTTCAGCTAAGAATGAATACCAAAACTTTGAAAGACTTCATATTCTATCTCCTCATTAACTAAACACATTCAAAAACCTATCAATTTCTTGAATATTTATCCAAACTCACTAAAACTCCAAAGTCATACAATTAATCTATAATTTCTCTATTTGTATGCCTCTATATTATCATAAATCACTAAAATATATAAGAATATTTGGTAGTTTGAACACTAAATAAGCTCACATACTAAAATAATTGCTCATCCCTTTAAAATAACTTTCTCCTCATTATAATTTTTTTAACATCTCAAAGAAATTCTATGACTATGTTTGAGTGTCGTAGAGTAAAACATAATTGAGCAACTTCAAGTAGATGTATTGACAATCAGGATGGAGTTTAAATTCCACAACTATATTTTTTGGTCATTGGATGTGTACATTCATTTATATGGTTGATATAAATATCTATTATATCATACAAGTGGTAAACAATTTTTAGATTGCCTCCCAAGTAGCACATTATTTAATATTTGTAGCTAAATCATCAAAACTTGTTTTTTTTCTAACAGAGTTCTTTAATGTCCATGCTAGCTTCTTAATATATTATTTAAACTCCTTCTTATATGTTTCATCATTCAATTTTTTTTAACTACACTTGTTCCTTGGACATTTTCTTTATTGGATGTCACAACTTTAGTGAATATTGTAGCTTATTCTATGCTAGCTTATCCATTTTCTTCTTGGATACCCAAAGTCATGGCACTGTGTTTAGTCACAACTTTGTCGTAAGTTTTCTTTTCCCTTTTTATTCTTTAACTCTAAAACTATGATATTGTGCATAGCCACGATTTTATTTTTAAGCTTCTGATCAGCTAATTTATTTTGTATCCCCAAAGTTATAGTGTTGTGTTTTGCTATAACTTTGTCTTTTAGCTTTTGATAAACTAATTCATTCTATATTACTAAAGTCATAATGTTGGGCATAGTTACAAATTCGTTTTCAAGCTTTCCATGGCCATTTCTATTTTTTAATCCCAAAGTCATGGTGTTGGGTACAACCATAATTTTGTATTCAAGGTTTCATTGACCATTTTAATTCTATAGCACAAAATTCATAGTACTGGGCATAGCCACAACCATGTCTTCTTCTTCTCTTCTTCTTCCTCTTCCTCTTCCTCTTCTTCTTCCTCTTCCTCTTCTTCTTCTTCTTCTTCTTCTTCTTCTTATTCCTCTTCTTCTTCCTTTTCTAATTCTTCTTATTCCTCTTCTTCTTCCTTGCCTAATTCTTCTTCTTCCTCTTCTTCTTCTTTTTCTTCTTCCTCTTCTTCTTCATCTTCTTTTTTTTTCTTCTTCCTTTTATAATTCATCTATGTCTTCTACTACTACTACTTCTTCTTTTTCCTTGTTTCTTCTTCTTCTTCTTCTTCTTCTTCTTCCTCTTATTCTTCTTTTTGTTCCACATCAACTTTTTTTTTCTTCTTTTTATTCTACTACTAATTCTTCTACTTATTCCTTTTTTTATTAGAGATTCTTATTCTTCTTTTTCTTCTTTTTCTTTTTCTTATTCTTCTTCTTCTGCTTCTTATTCTTCTTCTTATTCTTCTTCTTCTTCTGCTTATTATTATTATTATTATTTTTTTCTTCTTCTCCTTTTGCTTATTATTATTATTATTATTCTGATTATTATTATTATTATTATTATTCTTCATCTTCTACTACTACTATTACTTTTTTGTCGTCATCCTCCTCCTCCTCTTCTTATTATTCATCTTTTACTTTTTCCTCCTCATGCTCCTCCTCCTCCTCCTCCTCCTCTTCTTATTCTTCTTCCTCCTCATCTTTTTTTTCTTTTTCTTCTTCTTTTTCATCCTCCTCCTCCTCTTTTTCTTCTTCTTCTTCCCCCTCCTCCTCTATGTCTTTGTCGTCTTCGTCATCATCTTCTTCTTATTCCTCTTCTTCTTCATTTTCTGACAATTCTTCTTCTTCTTCTTCTTCTTCTTCTTCTTCTTCTTTTTCTTAGAGGTATCAAATAGGCCGAGTCATGCCAGCCTAGCTAGTTTTTGATGGCCCAATCGGGCAACCCTGATGTGCCTGGCATGACTCTATTGATTAACTATATTATGCCAATCATTGCATGACTGACCTCACTAGCTTGTACCCAGTTTAAGCTGGGCCATGCTTGGACTTGCCGGGTCAAGTCTGGGCATACCATGTTTTTCCATGTATATTTTAAAAAAAATCAACTAGGCCTCCAAGCTGATTTACCATGCCATCAAGTATGGCAGATGAGATATGCTTGGTCCAACACGAAGCATGGCTCATGCCAGACCAGCATGGCACAAACCATGTCAAGGGGGAGCTCGGCCTAGTCCGAGGCATGAATCCAAACTGTGTCGAGTCAGACTTGGCACAGTTGAATCAAAATAGGCCTTAGGCCATGCCTGTGCCACCCTGCCCATTTGACACCTCTACTTTTTTTTATTATTCTAATTTTTCTTATTCTATTTTTTATTATTCTTCTTCATTATCATCATCATCTTCTTTTTCTTGTTCTTCATGCCCCTCCTCTCCTCCTTCTTCTATGCATCATCATCATCTTCTTCTTCTTTTTTATCATCTTCTATTTCTTCCTATTCCTTTTCTTCTTTTTCTTTTTTACCTTCATTTTCAACTTTTTCTTTTTCTTCTTCATTTTCCTCTTCCTCTTCCTCTTCCTCTTTCTCTTTCTCTTCTACATCTTCTTACTCTTCCTCTTCCTCTTCTTCTTCCTCTTCTTTTTTTTTCTTCCCCTTATTCTTCTTCCTCTTCTTCTTACCCTTGTTCTTCTTCCTCTTCTTCTTACCCTTGTTCTTCTTCCTCTTCTTCTTACCCTTGTTCTTCTTCCTCTTGTTCTTCTTCCTCTTGTTCTTCTTCATCTTTTTCCTATTTTTCTTGTTTTATTATTCTAACTTTTTTTATTTTTTTTCTTTTTCTTTTTCTTTTTTTTATTTTCTTCTTCTTCTTCTTCCTGTGCTTCTTCCTACTCCTCATCATCATCATCTCTTTCCTCTTCTTGTCGACTTTTTTATTCAACTTCTTTTTTTTTCAAGTACTTATTATTATTATTGTTATTATTTTTTTATTATAATTCTTTTTTTTCTACATTTTCTTCTTATTCTTCTTGTACTTTTTTATATTCTTCTTTTTCTTCTTTTTCTTTCTCCACTTATTATTATTATTATTATTCTTCTTCTTCTTCTTCTTCCTCTTCCTCATCTTCTTTTACGTCTTATTATTATTATTTTTCTACATCTTCTTCTTCTTTTATTCTTCTCTTCTTCTTGTTCTTATTCTTCTTCATCCTATTTTTCTTCTACTTCTTCTTATTCTTATTATTCCACATCTTCTTATTCTTCTTCCTCCTCCTTTTCTTCTTTTTCTTCTTCTTTATTCTTTTCTTGTTCCACTTCTTATTCTTCCACTTCTTCTTCTTCATCTTCTTCTTCATATTTTTCTTCCTTTTTTTATCATGTTCTTCTTCTTTTTCTTTTTAATCTTCTTCCACCTCATATTCTTTTTCTTCTTCCTTTTTTTTTCTTCTTCTTTCCCTTTTTCCTATTTGTATTCTACTTTTTCATCTTCATGTTCTTCTTCCACTTCTTATTTTTCTTCTTCCTTTTTTCCTTTTCTTATTCTTCTTGTTCTTATTCTTCTTATGCCTTTTCTTTTTCCACTTTTTTTATTATTATTCTTCTTTTTTTATCGTCTTTATCTTATTTTTTTATTATTGTCTTCTTCTTCTTCATATTCCTCTATATCATCTTTTTTTCTTCTTCTACCTCATCTTATTTTTCTTATTATTCTTCTTGTTCTTTCTCATCTTATTCTTCTTCTTCTTTTTATTATTATTCTTCTTCTTATTCATATTCCTTTATATCTTCTTTTTTCTTCTTCTACCTCATCTTATTTTACTTATTATTCTTCTTGTTCTTTCTCATCTTATTCTTCTTCTTCTTTTTGTTTTTTGTCTTCTTCTTCTTATTCTTTTTATTCTCCTTATTCTTCTTGTTCTTTGTCTTTGTCTTCTTATTTTTTTTATTTTCCTTATTCTTCTTGTTATTTGTCATCTTCTTCTTTTTATTCTTGTGTTATTTTTTTTTCTCGTCTTCTTCCTCTTCTTTTTTATATTATTATTATTATTTTTTATTTTTATTCTTCTTCTTCCTCTTTTTCTTCCACATTTTCATTCGCTTCTTCTACTTTTTTTTATTATTCTTTTTATTCTTCCTCCATCTCTTTATCTTTGGCTTCTTCCTTTTCTTCTTCTTATTCTTCTTCTTCCTTTTCTTCATCATCATCATCATCATCATCATCTTTTTCTTCTTTTTCTTCTTCTACAACTTTTTCTTCTTCCTATTCTTTTTACACTTCTTCTTTTTCTACTTCTTCATCTCATTTTCTTATTTTTATTCTTCTTCCATTTCCTCTTCATTTTCCTCTTTTTCTTATTATTATTCTTCTTCTTTATCCTCCTCCTCTTCTTCTTCTTCATCTTCTTCTTCTTTTTTTTAAATGTTATTTTATTAATATCACCCTCTCTTTTGGTGGAGGAATACCATTTTTACAAGCTACGTTTACCCGTAACCCTTTTACACATGTTATATGCTTAAACTAAACTTTAGTATCTTAATTCTAAATTAAAATCTTTTTTAGGTCAAAATATAATTTAAATGAAGCTGAAATGTCTTTCTTAAAAATTTAGGATATTTTTCTAGAACGGCGTGTGCCTTATTGCCCTTTTGCTGTGCTTTTATTTCTCTTTTGTTGTGAGCTGCCCACGTTATCCAGCTTTGAGGGCCCTTGTCCTATCCTCTTTGTGCTTCCTTGATCCCTATTTTTGCATTGGACCAAACTGTTTCGGCCATGTTTTCTGCTTTCTCCATCTCCTTCGGCTTCGTATGTGCTTGATGATTCCTTTCCTAGCTACTTGAACTGCAGTAAACTGACTCCCTGACTAGAGTATAGCCCCCAAGCACTTACAGCCTAGACTGTAAGTGACTGACCCCCCGACTCACCTTACTCTTTCAGCTCACGAACCAACTGCCCGACTCTAATAGACTTCTCGTGCTCTCCCCGTCCAACATACCATCTCTAACCTTTTGTCCAGCATATCATGACCAACATTAACATACCGACTCTTACAGACTATACTTACTCTCCCTATTCTTACACTCTTACAGACTTCCCATACTCATGTACACAGTAGCGGCCCCCCGAGAGCAACCTACTCATGTACATCAGTCGAGCTTTAACTATGTACTTCGATAAGTTGGCGGCTAACAAAATATGAAACAAAACAAAAACTTCCAACAGATATATCATTATTATCATTATTAACCTTTAAACATCCTTCAGGACCAGGATGATTATTCTTCATCTGCATACAATTTTAAATATGTAATCAAATAAGAGATCTTGCATTCTTTATGGTTCTGTCCATTTTCATCTTCCACCTGAAATAACATATCAAGCAAGCATAACAAGCAAGCCTATGTGATTTACAAACCTTTATTCTCTTTTTACCCTCCCTCAGGACTAGGAGGTCTTGTTATGCAGCTTGATCCTTCTTGTGTTTTTATGGGTCTAAAAATTAATAGCCCTTTCTTATTATTATTATTATTTTTTTAATTAGTATTAATTTTGTTTTTTTTTTTTGAGTCCTAATATATGGGAAGCCAATTTTATCTAATTCTATTAAGCCTTTGAACCTTTCAGGTATACTATCTCCCTCAAATTCTTGAAGGCCAATTCTCATTCCTTCTCCGGCTAGTTTATCCGCCAAAGCATTAGCCTCTCTATAAATGTGCTTTATTTCACCTTTTAAGTCTTTTAAAACTTTTTTAATATCATCAATGTCTTCTTCGTGTTCCCATAAATATGTCTTATTTTGAATTAGTTGTACTAATAATTCCGAGTCAACTTGTTCTTGTATATGTAGATAATTATTTTCTTTACAAATTTGTAGGCCCTTTTGCAGAGCCAAAATCTCTGCATGAAGCACCGAGGAAGCTATATTTCTTGATGAAAAAGCTTCTAGTACTTGACCCTCCTCATTTCTTATGGCTCTTCCTCCACCTGCCTCGCCCATTTCCCTCTTAAAACTATCATCTGTATTTAGCACTAGACCTCCTTGTATTGGTTTATTCCAGCCGACTATCTTAATAATAGGAGCTTTCCTTGCTACTATATTTAAGTTCCATACATTCCTTTTATCTTTATCTATTTCTGTATTTCTCAGTTTAATCGGGTTGCAGGCAGAAATAAATGCAATTTCTTTTTTGATCTCTTCTAAAATAGCCATAGAGTTCATTTTAACATTATCAAATCTACTTTTGTTCCTCGCTTTCCATATGCACCAGACAGCTATGTGCGGGATATAATTCCTTAACCATTTTAAAATTTTATTCTTTGTTTTCTCTTTTGACCAGAGTTCCAATCTATTTCTAAAACTCTCTGTACTTTTTCCAATTTCTACTTCAGTTTCTAATATGTTCCATACTTTTTTTGCAATCTTGCCCTTAAAAATCAGATGATCCATGTTTTCTATCTCTTGATAGCAACATTCACATCTAGAT
Organism: Sapria himalayana; assembly: GCA_029783825.1. Taxonomy (NCBI): domain Eukaryota; kingdom Viridiplantae; phylum Streptophyta; class Magnoliopsida; order Malpighiales; family Rafflesiaceae; genus Sapria; species Sapria himalayana. The sequence continues at coordinate 253,441 of JAREIK010003224.1, forward strand.
GCTAATTTTATACCTTTTCTCTTAATGTTGTCATCTACTGGAATGATGTTAGATACTAATTTCCACATAAACATATTTGTTTTTTGAGGCAAATCCTTTATCCAGCCTCCCTTTGAAAGAAGCGGTCTTCTGCTTCTAACTAACTCTTTGACACTTTTTAGAGAGAAATTACCTTGCGGGTTTAATGTCCATTTCCACCCACTTTTAGTTGAAATAGTGTGTCTTTTTATTATTTTATGATATTTTCGCATCAATTTCCAACTTCTGGAAGCTTTCTTTGGATCTTTAAATTCTTTATTATTTAAACCATATTTAGCCTTTATGCATGATGCCCAGAGACTTTCATTTCCCTTTAGCCTCCACCAGTTTTTACATGCCTAAGCTTTGGCTATATCATTTAAGCTGGTGAATCCTAATCCTGCTTCCTCTTTTGGATAGCATAGGTCTCTCCATCTTTTCTAATGCAACTTGTTTTTACCATCTTTTTTTCCGCATAAAAAGTTAGCCATTTCTATTTCTAGTTTTTTAACAATACTTTTTGATGGTTGTGTGGGCATTAAGGTATGAGCTAATGATCCCTATAGCACATGGGTTATTAGAGTTATTCTTCCTGGCATGTTTAAGAGGTCCTCTTACCATCCGACAATCTTTTGTCTTATCATATCCAGTAAGAAGGACAAATACTTTTCCTTTAATCTTCCTTCATAAATTGGGTACCCTAGGTACAATATGGCTCCTTTGCACCGTGCAAAGCCAGTAATTCTTTTAACCCTTTGCTCCGTAGTCTCTGATGCTTTGTTCGCTAACATAAATTGACATTTATTCTTATTTAATATTTGACCTGATTCTTCCTCCAGTAATTGCAATAAACTCATTAGATTCTGCATCGACTTACTACTGGCATTCGTAAATATAATTAAATCATCTGCATATGCCAAGCAGCATACTAACGGGGTATTTCTAGGCTGTTTATATGGTAGGATACTTCCATTTTCAACATGCTCCTTTAAGTTTTTTATAATAGTTCTAAATATATATTGAATAGAGAAGGAGATAACGGATCCCCTTGTCCTGAGCCCTCTAGTGGGTTTGAACTCTTCTCCTGATTGCCCGTTTATGAGGATTTTAACCCAGGCACTAGATATACATTTGTACATGATGTCTATCCAGAATTCTGAAAACCCCATTTTTCTCATGAGGTAACATAATATGTCCCATTCAACCCTGTCAAACGCTTTTGATAGGTCGAGCTTCATGATGACATTATGGCCTCTTGCCTTAGCTTCTATATCTATTATCATTTCTGATGCAAGATTAATATTTTCCATCATCAATCTATTTTTAATAAAACCTGCTTGTTCTGGTTAAATAATTTTTGGGAGTATCCTGCTTAGTCTATTCTGGAAGATTTTTGCTAATATTTTGTAAATAGAGTTACATAGGCTAATTGGTCTGTAATCTTCTGCTTGTTGTAGGCTGGCCTTCTTGGAAATCAATACTATGTGCGAGCTAGCCCATGTTTTTGGAATTTCCGTGCCTACAAAAATCCAGGTAATGGCTGCTACCACTTCTTTTTTGATTATGGGCCAGCATTTTTGGAAGAACCCATTGTTCCAACCATCTGGTCCGGTAGAACTATCCTTATTGGCATTAAATACTGCTTCCTTCACTTTTTCTTTCGTTGGCATTTCTGGTAGCATTTTATTATATGCTTCTTTAACCGTTCTTCCTATATTTTCCATTAGCGTCTGATTTCTATCTGGTTTTGCCCCACATAGAAGAACTTTAAAGAATTCTTCTAATTATTTCTTGATATCTTCCTCTTTTTTTATCCACTCACCATTAGCTTTTTTGAGACCTTTTATTCCCAATTTTTGATTTTTGATTTTCGATATTGTTTTAAAAAATTTCGTGTTCTTGTCTCGATCTTTCAACCATTTTATTTTAGCCCTCTGCTTCCAGAAGACCTCTTCCATGTGCATTCTAAGCCTTAGTTCTACTTTAGCTTTGCTGAGTTTTATTCTAGTTATATCATCTTGTTTATCTTCATATTCTATTTCTAAGGTTGTTACCTTCTGCTCTGCTTCTTGAATTTTTTCAACTATGTTACCAAATACCTCATTATTCCACTTATTAAGTGCCTGACGTAACTCCCGCAGTTTTTTTCCTAATATCTGTATGGGGTTACCTGATGCCATTTTTTCCCATGAGTTTCTTACTATTGTCTCAAAATCCTTATGCATGCCCCACATATTTTGGAAGATAAAGCCATTCTGTTTCCTGTTCCTTTTTTGATGGGTTATCAAGAGCGGGCTATGATCTGAGCAAGTTCTACTTAGGTGCCGGACTTTAATCTCCCCCATTTTATCTAGCCATTTCGTATTAACTAGTACTCGGTCTAGTCTCGACCAGATTGCTCCTCTTTTCTTCCAGTCGTTACACCAAGTGTATTTTGAACCTAAGTATTCTGTCTCTATTAATCTTACACCGGCAATTACCTCATTAAACTGTGCCATTGCTACCGGATCGAGTGGCCTGCCTCCCCTTTTCTCGGTAATATTCCTAATAACATTGAAATCCCCTCCTATAATCCACGAGGATTTTCTAGCTTCTATTATATCCAGCTCCTTCCAGAGTGTTTTCCTTTCTTCTTTACCATTGCTAGCGTAAACTACCGAGTAGATAGTCTCTATGTTCTTACCTATTTTAAAACTAATTATTTGATCATGTTCTTTTACTTATCAATGTCCATTGAGTTATTCCACATAATCCATAAATTACCCTTTTGATTCGAAAATGCCTTATGAAGGCCTATTTTCGTTTTATATATCTCAATTTGGCTTTTATCTACCATTGGTTCAGCTAATGTGATAATTTTAATTTTATGAATTTTAATTAAGTTTCTAATTCTATTTATTGTGGGAGTGTTCGCTACTCCTCTTATGTTCCAGTATAGGCTATTCATTTTAAGTGTATTTTGCTTGGGCCCTGGTTATACATTTTGAATCATATTTCATGTTCAAATATTTTTTCCTATTTCTTTGCGACTTGCTAGCAGTCGGTGGGGCTTTTTCTAACTTATTTGGTCTATATAACTCTTCTAAGCTTCTTTCTAAGAATTTTATTTCCTCCAGTGCTATTTCCTTGCTATTAGGTGGTACATTCCTGGTTGGTTGCTTTCCCATACCCTCGAATGATGCATTGAAATCCACCTGTTGATTTTCATTTATACTGCTGGCCATCGGCCAGCTTTTTAAATCAAGTTCCTCTTCGAAGAGTAGATCAATTTCTTCCCAGTTGTGCTGCTCTATGCTTTTTTGTAGTTGTTTCTTCTTTTTTTTTCGTAATCTCTATTTTTTCCCTCACTCCTTTTTCTATCCCTTCAATCGGGATTCCCTCTAGTCATTTTCTAATATCCTCCATCCTACCCTTACTTAAAATTTCCTCCTCTATCCTCCCCTCTCCTCTCCCTACCCTTCCTAATTCCCTTCTCCTTACTCTTTTCTCCCTCACCTCTAACCTCTATTTCTCCAAGCAGTTATGTTTCTCTCTCCTATACCCCTTTCACTATTTTTTCTCTACCCTCCTCCTTTCTCCTTCTCCCTTACTATTCTCCTTTCTTACCCATACATTATCCTCCTTCCTTCTTCCATCGGGTGCCATGCAATCTTCCTTTGCGTGTCCCATTTTGAAACATTTTTGGCAGTAACAGGGGGGGGGGGGGGGGGATTCTGGAAGTATTTCTTGCCATAATCCATGGTCAAGGTCCCTACCAACCCATATTTTATTCGGTAGAGGAAGCTTACAATTAATTTCGATAAGTATTCTGGCCATACTTGGCCTTATCATGTGGGCTGTGGCTTCATCAATAAGCCACGACTTGCCTAAACAGAGAGCAATAAAGTATAGGAAATGCTTGCTAAACAAGTGTATGGTGAGCTTTGGTAGAGAGAACCATACCAGGGCTTGGGCAGATTCTTGAGTTCGTGAGAATTCTGGCGTCCACTTGAGGATGCGCATAGGAAAGCCAGAAATTATCCACTGCCCTCTCATCCAAAGCCTAAGGAAATCGTCTTCCTCCTTGAGCTGGAAGAGGACGTGTTTCCCGTCGAAGATGGCAATTTTTACCACTTGCCTAAGCTTTAACGCTGCAATGAATGCATAAATCTCTTTATAGCTCGGCTTACCATGTGAAAACTTGTTGATTAGTGTAAGCTTGAAGGGCTCGGCAAGTTTCAAGAATTCTGCCTCTATAAACAACACTGCAGGCGATGCTTCTTTAGCATCAAAACACGGAAACAGGAGCACGGTTTCCTTAGAAATGAAATTGAATGATTTTTTTGTTGAATAATAGATCCGAATTATCCATTTTGGCTTCAGATTGAGCTCAAATTGCATAAAAATGGTGGATTCTCTCTCTAAAAATGGGCTTTCTCTCTCTAGAAGTTTGAGAGTGTTTTTTTTCTTATTCTAAGTTATAGCAAATACTTCTTTAGTTCTTCTCCTTCTTATTCTTCTCTAATTTTTATTATTCTACTACTACTTCTTCTTCATCTTATTCTTCATCATCATCATCATCTTCTTCATCTTCTTCTTCTTCTTTATATTCTAATTCTTCTTCTTCTGCTTTTTCTTCTCTCTCTTTCTCTTATTATTCTTCATCTTCTTATTTTTCTTCTTTTTCTTTTTTTTCCTTCTTCTTCTACTTCTACTACTACTACTTCTTCTTCCTATCCTTTCCTCCTCCTCATCATCATCATCATCTTCTTCTTCTTCTTCTTTTTCTTCCTCTTCATCTTTCCCTTATTTTTCTTCTTCCTCTTCTTCTTCCTCATCATTATCATCATCATCTTCTTCTTTTTCCTTTTCTTCTTGCTCCTTTTCTTCCTCCTCTTTTTCTTTTTTTCTTTTTTTTTTCTTCTTCTACCTCTTTCTATTCTTCTCTTTCTTCCTCCTCATCCTCCTATTCATATTCATCATCTTATTATTTTTCTTTTTCTTCTTCTTTTTCTTCTTCTACTCCAACATCTTCTTCTTTTACTTCAACATCTTCTTCCTCTTCTTCTTCCTCTTCATCTTCTTCTCTTTTTTTATCTTCTTCTCATTTGTCTTCTTCCACTTCTTCTTCTTTTTCTTCTTCCTCCTTTTCTTCTTCTTATCTTTCCTCTTTTTTTTTGTTCGTCTTCTTCATCATCTTCTTCTTCTAGTTCATCTTCTTCTTCTTCTTCTTCTTTCTCCTCCTCCTCTTTGAATTTTACTTCATATTCTCCTTTTCTTCTTCCACTTTTACTTCTTCTTCTTCCCCTAATTCTTCATCTTCTTCTTATTTTCTTATTCTTATTATTCTTTATCTTCTTCTTTTTTCTCTTCTTTTTCCTTTTCTTCTTATTCTTCTTCTTCTTCTCCTTCCTCTTACTTTTTCTTCTTCTAATTATCTTCCTCCTCCTTCATCTTTTTGCCCTTCATCTTATCTTCTTCTTCTTCTTCTTCTTTTCTTCCTCTTCTTTTTTCTTTTATTTTTCTTCTTCTTATTCTTATTTTTTCTCTTCTATTTCTTCCCCCCTCCTCTTCTTATCATTATTCTTTGTATTCCTTTTTATCTTCTACTTATTCTCCTTATTCTCCTTCTTCTTCTTTTTCTTCTTCTTCTACATCTTCCTCTTCTATTTGCTCTTCTTCTTTTTATTCCTAATGCTCTTCTTCTGCTTGTTGTTCTTCATCTTCTTCTTGCTCCTCCTCCTCTTACATCTTCTCATCCTCTTTTTTTCTTTTTCTTCTTCTTCCATTTCTGGTGCTTCTTCTTCTTATTTTTCTTCTTCTTTTCTTTTTCATCTCCCTCATCTTTCTTAATCTTTTTCTTCCATATTTTCTTTATATTATTATTTTTATTCTTCTTGTTCATCTTCTTCTTCCTCATCTTCTTCCTACAACTTTTCTTCTTTTTTTTCTTCACTTTTTTTTTTTAATGTTATTCTTCTTTTTCTTCTTCTTCTTCTTCGTCTTATTCTTCTTTCTCTTTCTACTTTTATACTTCTTGTTCTTATTTTTCTTCTTCTTCCTCCTCCTTTTTTTCTTCTACATCTTTCTTTTCTTCTTCTTCTTCTTCTTATTCTTCATCTACCTTTTCTTCTTGTTATTTTCTTATTCTTGTTCTTGTTCTTTATTCCCTTCTTCTTCTTCTTCTTCTTCTCCTTTCTTCTTCTTTATCCTTATCTTCTTTTTCTTCTTCCTCTTCCTCTTCTTCTTCCTATTTTTTTATTCTCGTTCTTTATCTCATTCTTCTTCTTCTTCTTCTTCTCTTTATCCTTGTCTTTTTTTCTTCTTATTACTCTTCTTCTTCTTCTTGTTCTTCTTCTTCTTATTACTCCTCCTCTTCTTCTTTTTCTTCTTCTTATGCTTCTTCTTCTTCCTCTTCATCTTCCTCTACCTCTTCTTATTTTTTTTCTCTTTTTTCTTCTTCTTCTTCATCCTCTTCTTCTTGTTCTTTTGCCTATTATTTTTCTTTTTGTTTTCTTATTCTTCTTCTTCTTCTTCTTCTTTATCTTCCTCCTCCTCCTCTTCTTATTCTTCATCTTCTTTTTCTTTTTCTTCTTTTTCTTCTTTTTCTTCTTCTTTTCTTATTCTTCTTTTTCTTCTTCTTCTTCTTCTTCCTCTTACACCTCTTCTCATTTTCTTTCTTCTTCTCTCTCTTCCTTTTTCCTTTTCTTCATCATCATCTTCCTCTTCTTCTTTTTTATCATCATCTTCTAGTTATTATTATTATTATTTTTTTCTTCTTCTTCTTCTTCTTCTTCCTCCTCCTCCTCCTCCTCTTCTTATTTTTCTTGTTTTTCTTCTTCTTATTCCCCTACTTCTTTCACTTCTTCTTTTTTATTCTTCTTCTTTTTCGTTTATTTCTTTCTATTCTTTTTATTCTTCTTCTTCATTTTTTTCTTCCTCATATTCTTTTCTCTGTCTTTTTCTTTTTCCTTTTCTTCTTCTAGTTCTTCTTCTTCTTCTTGTTCATCATCTTCTTCCTATTTTATTTTCTCTTTTTCTCCTTCTTCTTCCTCTTCTTTTTTTGTCTTTTCCCCCTCCTCCTTCTTCTTCTTCTTCTTCTCTTCTTCTTCTTCTTCTTCTCTTCTTCTTCTTCTCTTCTTCTTCTTCTCTTCTTCTTCTTCTTCTTCTTCTTCTTCTTCTTCTTCTTCTTCTTCTTCTTCTTCTTCTTCGTCTCCTCTTCTTCTTCTTCTTCTTCTTCTCTTCTTCTCTTCTTCTTCTTCTTCTTCTTCTTCTCTTCTTCTCTTCTTCTTCTTCTTCTTCTTCTTCTTCTTCTTCTTCTTCTTCTCTTCTCTTCTTCTTCTTCTTCTTCTTCTCTTCTTCTTCTTCTTCTTCTCTTCTTCTTCTTCTTCTTCTTCTCTTCTTCTCTTCTTCTTCTTCTTCTTCTTCTTCTCTTCTTCTTCTTCTTCTTCTTATTCTTCTCTTCTTCTTATTCTTCTTCTTCTCTTCTTCTTCTTCTTCTCTTCTTCTTCTTCTTCTCTTCTTCTTCTCCTCCTCCTCCTCCTCCTCCTCCTCCTCCTCCTCCTCCTCCTCCTCCTCCTCCTCTTCTTCTTCTTCTCTTCTTCTTCTTCTTCTTCTCTTCTTCTTCTTCTTCTCTCCTTCTTCTTCTTCTTATACTACTTCTTCCTCTTCTTCCTCTTCTTCCTCATCTACCTCATCATCATCATCATCTTCTTCCTCATCTTCCTCTTTTTTTTTCTTCCTCATCATCATCTTTTTCTTCTTCCTCTTTTTTCTTCTTCCTCATCATCATCTTTTTCTTCTTCTTCATTTTTTTCTTCCTCATTTTCTTTTCTCGTTGTCTTTGTCTTTTTCCCTTTCTTCTTCTTGTTCTTCTTCTTCTTCTTCTTCTTCTTCTTGTTCATCATCTTCTTCCTATTTTATCTTCTCTTTTTCTCATTCTTCTTCCTCTTCTTTTTTTGTCTTTCCCCCTTCTTCTTCTTTTTCTTCTTCTTCTTCTCTTCTTCTTCTTCTTCTTCTTCTTCTTCTTCTTCTCTTCTTCTTCTTCTTCTCTTCTTCTTCTTCTTCTCTTCTTCTTCTTCTTCTTCTTTTCTTCTTCTTCTTCTTCTTTTTCTTCTTTTCTTCTTCTTCTTCTTCTTCTTCTTCTTCTTCTTCTTCTTCTTCTTCTTTTTCTTCTTTTCTTCTTCTTCTTCTTCTTCTTCTCTTCTTCTTCTTCTTCTCTTCTTCTTCTTCTTCTTCTTCTTCTTCTTCTTCTTATACTACTTCTTCCTCTTCTTCCTCTTCTTCCTCATCTACCTTATCATCATCTTCTTCTTCCTCATCATCATCATCTTTTTTTTCTTCATCTTCTTCTTCCTCTTTTTCTTCCTCTACTTTTTCTTCCTATACTTCTTTTTCTTCTTTTTCTTCTTCTTTTTTTACGCCACCATCCTTTTTTTTCTCTTCTTTTTCTGCTTCTTCCACTTCTTCTTCTTTTTTTTCTGCTTCTTCCACTTCTTCACTTTTTTTTCTTCTTCTACTTCTTCTTCCTCCTCCTCCTCCACCTCCACTTCTTCTTCTTCCTCTGCTTCATCATCATCATCATCTTCTTCTTCTTCTTCTTGTTCTTCTTATAAGCATCATACTCACAATATTTAAACTTTCCTTAATCATGAATTTTTATACAATGGTTTATCTAATGCATTAAGTTTAGAAGATATATTATTTTTTTTATATCTCATGAGTATGCCTTATGAATTATGTCACATTTTGTCATTGCTAACACAGATAAACTTATGATGTAATAAAAACTCTCAATTTCATTTCTAATTAGCATCCATATCCATCAACATCCAAATTATAATATTACCATAAATATAGATATTATACATTCAAATTATCATAACATATTAATAATTGTGACCACTTATCCATTGCTGACAACACATTAATAAGTGTTTCTCTTATTTTCTATCATAACTTATTTTCCCTTACTTTATAAGCAACACATTAATAAGTGTCACAACTTATCCTTTGTCGAATGGTGGATGCAGCCCTAAAATGCATGTCTTCCTAGTCTTCATTACTCATTCTTTAATGTTTCGCCTTTCTTCTCATAGGTCTTATAATTATTTGACTATAAGATAGTCGCACATTTTTTTTTCCAAATAGAATATTACGTTTTGGTTAACTTTATTATTATAGAGTGGCCCTCCATTATTACAAAAATCAAAGTCAAAAATATGTAAATCACATAAATAAAAATATCCCAAATCATGTTCGCTGTCATAGTGTTGGTATCAAAATAATCTAATACAAAAATAACTGACACTTACATGACCAAGTCTCTTATGCTAGAGATTAATACCACTCTTTTGATGATTAATATTTTAACTAATCACCAAGCACTCTTGCCTAAGTGGCATACAATAAACTTTCTTTCTTCCCCTCTTAAATGACTAATGAGTCCTTGCTCAATTTCCACTAGTCATTACTAAAATAACTCACATATCTCATGTCATCAAATATATCAACAGACATTAGGTTCACTCATATATCTAATACATAGCAGACATCTTTCAACATTAATTAATGTCCAATTTCTATCTACAAATAAATATCTCTCATGCCTAATATTTGTGATATCCAATTATTACCCATATTTACTATGCCACAACTATCAAATGTGTATGAAATTAAAAAGTCAATATCTAGGGTAATGCGAAATAAAACTTTGAATTTAATAAGACAATCACTCTCCTAAGATACTAGATTAGTAGAATTTTCATTGTTAACTAGCATAATGAAACCTTCCATGTGATGTTAGCCTCTCTCTTATGTATGTCTTCTTTGCTACTCACTAGTTGTTACCTTTTCCAATAATAATATTTTTTTTCACATGTCCCATCTTGATATAGTGATAATATTTGATTACTTGTCTATTACTTGACTTATCTTTGGAAGAATGTATTCTTTTGTTACTCTATGTGTGCATAGTGGTATTTTTATCACGCCTCATAGAAATAAGAATATCATGAGAATCTCTTCTTTTCGCTTTTCTCTTTGCTTCTTCAAATAATAGATTTTTTGAGAGATTATGCATTGATACAAAACTTCCTAGTATTATATCATTGCACAAAGTTATCCCAAATATCCTAAAGGAACTCAACAGTAGGCAAGCAACTCATTTTCTAAGAGCATCTTTATAGATGCAAATTGCTTCACTAGCCCTTAGAAAGAATTATGTGCGTCGTCATTTGAGTTATTTCTTTGAAATTTAAGTTAACTAGATATTTAATGATTAATATTTTATTTCTAAAGGAGTCCTTTTCAAATATAAAGTCTATTTTTTTCCACAACTTATTTTCTCTTATTTCATTGGCAATACATTGATAAATATTACCATTTATTCAATGCTAAATAGCGAAGGTACACCTAAAGTGCATGTGTTCCCAGTCTTCATCACTCTTTTTTTCAAGTTTTACTTTTCCCCTCACATGGCCTTACATTTGTTTGACTTTAAGAAGTCATACATTTTATTTTTCTAAATAGAATAGCTAGTTGTTGTGAACTTTATTATTACATAGTGGCCCATGATTTCACAAATCAAAATCAACCATAGGTAAATTACACAAACAAAAATCACACAAATTTTTTTAATATCACTATGTCAGTATTGAAATCATCTGATACTAATTTGATGATAACAAATAAACTAGATACCATGTAAGTACTAATAAATAACATCCTCAACAAAAATTTTGACATACATTTTTGGGTGGTATCATAAACCAAAACTCTGATAACAGTTGTTAGGTGAGGTTGGCTGGTTGGGTTATTGGTTATTTTGAAACCAATAAAAATAAAGAAAATAAATTTGTTATTTCACACAATATTTCTTAAATTTAAAACTAAAATTAGATTAAATTTTCTATTATTTTAAAATTCCACATTTTTAATATAATAAGCATAGTCCAGAATCCATTTTAACTAAAACTAATTAATTAAATTATGAATTTTCTTTAGTACATGATCCGAAAATTAAAAATTCAGAATGAATAATAATTCAAAACCAAAAAATCCAATATATTTGAAAAACATTCAATGTTTAATTTATACAGTGTCTATCTATGAACAATGTATACTAAAGACATATTTACATGTGCTAAAAATCTATAAAACATAAAATACTCAAAAATTACGTGTTGAACAAATATTTATTTTCTAGCATATAAACTCATAGAAATCTTAAAATTCAAAATAAAAACATAAACCTGAGATCTTGAGGAGAATATTTCGGATGTTACTTAATATTATTTTTTAGGCTAAAAGTTCAATTAGAGTCAGCTTCAAGGCAAAGATTCGACAACAACAACTCTTCAAATAATTTCTAGACAAGAGAAGAAACTAACCATAAATATTTTTCTTTTTATAATTTTTCAACTTCTATCTTATAAGCTCAAAAGGGTTCTATGCATTGAAACAATATGAGGGAGAAAGGGAATACCAAGCTTTTGTTTCTCTTTTGTAAGTGAAGAAACATATTTTTTTTGCTTATGTTTTGTGAAAAATACACACTTTCAAGCTTCTACAAAAATAATACGGAAGTCTTTTCTTTAATAAAAAAAATATGCATTGGTGCATACTAGATTTTCTTTTATTAAATGATTTGATGGTGGAAGTGGAACTCTCTCATCCAAGAGACGCCTCTTTGAAAAAAATGAGAATTTCCCATTATTTATTTATTTTTTTTGAAATCAAAATAAGAGATATCGTCCTACATTCTTGTTCCATCATACGCGTTACTAACAAAAAACAAAAACAAAAAACCAAAAAATAGAATTAGCTAAAAAATAAAATTTACATGATTAAAATAATAGTTATATATTACTATTTTAAAATTTAAACAAACCAAAACAAAAATACAAACCAATCAAAAACTGATCTATCCGACTCAAGTAAACCCAATATTATGGAAGGTTGTGATAAAAATATTTGAGGTATGAATAAAATTTGGAGTTTACTCTAGAAATTTCTAGAAGTTGACATTGGGTATGAATTTTGTAGAATATAGTTTCAATTGAACAATATAATTTTTAGACATTTGCATAAATGGGGATAAATGTAAGTCTTCCCTAGGAGCTAAGTATTAAAAATAATGAAACGAATAAGAAGATGGTGGAGTAAGTGTAAGTGAGAAGCAAAGTGAGAGTATGTGATCAAGTAAGAATTTTAATATTTGATATAATAAGAGAGTGGTGGTTCAAAAATATTGCATTCATCTAAGCTGTAGCACACAAACTCATATACAATGGTAGAGAAACTGGAAACTATTGGGTTTGCCAACCTACTTCTAGTTTTAGTTCAATTCATTTTTATTAAAAAAAAATTGGTTATGTTTTTCTTTGTTCCATTTTTATTTAGGTTGGAAGGTTCTAATTTCTCTAGATTGACCCTTGTCTTGTTATGTGTGTTCTTGGTTACACAACAATCTTTCAATTTTTGTTCTTCCACCAAAAACTACATCTCTAAAATAAAAAATCTAGAAAGAAAAAGAGAAGAACAACTAGTTATTTTGTACTTAATCTAGAAAAGAACAATCTAGAAAGCAAATGAACAAATATTTAATTTTCTTTAATGAAGCAATAGTAGAATGAAAGAAAACAAGAAAGAGAAAAAGTAAATCAATGGTACTCAATCATGATATTTGTTCATTTGTTCCTTTCACATTTACATTTGAACTGATTCCTAAAATAATCCAATTATTATTCATTTGTATCCATTTTTGTGAATATTTATTTTTTCATTTTTGATGTGAAATATACTAGCATGTGCAAAAAGAGTTAAAATAGTGCTAATTGTGAGTGTGTAATACTTGAAACCTCGTATGTGCTATAGAATGTATTTATGTAGTTTGAATTTTGTATATCAATATTGTAATTTCATTAATTAGCATTTAAGTGGGTAGGGGGATTTTACTTTGCCCACTTTGGAAATCAATTTGAAATTTCTAATTTTTATTCTATAAAAGAAATGTTTCTCTTTTTGTATTGCATCACAGTCATTAATTTTTCTTTAGTTTTTATTTTATTTATTATATTGTTTATATTATTACTTTGAGGTTGAATTTTCTATTTTTAAATTATTATTATAGTTCTATTTTTATCACAGTAGTGTTAGAGGCATAGTTTATGATATTAGCTTTTGTGATTAATATATATCTAAGAAAGTTCAATCAAAAAAGTGATAAGAGTGTTAAGATTTGTGATTTTTAAAAGTGTATTGCACCCTTCTATTTATCTCATAACTTTGTTGACATGCTAACATAAATAATTATTATTGTTCTCATGTACTGTTCACTATAAAAGTGAAACAAATGACAATGAGATTTTAAGTAGAAAAAATCATGGGAGTAATTTTTAATTAAGAAAAATGAAAATCAAGATAATTTTGAGGAAAGAATAATTATTTATATACAATTGGAAAAATATCACCGGGACTACTGAAAATAAGTAGAATGAAATAAATGGTGATATAATTATTGATCTATATTTGACACTAGCTGATGGAGTATTATATCTAATATAGCAGAAAAGAATATAGAAAATGAAATGTGGGATACTCTCACAAGATTAAATGACATAAATTTACTTCACGATAAGATCTTCTCAAAGTGGAGACTTTATCCTCTTTGAATAATGGAATCTACAATAGTAACTGACCATATCAACACCTTAAAAAACTTTATTTTCTCAACTTATTATGTTGCATCATAAAATAGACGAAGTTGAATATATTGACATTCTACTTCAAATTCTAATAGATTCATATCTTCAGCTTTTCATTAATCTGATGATTGTATCCTTATGGACTATCTAATCTTCAATGATATTACAATTATTATCTTAGAATATGAAAGCAAATGCAAAACACAAGGAGAATAGACATATAAGTTCCCAACATATAGAAGCTTTAATGGTGATGCAAGAAAGATCAATAGAACATGTCTCCAATGAAAGTTATAATTATGATAGATCAAAATCAAGAAGTAAGAAAAATATTAAATACTACAACTTTGAAAAGAAATGATATTTCAAATGAGATTATTGGCATAAGAAAATGGACAAGGATAATGAGTCATCAAATACTCAAGGAAATTTATCAAATATCTAACATGATGACAATATCTTATACAACAAGGCAACGAAAATAGTTGAAAGCCAAATGTAGATCCCTAATGTATGGTTAGTAGACTTAGGAGCATCATGGCATGATATCTCAAAAATAATAGTTCCACAAATATATTCAATCTCACGAGGTTTAATAAACATGAGTGATGATCATATTTTGAAGATTACTAGTTTTGTTACTATCAAAATAAATATGTTTGATAGTATGGTTCACACCATTCATGAGGTATGATATGTGAAGGACATGAAAAAAAAAATTATCATCTTTATGATAAATAGATAGTATTGGATGTAAGACCCATGTAGAGAATGAGATGATAAAGATTATGAGGGGTATTCTTGTGATTATGATGGGAGGAAAAATAATGACAAATCTATTAATGCTTAAAAGGGAAACAATACAAAAAGTTGATGTTTTTGTTGTATCAATTAACAAAAGAGAAGAGTCAATGATAATGTGATATTTAAAACTAGTCATATATTAGAACAAGGTTTAAAGATTCTCTCTCATAGAAATTTTCTTCCATGGCTCAAATAGGTAGATCTACTTTTTTATGAGCATTATGTTTCTTGTAAGTAGTATATATTAGGGTTCAGTAGATCACTTGTTAGAAGTAAGTGCATTTTAGAATCGATTCATTCAAATATATAGAAATCATCAAAAATGTACCATGGAGGAATAAAATAATTTGTGATTTTTTATTAGGATTACTCTAGAAGATATTGGGTGTTTCCAATCAAGAAGAAGTCGGATGTAGTTCTAGTTTTTAAAAGATTCAAAGGATGGGTGGAACTTTAATTCAAGAAAAAAAATTAAATATTTGAAGGTAGATAATGGAAAAAAAAATATAGATATCAAGTTTCTTTCCCTTTGTAGGTAGGAAGGTATCAAATGATAATTCACGGTCACATACATGCCATAGTAACATGGAGTGACTGAATGAATGAAACTCTTATAGAATGGATGAAAACTATGTTGAGGGCTGCAAGTCCACCCAACTCTTTTTGGAAGGATACAACTAATATTGGATATTATATGATAAATTAATCACCATCAACTGTAATTAATTTAAAAATACCAATGAAGATGAAAAATGGGAAGCCAATAGATTACTCTATTTTATATTTATTTGGATTACTTGCACATGTAATGTACAACACCTAAGAAAGAACAAAGTTAGATTTGAAATTAGAAAGTGTATATTCTTAAGGTATGCTATAGGAGTAAAGGGATATTTCCTATGAGATCCTACTACCCACCAGGTCATTATTAGCAGAGTAGTAATCTTTGTAGAAAATTAACTATAAATAATGGATGAAAATAATAGCACATCAAAAGAAGTTTTAAAAACTAAAACTATATAATTGAAAATTAACCTAACACAAGAAACTCTAGTATCTACAAAAGAAGCACCAGAATGTGAGGTATAAGGATAATTTGAGTCTGAGGCTCTATAAGTTAGTCAGCTAACTCATGATAGAAGGCAACCATCTTGGCACTTAAAGCATGTGAGTGAGAGTAATATTACATATTGTCTTTTAATAGAGGATGAAGAACTATTATGATTTCATGAAGCTAGAAGTAGCTCAGATGTGTCTTTATGGATGATAACAATGTAAGAAGAAATTGAAGCTATGCAAAATAATAAGACATGAAAGCTAATACTATTATCACATGAATGATAACTATTGGTAACAAATGAGTTTACAATCTCAAGTGGGATAAAAATAATTAAATAGAATAATATCATGCAAGATTAGTAGTAAAGTGATATACTCAAAAATAAGGTATTGACTTCAATGTGATCTTTTTTATGGTGGTTTGTCATATAACAATCAGAGTAGTGATAGTTTTGTGTACTATGATTGATTTATATTTCTTTTTAATCCAAGTTATCCTCAAAGTATGTGTTTTATTACATAAGAAGAGATGAGGAAGATGTCTTTTGCACCATATGCATCAGTAGTAAAAAGTTTAATATTCACTATGATTTGCACAAGACCAGATATTACACAAGTAATAAGAGTAGTAAATTATTTTATGATAAATCCTAGTTAAGACTATTAGAGTACCATGAAGAGGGGTTCTCAAATATATTATAGAAACTTCAAATGTTTCATTATGTTATAGGGGTTGGACCTTATTTTCAGATGTTATATTGATATAAACTATGCTTAAGATATTGACAATATAAAGTCCACCACATGCTATGTTTTCATTTTTTCCAAAGGAGTTATAAGTTGAGTTTCAAAGCTACTATCTATTATGTCTACTTCTATAATATAGATAAAAATGTTGTAGCTGCATAAGTC
Organism: Sapria himalayana; assembly: GCA_029783825.1. Lineage (NCBI taxonomy): Eukaryota > Viridiplantae > Streptophyta > Magnoliopsida > Malpighiales > Rafflesiaceae > Sapria > Sapria himalayana. Next base: position 269,919 of record JAREIK010003224.1, read on the forward strand.
AGTAAAAAGGTAATTTGGTTTCAGATGCTATTGGAAGATCTTGGGAACACAAAATAAAATTGTTTTATTCTGTGATAGCAAGAGTACAATATATCAGAGTACAATATCACTTTGTATAAGAAAAAATAGAAGAATAAAGTGCGGGCATACAAAAGATTCATACTAATGAGAACCTATTAGATATTATGACCAAACTAATTAACACTGATAAATCTGTATGACGTAGAACAGAACTTCCTATAATTTAGCAAAAACATAAGAAAATATGAAATTGACAAGTGAGAAAAATAAATTTCAATGGGAGAATATTACATCATATAAGAGAATTTAAGTGGGTAGGTGAATAATATCATATTATTAAAAAACATTTAAGTAGTTAAATGAATTTTACCTTGCATATATTAGAAATTTATTTGGAATTTCTGATTTTTATTATATAAAAGGTGTTGTAATGCATCTCAATATCAAATTCTTTTTAGTTTATATTTTATTTATTATATATTTATTTTATTGCTTTGTAGTTGGATATTTAATTTTTAAATTATTGATGTAGATTCTATTTTTATAACAATATTGATTAAGAACATCATATTTACTTTAAGGAATTATTTATTTTTTTTTTAAATTTCTACTAAGTGGATGATTTTGTATTTAGAATTTATGTTGAATAATTGGTGTGCATATATGATTTGTTAATTATTTAAAAACTGAACTACATAATGTAATATTATTTCACATGCTAATCTATTCTCACAAAAACCACACCATGTATGACAATGGCATTAATTAATGTTGCATTCCTTATGTTTGACAAATCTAATGGCTTGGAGCAAGATCTCGGTTGTCAATTTCTTGTCCAAGTGGAAATCCATTCCAGCTTCAATCATCTTCTCGTGTTCATCACTAGAGTTGTGTGTTGTTACAACAATGATGGGGATATGTAGGCCATGGCCTCTCTCTTCATTCCTCATCAGTCTCGTTGCTTCATATCCATTCATTGTTGGCATCTGCAACATGTCACAAAGGCATTCATTGTGGCATATGAATCATCTTTAGAGATTGAAGAATTATTTTTACTCACCTCACAATCCATCAATATGAAATCATAAGGAAGCACAATTCTTGATCCACCATGATTTTGTGGCACTTGAAGAGCACTACAAACTAGGTTTAAGGCTTCCTGTCCATTCTGACAGAGTCTAACATTTGCACCCAAGCATTGTAGAATATGATTAGTTACCATTTGCAACAACGGGTTGTCCTTGGCAATTAAAACATTCTTCCTATTCAAAGGATTATCATCTATATTTGAGTTTTTAATCTTTGGTTTGCTGGTCAACGTGCCTTCCACTTGTTTCTCAAATTGTTGTAGTGAGGGTATTGGAGAACATGGACTAGCTGAAACTTTTTTTTGAATGAAATGGCACTTTCTTTCTTTAATTTATTAGGTAGTAGTGGATGTGAAAACCCAGGAAGAAGGTTTGTGACTGCGTGAAGGCGAGAACCATGAAATGGTTTCGGCGTTTCGCCATCAATATTTCATCACCATCAAGGTTTGCTAGATTAACAGAATTGTTAAATAAACATTTAATGTCCGTTTTTAATGAGGAGTTTTGTTAAACATTAAATGTCTGTTTTTAATGAGGAAGATGAAATATCAATGGTCAGTAGTTACTCTTATAGGTGATAATGATTTTTTATTTTTGGTTTTATTAGGACAAACTACTGTCTATAAATAAATCATTGTATTGATTGTAATAAACAAGAATTAAAGAAAGAAAGAGTCTCTTTTCAGAAATATTTTCTCCTCGGTTATAGTTTGCAGCCAATTTTTTTTTTCTTACGACTTGGTATCGGAGGGATGGGAAGTATAATCAATAATGTCTCGCTGCCCCGATTAACGAAGGTGAATTACGAGAATTGGAGCATCCAAATGAAAGCTCTTCTCAGTTCTGTGGATTGTTGGGAGATCGTTCAAGAAGGTTTCGAAGAACCAGAATCTCCCGAAGGATATACGACGGCTCAATATAAGACGTCGAAAGAGACACGATCAAAAGATAAGACGACATTATACATCATGTTTCGAGCTATTGATGAGTCGGGTTTTGAGAAGATTGCGAGTACAAAAACTTCAAAAGAAGCGTGGGACATCTTGGAGATTACGCACAAAGGAGCCGACCGAGTTAAACAAGTTCATCTTCAAACTCTTCGCAATGAGTTTGAAGGCATTAAAATGAAGGAGTCAGAAGGTATGTCTGATTACATCACGCGTGTTCAAATTGTGGTGAATCAACTCAACCGAGACAGAGGAAAATTGTCTGATGCATGGGTCATGGAAAAGATTCTGAGGTCGTTAACCGACAGTTTCGGAAATCTGGTATGTGCCATAGAAGAGTCAAAGGATCTAGCAACGTTCACAGTCGACGAGCTTGCAGGTTCCCTAATGGCACATGAATATCGTAAGAAGGAGGAGGAGGAGGAGACACTTGAGCAAGCACTTCAAACCAAAGCATAGTTCAATGACGAAAAGGTATTCTATTTTCAAAACTTTCAAGGTAAATGATGTGGCCATGGTGGTCGAGGAAATAGTCACGGTGGGAAAAGCCAAAGTCAAGAAGGGTATCATGAGGAGAATAGGCAATCAAACCAACAAAATTGGCATGGAAGAGGTCGCGGTAGTGGAAGAGGTGGTCGGTCAAATTATTCCAACTTCAAGTGCTAAAGTGTGGCAAATATGGTGACTATGCGAAGGATTGTAATTCTGATAAATGTTATAATTGTGGAAATGTTGGTCATTTTGCAAAAGAATGTCGAGTTGAAAAAAAGATGGAAGAGACAACCAACCTAGCCATGGATGACGAGGCGGAAGAAGACTTTCTCTTAATGGCATATAATAAAGTCAACACCAATGACAACATGGTGTGGTACCTTGACACAGCTGCAAGCAACCATATGTGTGGGCACGAGCATTGTTTCAAAGATATGTGAAAGGTTGAAGCTGTATTTGTATCATTTGGAGATGACTCGAAGGTTGAGGTAAAAGGCTAAGGTACGATTTATTATGTACAAAATGATGGTTTCATTGGGTCAATCCAAGATGTGTATTACGTATCAGATCTCAAGAGCAATATTTTAAGTATGGGGCAACTTATGGAGAAAGGATATTTGGTTTTTATGAAAGACCGGATATTACTATTGAAAGACAAGCATGGGCATTCAGTCGCACAAGTTAAAATGGGAAGAAATCGGATGTACAAGCTGAATTTGAGAAGTGTAGGAGAAAATGTTTGTAAGTCAACGTGGAAGACAATGCATCATTGTGGCATCTCCGTTTTGGTCACCTACATCAAGAAGGCCTAAACAAGTTGGCAAAGAAGAACATGGTGCACAGACTACCAGACATGGAATACAAGGGAAAATTTTGTGAAGAATGTGTGCTCGGAAAGCATGCAAGAATGTTATTTCAAAAGAAGGCATAATATTGAACTAAACAACCTCTCGAGTTGATTCATTCCGACATATGTGGACCAATCACCCTAAAATCTTTCAGAGGCAAAAGATATCTCATTTCCTTTATTGATGATTTCTCACGAAATACTTGGGTTTATTTTCTGAAAGAAAAATCCGAGGCATTTGAGGTGTTCAAAAAATTCAAAGTGCTGGTAGAAAAGGCAACTAGTAGATATATTAAATCTGTACGATCCGATAGAGGCGACGAATACACTTCGATGATTTTCATGGAGTAGATGTATTCTCCACAGCAAGACATAAGATGATTTTTAACCGCACCATACTCTCCACAGTAAAAATGGTGTAGCTGAGAGGAAGATTCGGATCATTCTTGACATGGTTCTATCAATGCTCAAAAGCAAGAAAATGCCGAATGAATTTGGGGTGGAAGCCGTGCAATGTGCTGTCTATGTTCAAAATTTGTGTTCAAAATTAGGATTTCGGCGCGCCCGAAACCCTAATTTTTAAAAAAAATTAATTTCGGCATGTTACCATGTCGGGCCAGGCACGACACGAGGCCTAGTTGGCCTCGACATGGCACGATAGTGCCGTGGTCGAGCACTGCACGAGCCCGGGCACAGAAAATTTTCGTGTCAGGCCACCCTAGGCACGGCAGAATCGTGTCGGGCCTCGTGCCGGGCAGGGCCAGCCCGCCCGGTTGACACCTCTAAGTGAGCCGTGATGTGTGAGTTCATGAAGCAAATGAATGGGATTGGAATAAAGCAACAGAGGATATCATTGATGTTGGAGAATCATCAATTGCTATGCCAACAACTATACCGAAAAATTCTGAAACCAATGATGATGAAGATGAACCGTGACAACCTAAAATGCGAAGCTTACAAGATTTGTATGATTCGATAAATGAGGTATACCTTGTATGTCTTTTGGTAGATTCTGAAATTTTAAGCTTTGAACAGGCGGTGCAAGACAAGAAGTGACAAACTATCATGGACGAGGAGATTAAAGCAATAGATCGCAATAATACATGGGAGTTAGCAGAATTGCTGAAAGGAACTCAGCCCATTGATGTCAAGTGGGTATTTAAGAGAAAGATGAATGCTCAAGGGGAGATAGAATAGTACAAGGTGAGACTTGTAGCAAATGGATACAAACAAAAGGTGGGAATCGACTATGACGAGGTGTTAGCTCCTAATGCAAGAATTGAGACAATCAGATTGCTCATTTCACAAGTGGCTCAATTCAATTGGCCGATATTACAAATGGATGTAAAATCAGCATTCTTCAATGGTGTGCTTGAAAAAGAAGTTTATTTCAAACAACCACCTGGATACATGAAAATCAGAGAAGAAAAGAATATATTGAAATTGAAGAAGACACTTTATGGGTCGAAGCAAGCATCACGTGCGTGGAATACTCGTATCGAAACATACTTCAAAGAGAACGGGTTCGAGCAATGTCCCTATGAACATGCCCTTTATGTGAAGAAGAGTGGAGGTAATATGTTATTTTTGCTCTTTATGTTGATAATCTCATTTTTATGGGGAATAATAATGAAATGATACAAAAGTTCAAGAGCACAACGACACGAGAATTCGAGATGATATATTTGGGCTTGATGAAGTTTTTTCTTGGTCTAGAGGTAAGCTAAGAAAAGAAGGGTATCTTTATATCTCAGGAGGCATATATAAGAGAGATTTTGAAGAAGTACAGGATGGAGTCTTGCAATCTGATTTCAACACCAATGGAACCAGGTGCAAAACTCTCTAAGTTTAATGGAGGAGAACGAGTCGATGCAAGCAAATACCAGAGTTTAGTGGGAAGCAAATACCATAGTCAACATTGTAAGTCAGTTCATGGGGGAACCAGTGTATTCACATTGGAAGGCGTTAAAGCGAATCCTTTGATACATCAAAGGAACAATGTCACTCGGGTTATTTTATATAAATGCGGCAGATTACAAGTTGGTCGGGTACTCCTACAGTGATTGGTACAGAGACTTGGACGATCGGAAAAGCACATTGGGTTATGTGTTTTTTATGGGTGACACGACGTTTACTTGACTTTCAAAGAAGCAACCAATCATGACACTCTCGACATATGAAGCTGAATATGTGGCAGCATCTTTGTGTGTACATCATGCGAATGACTCAGAAATTTATTGGGCAAGATGGAGCAACAACAACTCGGTGTAACTGAGATACGAGTTGATAACAAATCAGTAATTGAGTTGAGCAAGAACTCGGTGAATCATGAGAGAAGCAAGCATATTGACGTTCATTTTCACTTCATCTAAGATCAAGTGAATGAATGAAATATAAAATTAGTATACGTGACAAGTCGGGAACAAGTCGCAGATATCTTCACCAAAGTGCTACCTACGATACTACTCGACAACTACAAAAGATTACTCCGCATGAAAGATGACAAAAACATTTAAGTTTATGGGGGAGTTTTATTAAATAAACATTAAATATTCATTTTTGATGGGGAGTTTTGTTAAACATTAAATGTCTGTTTTTAATGAGAAAGATGAAATGTCAAGAGTCAGTAGTTACTCTTATAGGTGATAATGATTTTTAATTTTCAGTTTTATTAGGACAAACTACTGCCTATAAATAAATCATTGTATTGATTGTAATAAACAAGAATTAAAGAAAGAATGAGTCTATTTTCAAAAACATTTTCTCCTCGGTTATAGTTTGCAGCCAATTTTTTTTTCTTACAAAAATGAGATGTTGGTTTATCTAACCAAACTACTTTACAGGAAGCATCATTAAGGCCTCTCCTAAACTCTATCACAATTCGATGGAGTTGATAAAATGGTGCAACATTGGCATCAATCACGAGTAATATAAAGCTTGTAAGCAAACCTTTGCCAACCTTACCATTTTTGCATCAAGGAGATTTCTGTTCCATCCCACCAATGAAAGACATCATATCCTTGGTTCGTGTGCTAGAATTGTAGCTCTTGGAGCCAAACTCAGATTGACTTGAATAGCTATGTGGTGAAACATTAGGATGCTTTTGTTTAATGTTCATCAATGTGGAATGAAGGTGTTCCCATCACTTTACTCTTGTTACTTTTAAGCCAAGAGTCTCCATGAATTTTTGTGAAATTTTTCCTTGTTGTTCGCTTTTGATCAACGAGACCACAATATGACATCCTTCATGTTCCCATCACTTTTCTCTTTAGATTTGTTAGGTATTATGGATCATGACATCCATAATAGTGTGATATTGTCCACATTGAGCTTAAATCTACATTAATTTTTTTTTGGATTATATCCACAAAGCCACACACTAATAAAGTTAAGTCTACCCTTACATGGGGAGTTGATGGTATTCCCAACATGATTGATGCAAGAATGTCAATTTGTACAAAATTGTTTTAATAAGATTGTGTTTAATACAGAAATTTATTACAATTAATCCTTCTAACTAAAATTTTTATTAGTCAAGATTACCTTTTTTTGGTCATATAATATTAGTATGCATCTGCACAAATACTTGTGTGTATATACATTATATTCTACCTAAATTAATTAGTCCAAATAAAAAATATTTTTTAATTATAACATCTAAGTTTAATATACTATTATAATTTTATAACTCAACTAAGTTTATGTTAATATATTTATTAAAAAATGGTGTAGTTCGTTTGATAAGGGGGAAATATGACTTAATCCTGGTGAATGAGTATCTGATTCACAAGGATGCATATATATCAAATATCCTATGTATACCGCTGTCAAGAGACTTTATCTATTTTTATGAGCACATTCATATGTTTATCTACTATGTCACACGTGTACATTTATATATTTGTGGTTGGTACATAAAAATAATAATCAACTATAAAAACCCTTAAAAAGGAATTAAAAGAGATGCGCTATAACAGAAAAATAATAACAAACTATGAAAACCCTTAGAAAGGAATTAAAAGAGACATGCTACCTTAATTGATGTGTGCCTTTACGTGGGACACGTATGTGGAAAACTTGGTCAATATGTGTTAGTTTGTTAGTCGGTTTACGTGTTAGTGATCTGTTATTTTTCCTAGTAAATAGCTGTTAGTTGTTATGTATTGGGTTTATTTAAATGGGAAGAGGAATGAAGAAAGAATAATTCTTTTCCAGAAACCTTCATGTTTCTTTCTTCTTTCCTATTGAAAATTCTTCTTAACAAAGTGGTATTGGAGGGTACTTTCTCCGTAAAATTCCTCGTAAAACCTTCATTCTATCCTCTCTGTGGCTCATTACCATGGAAACACGAGGCAAGACGAACGCAGAGTTCCGAGACGAGGTGAACAACATCCTATCACGTCATGAGTCTAGTTTGGAGCAAATTCATTCCAGTCAAGGACAGCTCCATGCAACTCTACAATCTGTTCTCAGCGAGCTGCAAGCCTTACGTGTGACACGCAACTCGACTACGTCCCATACAACTGAAGTGAATTCGTTCTCATCCCTAGGTGGAGCTTCCAGCTCTAATAGTGACCCTTCTACCCGGCACTTGAAACTCAATTTTCCTGCATTTGATGGGCAAGACCCGCAAGCCTGGATCTACAAGGCAGCGTAGTTCTTCTCCTTTAAAAACATTCCACCAGACCATCAAGCACAATTAGCTTCCTTCCACTTGGGAGGTATTGCATTGCAATGGTATCGTTGGTTAACTAAGTTCAGGGGGCCACTCTCTTGGTCAGACCTTACTAGAGCTGCACTCCTACGGTTTGGTCCAACTGATTACGACGATCCCGCTGAAGCATTCACACGGCTGCGACAAACCACCACGGTAGCCGCTTACCAGGATTCGTTCGAAAAACTTTCTCATCAAATTGATGACTTGCCGGAAGGATTTCTTATTGGCAATTTCATTGCAGGATTAAAAGATGATATAAGGTTGGATGTCAAAATCAAGCATCCCAAAACCTTGGCAGAAGCGATTGGAGTAGCCCAGCTAATCGAAGAACGCAACCTCCTACAACGGCGACTAAGCTCATCGTTCCACCCGACTTCCGCGGCAATCACAACCCGGGTAAATGTCGCTCCTGCGCCGGGGGTTCTAGGTCCATCTCCAGCGATGCGCGTGGCTAACACCACTCCAACCCTTCGACGATTCTCCAACCAGGAAGCTTGCGATCGGCGAGAAATACACTCCAGGGCACCGGTGTGAACGTTCCCAGCTTTTTATGATCGCAGACCCCAGTGACATGCCACCCAAAGACGAGGAGATCAACCACCTACCTAAAACCGAACTTGAATTGATACCTGAAATCTTTTTGCACGCCATCGCAGGCACTGACCATCCACGGACATTACGGGTTATCGGTATGCTGCAAGCTCACAAAGTAGCGGTCTTAATTGACGGTGGCAGTATGCATAACTTCATTGACCAGACCTTAGCTATGAAGCTTGGCCTCAAGGTCTCTCGCCAAGAGAAAATACAAGTAGTGGTGGCTAACAAAGAGAAAATTGAATGTGCAGGGTTATGTAAAGGATTGGCTATTGTCATTCAAGGGTGTCCAATTGTTGCCGACTTCTACGTTTTGCCAGTAACAGCATGTCCCATGGTTCTCGGAATCCAATGGCTTGCCACGTTGAGACCGATAAAAATGGATTACGCACAACTCACGATGACATTCAAACTACACAACCAATTTTACTCTTTCAAATGCATGAGAAAACATGGACTTGGAGTCCTCACAGATAAGGAAAGCTCGTGGGGCCCAGGAGGTTATGGAACTGCATTTTTAATTCAAATACTCTCCACCAAATCCTCCTCCACTAACACACCTTATCCTCCAGATTTGAATCAACTCTTATCCAATTTTTCTCTAGTCTTTCAACCCCCTACAACTCTGCCACCCAAGCGACCTCATGACCACAGAATTCCTATACTGCCAAATACCCCACCCATTAACGTGAGGCCCTACCACTACCCTCACAATCAAAAATCTGAGATAGAGAAAATTGTACGAGAGATGCTTCAAACTGGTCTGATACAACCCAACAACATCTCATTCTCATCTCCAGTTCTCCTAGTTCGCAAAGCTAGTGGAGAGTGGCGGTTCTGTATTGATTATAGAGCACTCAATACCATAACCATTAAAGACAAATATCCAATCCCGGTTATTGACGAGCGTCTGGATGAACTCTATGGGGCCCATTATTTTTCGAAACTTGATCTTCGATCAGGCTACCATCAAATCCGAGTTCAAGAGGAAGACATTCCGAAGACGGCATTCTGGACCCATGAAGGACACTACGAATTTGTTGTCATGCCGTTTGGCCTTACTAACGCTCTGGCAACATTCCAGAGCTTAATGAACGACATCTTCAGACCTCATTTACGTAAGTTTGCTCTAGTATTCTTCGATGATATATTAATATATTCCAAATCATGGGAAGAATATCTCTCGCATCTCCAAACAGTCCTCACCATCTTAGCCGCCAACCACTTGTTCGCCAAGGAAGCTAAATGCCGTTTTGGAGTCACTTCAGTAGATTATCTTGGGCACATCATCTCAGCCAATGGTGTCTCTGTTGATCCTTCTAAAATTCAGGCAGTAGAGGAATGGCCCATACCCACTACCCATAGGGAGGTACGTGGATTTTTGGGACTTGCCAGCTATTACCGCAAATTCGTTCAACACTTTGGAAAGATGGTGGCGCCTCTTCATCAATTATTAACTTTAGATACAATTGAGTGGACTGATTCAACCCAAGACGCATTCCTCAACCTTAAGCACGCCCTCACCACTGCTCCGGTCCTTGGTCTTCCTGACTTCACCCAGCTTTTTGTTGTTGAGTGCGACGCATGCGGAACAGGAATTGGTGCCGTTTTGCAACAATATGACCAACCTTTGGCTTATTTTAGCCAACATCTAAAGGGGTCCGCTTTATCTCTATCCACTTATGAAAAGGAGATGTTGGCAATCGTAAAGTCCATGTGACATTGGCGACCATATCTGCTAGGTCGCACTTTCACAGTTCGCACAGACCAGAGGAGTCTCAAATATCTTATGGACCAACGAATCACCACCCCGGCACAGGCCCGTTGGCTTCCTAAGTTACTGGGCTACGACTATAAAATTGAGTACAAGCCAGGACTTACAAACCAAGCTGCAGATTCTCTTTCTCGTAAAGCAGAACTTGCCTTCCTCTCTATCTCTCAACCGCAAGCAAATTGGTGGGCCGGTTTACAACGAGAATGTGCTGAAGATCCTTTTTATGGCCCTCTCGCTTCTCTTCCACATTTTTTTCATCGGGATGGCATATGGTTTCTACATGGGAAGGTATACCTTAATCATGTGTCTCCACTGATCCCTACCCTTATTGCAGAATGTCATGCTACCCCACAAGGTGGTCATTTTGGTTTCCACAAAACTCTAGCTCGTCTTCGTAGTGATTTCCGTTGGCCCAAAATGAGACATATTATTCAAGACTACATTCATCAGTGTGAGGTATATCAACAAAACAAATCAGATAGTATGTCACATGCGGGTCTCCTACAACCCTTACCAGTCCCCACCCGGATTTGGTCGGACATTTCCATGGATTTCATTGAGGGCTTGCCTCCTTCCCACGGGCACACTACCATTATGATTGTCGTTGACCGACTCACTAAGTATGCCCACTTCATTGGACTCTCACACCCTTACACTGCTCTCCTCGTAGCAAAGACTTTTATCTCCCATATTGTGCGACTACATGGCATCCCCACTTCTATTGTTAGTGATCGATACAGAGTTTTCATTAGTTCTTTCTAGAAGTCTCTTTTTCAACTGAGCGACACAAAGCTCTGCATGAGTTCCAGCTACCATCCTCAATCCGATGGCCAAACTGAAGTGGTTAATCGAATTCTCGAACAATATTTGCGGTGCTTTGCTGGAAGTCAACCACGGAGGTGGCAAGAGTGGTTGTCATGGGCCAAATTGAGCTATAACACCTCTGTTCATTCTTCCACTAAGATGTCACATTTTGAAGTAGTTTATGGCATGCCCCCCTCCTTACTTATGTTCCTGGCACAACTCAAGTTGCAGCAGTGGATTCTTATTTGAAAAACCGATATTCTATTTTGCGAGACTTACGCCACAATTTGCATCAAGCGCAGGATCGTATGAAGAGTCATGCCGATCAGCACCGACGCGACGTCACATTTTTAGTTGGCGATTGGGTTTATCTCAAATTGCAGCCTTATCGTCAATCTTCAGTGGCCTTTTGTGCTTCTCTCAAGTTATCCCCACACTTTTATCGCCCATATCAAATTTTGGCTCATGTCGGCACCGTCGCCTATCGCTTAGATTTGCCAGTCGGTTCTCGCATAATGTTATGTTTAGCTGAGATATACCTATAATGCAAGGTATTAAGAGATTTAATTTTTCTTTTGAGTAATCTAAGCTTCTTAGTCAATTGAAACATTGCAAACCATTTGATATTAGTTTTTCAGATATTTTCTGGGATAGAGGTAAAATCCACATTGTTTAGGAACATATTACAGTACTTGATAGTGTCTCTCCTATGTAGAGACTAGGATGTAGTCAAGAGTGTGGTTATATAATGATCAAAAAAAAGAATTATCAGAAGGGGAGAAGTGATCATTATTGTCTAAACAAGAATTGACCTAATCAGGATTCAACTGTACTATGTCTATCTTACTATAGATCATGTTATTTGTCCATGTAAAATATGACCCAAATGATGGAATATCTTTGAGGCTTATATTTTTGTGTTTCAAAAAATTAGGTTTTTTAGTTTTTTTTTCTTGTAAAAGCTACCAATTATATTCAATTAGACATTGGATTCTTCAATTTGTTGAGGAAAAACTTGTCTTTGATTAATTTTGAATTTCTATACTTTTTGAAATATCTCAATATATATTATATGTGTAATTTTATGAAGCTTCCATAGCATACTACCTAAAGAATTATACTCCTACTTCTGAATATATGGTGTATATTCGACATACAATGTTTTTTGTATGAAATGGGAATTCTTTTATTTTGGCATGACATGGGTAGAAAGGTAAAACATATTTGATCTATTTCATTATACTATAATAAAAATATTTTTTTGTTTGATGCATCAAATCATAAAAAAATAATTTTATGTTCCGAAACAAAAATGTTTTTTGTTTAATATACCAAGGCATTATTTTCCCAACAATATTTAGCCATTACACTTATAGAAGATAATGAAAATGGTATGCTTTTCTAAATTTACATTGAAAAATTAGTATTAAATTACTGAATAATATTTGTCTACATAGAAAATTATGTTTAATTAATAATTGACTTTCATCAAAATATGTTAGTGAATAACTTGTTTTCATAGAAAAATATGTTTCCACCGATTTATTTTTTGGTTAATTAGGCTTGACATGACCTTGATCAAAATATGTATACAAATAAAAATTATGAATAATATAAAAAAAATTAAATCATTAAAAACTTAGAAGACAACGAAATAAAATACCTTAGTTTAATTTATGTGAGCCTGATAATAAAACTATATTTTGATGATGTCAATTACTTATTTTATAATTGATTCTGAAGTTTTTATTTTACCTTTTCAATTAATTTTTATTAATTATTTGAAAATAGAAAGATAAACAAACCATGGGCTGAAATGTCGATATTTAAAAGATAGCCCAAATTGAAAGAAGATATGGACTATATTATGCCATTCATCAATTTAAATCTTTCTTAAAATAGACACTTGTATTCTAAAAATGATAAAGATTTTAATTAGATAATTTTTTAGGCCAACCTTTGCCAAACTTTGCAATCATTCAAAATTGATTCATGAGCTAAAATAATTAATAAGCCAAATGTTGTTAGGTGATTCAAAAATAAAACCACATCATGGAATTTTTTTTGCCAGACTTACCAATCATTCAAGTTTGATTCATGAGCTAAAATAATTCAAAAATATTAAAAAATCATACAAAAATGAAAATACAAAATTTATTATATGAACAAAACTCGATTATTCCATATGAATTTATTTAAAATCATTATAAAAAATATGTAGATACCAAATACTAAATATAACTTCTATATAAAATTTTATCTCAAACTTGTGAACAGATGCAAAAACTGAGATTTCTCAACTATAATTTCTAACACTAGTTTAAGCAACACGGGTACGTAATTGTTTGTTTAGCATGCAAATTCCAAATTAAATGAAATTCTTAGCAACATAATTTTTAACAAATTACTAGGGTTGTAATTCATTATTAACAATGGGCTTTGTTTCTGCTGCATGTTGGGCTTCTCACTTGGTGAAATTACCATTTTACTATACTAATATTCATTATAAACATGTCAGTCACACTGTAAAGTTTTAAATAATATTTTATTTTTTATTGAATATTAAACCTCATATATAAACTTGGTTTTTTCTTTTCGAGATCTGAATAACATAATTTTATTAAGTTTACTAGCTTACTCTCTGGATCTTGGTCGCGACTCTTCTACTTCTTCTGTAATTCTCTCTTCTTCTTCTCAAGTTCTCGTCTGTAATCCTTGCTGAAGCAAGAAAAAGTTGTTTTAATACAACAATTTGGTATTAGAGCTTCGTATTTATCTGATATCGAATCATTTCAATTGATTATTCGAAAGCTTCTCTAGAATAGATGATTCTGAAATATTGTTCTGTCCAAATTTTTTTTGGATTCATTAGATCCAATATAGATCTGTCCATATCCGAAGAATTTGTGTAATTTAAACAACAAATTCTGCAAGATCCCCAAATTTTTTCGTTCAAATTTTTTTAAAACTTTTTAAACAGAATGGCATCCAAGAAAATAAGTTCATCAAGCTCGGGGTCGATCCCGATACCCCTATTTGATGATGATAAGTTTGATTTCTAGCTTGTTAAAATGAGAACACTATTCATATCACAAGATATTTGGGAGAGCATAGTTACTGGATACATAGAATCACCTAATATCTCTTCACTAGAAGGAAAAGAGTTATTAGAGGAATGAGAGTTAAGAAAACTAAATGTTAATGCACTACTATTCATCCAACAATAAGTCAGCAATGCTATTTTCTCTCGACTATTGGGATGTACTCAAGCCAAGGAGGCTTGGGATCTCCTTATAGAAGAGTTCTAGGGAGATAAGAAGGCTCGAAGAGCTCTTCTACACTCCTTGAAAAAAGTCTTTGAGAATCTGAATATGACAACTCAGATTTTCTTATAGAGTTCTCAACTCAATTTATGGATATTGTCAATCAATTAGAAATCCATGGAGAGAATATCACAGAAACTCGACTAGTTGAAAAATTGCTTATTTGTATTCCTGACAAATTTGATGCTAGTGTGATAGTAATAAAGGAGACAAAAGACTTGACAAAGTTACCTACTCAATAAGTTATATGCTCCTTGAAATCATATGAGAGCAGACTACTGAAGAGAGCTGAAGTATCTAGAGAATCTCCCATTCAATCAAGGTGGGAAAACCATTCAGCAAAGGAAGATGGTCAAGCAGCAAAGGCAAGAAATAGAAGAGGAAACCCCATTTATGTGTTTAAAATAAAAATAAAAATAAAATTGGCTCCTCTTCTTTTGTACTCTCAATTGCCTCATAGAAAGCATCACATATCTCTTGTAATATATGCAAGAGAACAAACCACACTGAGACAGAGTGATGGTTTAGAAAATAGAATCAATGCCTAAACTATACAAAGTTTGTGCGTGTTTCAAAGGACTATAGGTTGAAGCACACTCAATGTGCTAGTTGTGCAGAGCAAATAATCTTTGCAGAACACTTGTTTTATGTAATTGAAACAATAAAACAACCCTCATCCAATATATGGTTTCTGGATAGTGGTTGTTCAAACCACATAACTGGTAATCAAAGCATAATTATGGATTTACTTCCTGTAGTAAATTAACAAGTAAAATTAGGAAATGGAGACCTTATCCAGACAAAAGCCAAAGGCAGAGTCTCTGTTCCCACTCCCAATGGATTCAAA
The DNA here is from genome assembly GCA_029783825.1 of Sapria himalayana. Lineage (NCBI taxonomy): Eukaryota > Viridiplantae > Streptophyta > Magnoliopsida > Malpighiales > Rafflesiaceae > Sapria > Sapria himalayana. The sequence goes on from JAREIK010003224.1 coordinate 285,373, forward strand.
ATTATAAGAGACGTCCTTTTGGTTCTAGCATGGACCAAACTCTTCTAAGTGTGGGGCAATTGATGGAAAGGGGTTACAACCTAGTATTTAAAAAGAACATATGTCACATATTCGATCATGAATCTGATGAACCTTTCTGGACATTGAAGATGTCCAGTTGAAGTTTTTCACTGATATTTAACCAAAGCATAGGTAAGGCATTGACTATGAATGCTGAGTTAGAAGCTTCATTATGGCATAAGAGGTTTTGTCACCTTAATTACTCTAGTCTAAAACAACTTTTTCAGAAACAACTTGTGAAAGTTGTATCTTCTAACTTTGCCATTCCCACCTCTGTTTGTGAGGATTATTCATTAAGGAAATAGTTCAGATAAAGTTTTCCCAAGGACTTTACCCGAAGAGCTTCCCAACCACTGAAATTGATTTATGCATACATATGTGGACCCATGTCAATCTAGTCCCTAGCCAACATTAGCTATTTCTTACTATTTGTCGATGATTATACTAGGCATATGTGGGTAAACTTCTTGAAGCATAAGTCCGAAGCACTTGACTACTTCAAAAAATTTGTGCCTCTAATAGAAATATAGTTTGGACTAAGTGAAAAACACTTAGAACAAATAGAGGGGGTGGGTTCCTTTAATAGAAATTCATTAATTTCTATGAACTAAAAGAAATACATAGACACTTGACCACCTCTTACTCACCACAACAAAATGGTGTTGTGGAGAGAAAGAATAGAACCATAATGGAAATGGCCAGAAGTATTTTGAATGAAAACACCTGGCTAAAGTCTAATGGGCAGAAGTTGTAAACACTATAGTGTACTTACTCAATAGATGCCCTACAAAGGCACTGGATAACCTCACTCTGCTACAGGCTTAGGGTGGAAGGAAACCAAGTGTTAAACACCTTAAGGTATTCAAGAGTGTGTGCTACTCTCACATACCAAAGCCCACTAGAACTAAGTTAGACTCCAAGTATCTAAAATACATATTAGTTGGATACAGTCTGCAATACAAAGGTTATAGACTGAATTCACCAGAAACAAAAAACATTTCTAGTGAGTAGAGATGTCATTGATGATGAAAATGCAAAATGAGATGAAAACTTCCATAATTCTGAAGTGGAAAATACAAGCTTGCAAGGCTGTAATATTGATGCTTCAGCAAGCAATAAAGAAGAATGCAATCCAAGTTATGTTTCCTACTTTTCTTCTGAGTTAGAATCGGATATAGAGGAGTTACATGACACAACTACACCTATTAAATATAAGTCCTTGACTGAGATATACCAACGATGTAATTACTCCTCAGTTGAGTCTCTCAACTATGAAGAGGTAGTAAAACATCAAGTGTGGGTAATGCAATGAAGACTAAAATATCTATCATTGAAAAGAATCAAACCTGAACCTTAGTAGACTTGCCCCCAAATAGACACAACTTAGGGGTCAAACACAAATCAGCCTTTATATAAGGCTAGATTAGTAACCAATGGCTATTTCCAAAAGGCTAGAACCGATTACTTTGAAACCTTTGCTCTAGTAGCAAGGTTAGAAACAGAAAGATTTCTAATAGCCTTAGCCAGACAAAAAGGTTGGGAATTATTCCAACTAGACATTAAATCGACCTTCTTGAATGGTAAACTCAAGGAGGAAATTTATGTAGAACAGCCCATTGGGTTTGTAAAACAAGGGGGTGAACACTGTGTTTATAAATTAAACAAAGCTCTATATGGGTTAAAACAAGCTCTTCGTACTTGGTATCAACAAATAAACTCCTACTTGTTGAATCAATGATTCAAATGCAATATGAGTGAACCTACACTCTATATTAAAATTGCCAAAGATTCTAGAATTCTAATCATGTCAATCTATGTAGATGACAAAGTTTTTACAAGTAATAAATCTGAATTATTAGAGGGCTTTAGATGAGATATGGAAACTAAGTATGAAATGTCAGCCTAGGTAACTTAAAACACTTCATAGGACTTGAAAATTTTCAAGACACAAGTGGTGTATCCATTTTCCAAACAAGATACATACTATCCATATTGAGAAATTATGGGATGAGTGGCTGTAAACCTATCTTTACCCCTCTAGTTGTAAACCAGAAACTAATTTCTATACAAGGCAGAATAATAAATGGAAAAGCATACAAAAGCTTAATTGGAAGCTTGCGGTATGCATCTGCCGCACGACTAGACATTATAAACTCAGTTCATCTTCTATCTCGATTCATGCATGCACCCAATCATATACACCTTTGTGTTGCCAAACGAGTCTTAAGGTACCTAAAAGGAACTTTTGACTCAGGTCTAAAGTACTCTAGAAGAAATCACACAAGAATATATGGATATTGTGATTGCGACTGGGGAGGATGTCCAAAGGACTATCGAAGTACCTCTAGATATGTATTTAACTTAGGAATTGTGGTTGTTTCTTGGCAGTCCAAGAAGCAATCCACAGTTGATTTATCTACAACTAAAGTCGAATATGTTTCAGCTTCAGTAACCGCATCTCATGCCTTGTGGGTGAAAAAATTATTGACCAATTTGGATGAACTCTTAAAAGACCCAACTAACATACTATGTGATAATCAATCGATTATATCCATAACAGGTAATGTTATTATGCATAGTCAAACAAAACATATAGGTCTCAAATACCACATTATTAAAGATGCAATTGAGACTAATGAAATTAAATTATTATTTTGCAAAACTGAAGAATAAGTGGCATATGTTTTCACTAAGCCTCTACCTAGAGAAAAACTTGTCTACTTGCAGGAGATGTTTGGACTCACACCAACTACATCAAATGGGAGAGATTAATAACAATTGGTTTTGCTTATATTGCGTGTTGGGCTTCTCACTTAGTGATATTACTGCTTCACCTTCACTGACATTCATTAATAAATGTGTCAGTCATGCAGTAAAGTTTTAAATATTGTTTTATTTTTTATTGAATATTGAACCTCAAATATAAAATTTGTTTTTTATTTTAGAGATTTGAATAACATAATTTTATTGAGTTTATTGGCTTGCTCTTCTGGATCTTCATCGCGACTCTCCTTCTCTTCTTCAATTCTCTCTTCTTCTTCTCAAGTTCTCCTCTGTAATCTTTCCCGAAGTAAGAAAAAGTTGTTCTAATACATCATCCATATAGTATCAACCCACACATGCCAAACTAAACCCAATAAAACTTAAAAAGTATTACACATAAGACATAACTTAGTACAAAATCTACAAAACATGACTAAAACTAAATATGTAATTAAAACAATTGCACTTATGAAATTGGATCCAATAATCAACAATCTAACCAAACAAATTCGTGCAATAATATTCAACTAGATGCATCAAATACACAATCAAACAAAATTCTCATCTTAAATAATATAATCTAAAATAAAACATCTTCAATTTGGTAACATGAGACTTGTGAACATTAAAGACCATATAATATTTTTTTTTGTGTAGCCATATCATTTTTGTTGCATTTATATAGCATATGTCATTGATGAGAGCACATGTTTCTTTTTGTTTATTCTTAAAAAATATATATTTCAGTTGCATCTCATTCCAAATTATTTTATTTTTATTTTTAAATATAAATTCATAATAATTATAATTTTTATTTATTATATTCTTTAATAATTTGAAACAATTACTTTTCTCAATGTTAATTTTCTAAGTCTTAAGTATTTTCAAACAAAAATTAGGGTAAAATATCAATTTAAAAGTTGTTATCTTACATGATATAACTAGTGATACAAAACTTTTTCTTTTTATGAATCTTGGCTGGTCTATCAAAATAATATTATCTTATGAGTTGCTTTGAATTAACAAGATCTTGTGCAATATGGATTTTTTATAAGATACTATTAGAAATACCCAAATGAAACAGTGATGCCCAATATTAGGAAAGAAGCATCGAGCACCAAATATTGGAGTATTATTGTTTCATGCTTCTAATATTGGGTATGAAATCAGATGATAGGTGTTATACGGGATTTATCAAGTATATTAGAGAAGATGTTTTAGGGTATCAAAAAGCAGAAAAAAGAATTTTCAAAAAATAAGCACATGCATGTACAAGAGAAATAAGCAAGATAAGGAGAGAACACATAAATTACAAAAGAAAAATACTTTTACTAAAATTGATCATATGATGAGATTTTTATTTTATATTGTATTTATAAATACTTAAATAGAAAATATAAATATTTTAAAACTTAAGATTTAACTTTAATTTTTACATCAAATTTTCATGTCTAGACTTCATTCATGTTATGGCACCAAACAATAAGTTCTTGATTTAAATCATTAAGTTTTCCAATCGCAATAACATAAGACAAGTTATAATTTCATTCAAGTCTTAACTTTATTTCAAATCATGATTGCAAAGAATAGGTTCATGACTTCATTCTTTTCTTTATTTTGTTAAATATTTTAGAAAAAAGAACATGATGAGTACTTCATTCGGGTTGTGACTTCATAATTTAGTTCGTGACATCGAATACTTTGTCTCCCAGCCACCACCACCAAAAATAAGTTCTAACTCCCTTCTAGTCATGTCTTAATAATTAAAATCACAACATTGAACAAATGTTTCAACTTTAGTAGTATGAGTTATTCCTAATATTCTCCCACTTGTCAAATAGTATTTCATCTTCTTCCCAGGCTCATCTACAAGAAAAATCCCAAATAGCTAGGGACAATTCTCTAGCTAAATGGGGGTTTTCCGTCGCTAAATGAGATATAGCGACGAATTAATGATGGAAGCTTTCCCAATTTAAACTAATCGTCGCTAAAAATTAGCAAGAGAAAGAGTTCCTAGCTAAAAAATTTTAGCGACGAAAATATCCATAGTTAAAATAATAATTTTTCTAGCTAAATTAGCAACCTAAATAGGAGTTTCCGTTGCTAAATGGATATAACGATGGAAACATTACCAATCTAAAGTACTCGTCACTAAAAATTAGTAGGGGAAATAGTCCCTAGCAAAACAATTTTAGCGACTAGAAAATTCCTAGCTAAAATAATATTTTCTCTAGCTAAAATATCAAGGGAAAAATCCCTAGCTAAAATAATAATTTCTTAGTTAAAATAGTAAGGGAAAAATCTCTAGCTAAATTAGCAAGGAAAAGTTCTCTAGCTATTTTCATTTTAAAACTATTTTAAAATTTTTATTTTTTTTCAAATTATTTAATTAAATAATTTAATATTTTTATATTAAATTGAATAAAAACATAAACTATAAACGATAATTTATAAATAACAAAAAATAAAATCATTTAATAAATTATGCTGATTGAATATTTTACATAATTCAAACAAAATCTTAACAAATTTTATTACATCATATTCATCAATTTATCTACCGACAGTGCATAAAGTATAATTTATCCATGCATTGATGTTGCTTTCTCTCCCTCAGCTCCTCTGATCACCATCTTTCTACTATGACAAAGTTGTCCGAGTCATGGTACATCATACCTAGTAAAAAATCTTTTCACTTATAAAAACTTTGTTTGGGGAACAATGCGGTACCATATCTATACGAAATTTAAATCAGTCAATCAAATAAAAATAAATAAATAAAAAAAGTTATGTTGTGATAAATATATAATACTGTAGTATATATGTACATATATATTGTAGTGTATATGTACATATTTACTAGCATTTCACTAGTTACATATATTACTATAGTATATGTACATATAAACTACAATATTATATATACATATATACTGAGTAAATACTGTAGTGTATATGCATACACTTATATATATGTATATGTACATATATACTAGTATATATGTACAAGTATTTATATGTACATATATACTCAGTATATGTACATATACACTACAATGTATATGTACATAAATATGTGTATGCATATATAGTGCAATGTTTATGTATACACTGGTATATTTGTATATGAATATATATACTGGTATATATGTACAAGTATTTATATGTACATATATACTCAGTATATGTACATATACACAAGAGTGTATATGTACATATGTGTATACATATACACTGTAGTGTATATGTGCAAGTATGCACATATATACTAGAAAATACTTGTGCATATATACCAGTATATATGTGCATATACACTATAGTACATATATATATACTAGTGTATACATATACACTATATAGTGCATATACACTATAGTACACATACACTACAGTATATATACTGTAGTGTATACATAGTGCATATACACTATATATATGTGCATATATATAGTACATATATATATACTAGTGTATACATATACACTACAGTATATATGTACAAATACACTTTAGTGTATATGTACATATACTACAGTGTATATGTGTACATATACTAAGTATCTATATGTACATATAAATATATACATATACTGTAGTGTATATTTACATATACACATATACTGGTAAATACTTGTACATATATATATCAATATATATGTCTATGTGCATATATGCTGGTATATATGTACATATTCATATATACAGGTATAAATGTTCAAGTATATACATTAAAGTCGAGCGTGAACACCTATTATGGAGCATAAACATCCAACAATTATATATTCTATCATAAACATAAAAAAAAGGAACAAACACTATAACCAAAGCTGCAAAAATCATCTTTGTTTGTTCAAAATTGCATCGAACCTGGGAACACAAGGCACAAGAAATTTGCAACTAGATTTTACAGGATAAAAGTTCAATACATACATACATACAGTGCATAAAATATAATCTATTAAATTGACATTGCTTTCTCTCCCCTAGCTCCACCAGTCACCATCTTTCTACTGTGACAAAGCTGTCCTAGTCAAGGTATGTCATGTCTAGTAAAAAATCCCTCCATTTTTAAAAGCTTCGTATAGAGAACAATGTGGTATCATATCTATATGAAATTTAAACCAGTCAATCAAATCAAAATAAATAAATTTAAAAAGTTGTGTTTTGATAAATATATTATACTATAGTATATATGTATATATATACTAGTATTTCACTAGTTACATATATTACTGCAATATATGTACATATATACTGTAGTATTATATGTACATTTATACTGAGTACATATATATTCAGTATACATGTACATATAATACTGCAATATTATTTGTATAAATACTATAGTATATATGTAGATATACTGAGTATATATGAACATAGATACTCAGCATGTACGTATAAGAGATATACTAGCATTTCTCTTATATGTACATATAAGAGAAACCTCTCGTTGAACTGATAAACTATTTCAGAATGCGACTCTGTTCTAAATCTCTCATGAACATCCTAATATGTCAGGAATAATAGAGATTCAAATCCAACGATCAAAGAATGCATATCATGTTTTCGTGTAAGCAAATAATGAGCAATGAAATGCAACTTACCATGACCATGGTACACAAACTCATGAGTGATGATAGGGTTCGAAGAAGTAAAACAACTAGACCATTGCCATCCACCAGTTTCAATTGTTCTTGCAAGAATATTTGGAGTTAAGGCTCCAAAATTCTACACAATTGCAAGGGCAAAAAAGGAGTTATTAGCAATGATGAGAATTTTAAACATAATATCTAGAAAGAAAAGGAAAGTAGAACTTACAAAATACACATGCCATAAGTATTTCCTAGAATTCTTTCAGAATCCTTGTACAAGCAATAAGAAACCACTCCACTTTCAAGAAACAAAGAGAAGGGATTAGCTTTTTCTGGGTCAATCATTTTTTTCAGCATTAGCTTTTTAATCTGCTTTGCCCATTTTCTCTTGTGGCATCATCATGCAATAATCAAATTCGAACAAAAATAAAAAACTAGTCTAATTTCTTAGTGATCATGGCATCAAATTTAGTATGTACGTATATACTACATAAAGGTTAAAATACCATTTACAATATCAGAATTTATCTTTATCTTCAACCAAAGTTGTAGCTTTACCATGACAGTGCTATTACATAATTCATATACTTTTCAAACAAAACCTTATCAAATAATGGCCCATCCTAAGATTCAACTACCAAATTATCCCAAAATAATACAAGATTATCCTTGAATGTTTTGAAATCCTTCTTGGAAGTTAAAAAATCCACAACTTTCCCCTAAACATTAAGAACATGCATAAGATTGGAGGAAAATTAACTAGATCTAGAATCTAAATAGCATAAAAGTTTTGAAACATGGAACAAGGAAAATTATCTAAACTACAAAATAATGAATAAAAGAAAGGAAGCAAGGAGCATATTGTAGGATACACTTCTAGCATGGTCAACTAGGGCAACAACAACATCATCAAAAACTGTGTCATCTAGCAAATCTTTCTAATAATGTATTTAGCACCACATGCCTACACATTTACAATTTAATTACAGACAAAAGATTTTTAGGAATATGTATCCCACGGTGGGATGCAGTTAAAAGTTTGAAATTCCAACTCATACAACGACTCATTGCACATTTTGATATCATTTATCTCCAGGTGTATTTGTCTGAAGAAAAGATTATGATAATTAAATCGATAATAGAATAACTAACTCTGAAATAATCTAGCATAAGTAAATGAGAAGCAATCAATTTTTTTGAGTTATCTTCTTTCATTTTATTTTATTTTATTATGCATTAAGAGTGCCCATAGTATATAAGAGTACTCCATTCATGTTTTCAAGTGTGTGTGTGTGTGTCTATATATATATATATTGTGATTTTGATAGTTTTACATTTTCTTTATTGTATAATATTTTCCCTTTTATTTCATTTTTATATTGGAGCAGCTGATATTTGTGATATCTCAATCCACTTTGACCATTCTATAAGGACATACCATTATACACATTCCATTATAAGTTTTACTATATAATTTTGTTTATATGACTTAGAAATTAGACTAGTTATACACATATAGTTAAACATAATGTTGTATGTTGTTATACATGTTATTATAAATATAATTACATGTGGTTATACATATAGTTACACATATAGTTAAACTTATATTTATACAAATATTTATATATAGTTCCTTGAATTGCATTCCAATAAATTCTGCAAATATAACCTCATATTACATATAACTCTTTCATTCTTCACTTTAAGTGTTCTTTAATCAAGCTAATAAATTATCTCTTAACTCTCAAAAATAACTATTATGATAGAAAATCATTCACCAAAAGAATATTAAGTATTAACACTCAATTAAATGTCAAGAGAAACAAATGATCAAAACTATTTAAACTTTTCTTCTTCTTGAAATTGGGGGTTTTCAAAAAGTGCATCATGTATGGGTTTTATGTGGCTTGGAAATGATACTTGGATGAATGTTATTCCTAGAGCACTATCTGAGCCTTAATCTATATTTTTTTTCCTTTGGTTGTTTTGAGATTCAATATGAAATTGTTTGTTTTCTTCCAAATATGGACACTAACACACTGCAATGAAAGTGGTTGAATTGTCTTCATATCCTAGTAGATTAATCTAGTTAGCATACTCACCAAATTGATACAAAATTATTGAAAATTTATTATTTTGATATTTATGTTTGAAAAATTTTAATCATTGTTCTTATACCTATTTGTTAACTTGCTATCACTAAAAAAATTTATTAACTTTATATACCTATTTGTTAACTTGTTATCAAAAAACTATTGATAATTGAGGCAAAACCATTCTTATTATACCTATTTGTTAACTTGTTATCACAAGAAAATTTTATATTAATGGAAATGGAGTCATAATTGAAGATATAGAATGATTCATTCTATATGCAATTTTAAATAAGATATTGCTAATAGTTTTAAGTAATGGAATGATTATAAGAAAACTCAATATATGATAATAATAATAATTCCCAATAGATAATAATTTGTAGCATATTATCATTGACTTTGTGATGAGATTATCAAGAACCTTAAAAGGTAATAATATTAGTTGGATGATTATTGATTGATTGACCAAATTAGCTCATTTTATACCTACCAAAGTAATGTTTTCCATAAATCAATTGGCTTATATATATATATAAGAGATTATGAGAATGCATGGAGTATTTTTTTTATAATATCTAATAGAGATCCTCATTTCACCTCTATGTTTTGATATGGTATACACAACCAAGAACAAGTTCAAAGGAAGTTCAGCCTTATGGGAGAGTTTTTTGCAATAACCATGGGAAAAAGAGAAGTTTCAAAAACTACTTTTTGAAAAAACAAAAAAAGTCTTAACTACTGAAGTTCCATAAGAGGAAAACATGTAGAGGAGTTTTCGAAAATTTATAGTAGTTTTTGAAAATGATAAGTTGGAAAAGATACAAAACATTGTATGGAAAGAAAGAAAGTAAGAAGATATATATAAAAAGATACAAAAGAGGTTACAAAGATGAGTTGTGAGGAAAAAGATGTAGCTCACAAACTAACTCATGCATATTAGAGTTTTCTTTTATATATTTATTTCTTTTCTTGTTATTAATTAGAATGCTTTATAATATTATTGTCATTTAATTATTTTTGTTAAATAATGAATCAGACAAAAACTTACATCAACATAAATCTAAAAATAGGCTAAATTCATTTATGCTAGGGTTTGTGTAAATTTTAAGATGTGCATTTTCAAAGTTAACTTTTAGAAAAAAAAATTTCATTCATTGAATTAATTTTATTATTTATTTTTTGCTTTTAATTGGCCAATATTTATACAATATAATACTAATATAATTCTTGAAAGGTTAAATTTGTAGACCAAAGTTGGTTGATGCTTATTTAATAATTTTAATTCTAAAGTTAATATTATTGATTTATAAGTAAAATTAGAATATAATATTATTTTTTTGCATTTCCTAAAGGACATATATCTTATCATGTTGTTTTTACTATATTCGCAAAGTAATCTATTAAATTTAGATATATAATATGAGAAGCATGTTAAACTTAAAAATAATTGCATGTGAAATTTGAAACATGGTTTATTGGGAATTTTTACTAATATAATTGAAAAAACAACTTAAAGAAAATCATCAATTATAGTGTAGTCCATTATAAAAATGTTATTTCCTTATTACCTTATTTGTTACTTTTGTTATATCCTAGAATTTTCTTGTTATTCAAAATTCATTTTTACTTCCTTACATTTAACATTTTTATTTACTTTGCTGATGTTAGTTTTTTTTTTTATTTACATTATGTATTGACCATGTAAACTCGTGTGATATTTTTAAATTTTACATTACTATTTGAAATAATAAATAAGTTTTTGGTACTATTGCCGAGGATTGAAAATAAAAAAAAAATCATTATTGTTATGTATAATGTTTTTATAATTATACATATTGTAAAAGACAATTATTTATAGTTATATGTTCATATACTTATAGTATATTTAGTTATAAATAGACTCTCAGTCTCAGGACTCGGGCTCGGCCACTCGGGTCAGCCTTTGCCATGGTCTGTATGGCCAGGCCGGGCCCGAGCTGCACGGAAGGGCACGGCAGGGCCTGCCGTGCCGGGCCCGCCTATATTTAAACCGTGCCGGGCCGGGCACGGCATGATACAGGAACCGTGCCCAGCCCGGCATGGTAGCACGATCGTGCTGGTTTAAAACGGGCCGGGCCGTGCCGGGCCGGCCCATTTGACACCTCTTTAAATAGATTTATATATAACTATATGTAATTATACATATAGTTATAAATATGTATGTAGTTAAAGATATAGTTATATATAACATTTTTATAGTTATACATATAGTAAAATATAATTATATATAGTTATATATTAATATACATATGGTATATTTTGTTAAAAATATAGTTATATAGAATTACACATATAGTTATAAAATATTATATAGTTAAAAAAATAGTTATATATAGTTATTAATATAATTATAAAAATAGTTTACATATTTACAAATATAGTAAAATATAGTTATGAAAAGTTTTATATAGTTATACCAATATTTATAATAGTTAAACATATATAGTTAAACATATAGTTACATATATGTAGTTATACATGTTGTAGATGTAGTTAAATATAGTTTTTCATGTAGTTATATATATTTAGACATATAGTTGTGTATAGGTATTGATGTAGATAAATACATTTATATCTAGTTATATGTTGACATACATATTGTTAAAAACATTTATATGTAGTTATATATATATATATATATTAAATATATGTTGTTATATTATATATAGTTATGTAAACTATTTTTATAATTATACATTAGTAAAATACACTTATATATATTAATGTGTTATTAATCTTGGGAGTTGGGATCATCATATTTACATAATTTATTATGCAAATATTAAATATGTTATTTTATACAAGCGCTCACCAGAAACAAAAGCACCTATTTTGTGATTAAAATCCAAAACCACAAGCCTATCTGAGTTGCAAAAAATATGAATATCAAGCCTGCATGCCATACCCACTGTGCAACATCAATATCCACACAATGAGAATGCATTATATCACACATGCATTATGTATACGAATCAATGTGTATTAGTAATCCAAGCATACCATTGTGATTAATGAAGTATTATGTATAATATACAATAATAGTGAGGGTAGAAGAAATTTGAAAAAAAAAACAGCAGAATATTAACACACACTTTTGCATTAAGATAATCGATGAAGAGTTGTGGTAGAAAACGTATCTCAAATCAATAAGAAACTCAATGCTTGAAGGAATTATCACTTACACTACTTTTAGGTTATGTTGTATCAGTGTCGAGAGAGAGAGAAGATGTTTGGTGAGAGTTAGAGTTGCCTCTTGGACAACAATAATGTGTTTTTGAAGTTATTAAAACTTCAAAAATGTTTTTATTTTTTATTATCAAAATATTAAATAAACAATAAATATTTAAAAAACATAAAGACTCGTATTTTTTTTTATTAACAAATTATTTTAAACAAGTTCATATGTATGTAGCAAGTCACACATGAAAAACAAATATCTTACAAATTTTAATTATCAAATTAATTAAACTATAAATATATAATCAACTTCAAAAAATAGATGCTTGGACTTCCAACTAGAAAAAAAAAATCAAATGACTACAAAATTTACAAATTTCATATAGCAAGGCAAAGATGAAAATATGATTATTCTTCAAGCCACTCTCCTAAGAGTTATAAACACTCTTTATATTAAAAAATATATAAATATATATATTTTATGGTTATAAATTTTTAAGAATTCATATTAATTTTTATGAAGATAATATGAAAAAATTTTAAAAGCATAAAATTTCATATTAATTGATATAATATATAATTTTAAAAATTCTAAAAATTACTTAAAGTAAGAAGATAATTAAAAAAAGTTATATTTATTATTTTAATAATGACTGAATATTAAAAGCTAATAGTAAAAATATTACTCAATTGTTTAATTCTTATAAATTTTAGTAGGGGCAAACATCTATGTATTTATTTTTAAATATCAATTTATTTTCTTTTAAATTTAATAAAAACTTTAAATTTTTATTATAATTCAAGATTTTCAAATTTTCTAGTAATTATTTTTTTAAAAGTTTCTTATAATCATAAATTTTTTTATACTTATAATAATATTAATATTTACTAGTTTATTCGTTAATTCAGATATTTTTGCAAATATTTTCTATCTAATCAAACAATTAATTATTTTACCTTTATATTAATAGAAATCTTAATGTATGTTTATTTATTTTTTAAAATATCTTTAAAAATTATTATAATTATAGAATTAATTATTTATTGTTACTTTAAGATAAATTTTTGAGTTTCTTAATTAAAAATTTTTAAAAAAATTTTTGTATAATTTTTTTAAAATTTTATTATCATAAAAATAGTTATTTTAGTCGTTATTAATATATATATATATATATATATATATATATATATATATATTGTATTTTAAAATTTTTTAAATTATTTATTTATAATATCCTATTTTTATAATTTTACAGGGAGAATGTGTCTTTCAAGGATCGCTCATCTATTGACCATGACATACATTTAATAAACAAAATTAAATAAAATATTAAAATAAATAATAAATTAAAAAAAAAATTAAATCATTAAAGATTGGAGATGGAAATTATCCCCAATGCAAATAGTTAGGGAAAACTCCCTAGCTAAATGAATATATTTTGTGAAAAATAAAATTTTAAAAATAATCATTTGCAATAAAATATAAAATAGTAAAAAAAATTTCAGATAATTATTTAGCGTTGGATTTTGTCTCAATATAATTAGATAGAGAAAATCCGTTGATATATCCGTCGCTAAATTCTTAGTTTTCTTTGCATAGAAATCTACGAAAATATTAGCGATGAAATTTATCTCAGTTTAATTAGCCAGAGAAATTCTGTTATTATATTCGTCGCTAATTTTCCCAGTTTTCTTTGTGCGGAATTTTACGAAATAATAGTGACGGAATTTATCTTGATATAATTAGCTAGGAAAATTCTGTCGCTAAATTTCATGTTTAATAAGCTAGGAAAAATCCGTTGCTAAATCCATCGCTAATTTTCTCAATTTTCTTTGTGCGGAAATCTACGAATATAATAACAACGGAATTTATCTCGATATAATTAACTAGGAAAATTTTGTCTCTAAATTCGTCGCTAAATTTACGGTTTTCTTTGTGAAGAAATCTATGAAAATATTAGCGATGGAATTTATCTCGAAATAATTAGCTAGGAAAATTATGTCGCTAATTCCGTCACAATATTCCAATTTTAATTAGTTAGGAAAATTCTGTCGCTAAATTTGTCCCTAATTTTCCCAACTTTCTTTGTGCAGAAATCTACGAAAATATTAGTGACAAAAAATTTTCAATCAGACATTTCCGTCGCTAATCTGTTGCTAATATTTATTTCAATATAAAATCAAAAATCTCTAGTTATTCCCTAGCTAATCCCTCACTATTTACCTAGGGTTTGATCCGTAGCTAAATTTCCCAAACTAAATCGATATTTTCTTGTCAAATTCAACATACAATATTTTTTGTATGAAATGGGACTTCTTTTAATTTGGCATTACATGGGTAGAAAGGTAAAACATATTTGATCTATTTTAGTATACTATAATAAAAATATTTCTTTGTTTGATCTATCAAATCATAAAAAAATAACTTTATTTTCTGAAACAAAAATGTTTTTTTTTGAAATACCGAGACATAATTTTCCCAAAAATATTTAGGCATTACACTTAATGAAAATGACAAGCTTTTCTAAATTTACATTGAAAAATTAGTATTAAATTAGTGAATAATATGTCTACATAAAAAAATATGTTTAATTAATGACTTTTATCAAAATATGTTAGTGAATAATTGTTTTCATAGAAAAATATGTTACCAAGTTTATTTTATGCTTATTAGGCTTTATATGACCTTGATCAAAATATCCAAAAAATTAAAAATTAGTGATTAATATAAAAAAAATTAAATCATTAAAAAATTAGATGATGTTAACGAAATAAAATACATTAGTCAAACTTATGTGAGCCTCACAATAAAAATAAAATTTGATGAAGTTAATTGCTTACATTATAATTGATTTTCACAAGTATTTTACTAATAAAGTTTTCTATTGTTTGAAAATTGAAAAATAAACACACCCTAGGCTGAAATGTCAATATTAAAAATAAAGCCCAATTTGAAAGAAAATACAAATTATGTTAGTCATCAATTTAAATTTTTCTTCAATAAAAGACACTAGTATTATAAAAATGATCATGACGTTATTTTGATAATTTATTGTGCCAAACTTTGCAATCATTCAAGTTAGAATCATGAGCTAAAATAATTCAAAAATAATAATATTTTATACAAAAATAAACATCGTAAATTTATTAAATGAACAACTCGAATATTCTATATGAATTTATTTAAAATCTTTATAAAAAAATATGTTAATACCAAATAATAAATGAATTACCAAAATAACCTCTATACAAAGTTTTATTTCAAATTTGTGAAGAGATGCAAAAACTAAGATTTCCCAACTACAATTGTGTAACCCTAATTTGAGCAACACATGTACTTGGTTCTTTTTCACTACAAGACAAGATTTTATAAATTTAATGCAAATTCGAAATTAAATGAGATTCCTAGCAACATGTTTTGCAAAATTACTAGGGTTATAATTCACGTAAGATCACCACACACAGGCCAAACTAAACCCAATAAAACTTGAAATGGATTTCATGTAAGACATAACTCAGAACATAATATACATAACACAATTAAAACTAAATATGTAATTAAAACAATTGAACTTATGAAATTGGAGCCAATAATCAATGATCTAACCAAACAAATTCTTGCAATAATATTCAACTGTACGCATCAAATACACAATCAAACAAAATTCTCATCTTAAATAATATAGTCTAAAATAAAACATCAACAATTTGGAAGCATGAAACTAATGAATATTAAAGACCATATAATATTTTTTTTCTATAGCCATATAGTTTTTGATGTACTTATATAACATATGAAAATGATGTGAACACTTTTTTTTTTGTTTATTCTTAAAAAAGTATATCTTCATGTTGCATCTCATTCCAAATCATTTTATTACTATTTTAAAATTTAAATTCATATTAATTATAATTTTTATTTATATTATTCTTTAATAATTTGAAACAATAACTTTTCTCAATGTTAATTTTCAAAGTCATAAATATTTTCAAACAAAAATGAGGGTAAAATATCAATTTAAAAGTTGTTATCTTACATTATATAACTAGGGAAAAAACTATTTACTTTTATGAATATCGGCTTTCTATTAAAATAATATACTCTTATGTGTTGCTTTGATTTAAAAAGGGTGATCTTGTGAAATACGGCTTAATTATAAGGAAACAATTAGAAATACTTGAATGAATATATGATACCAAATATGAAGAACAAAGCATTTGACACCAAATATTGGAGATTATTTATTCACCCTTATTGAATTGGGTATGATACGAGATGATAGGTGATATATGTGATTCCCGAAGTATATAAGAGAAGATGATCCAGGGTCTCAAATTGGACGAATAGAATTCTCAAAAAATAAGCACATGCACACACACGAGAAATAAGTGGGGATAGAAGAGAGAACATATACATTACAATAGAAAATACTTTTCACTAAAATTGATCATATTTTGGGATTCTTACTTTCTATTGCAATTACAAATCCTTAGATAGAAAATAAAAAACTCATTAAACTGAATATTTAAGTTGCAACATCAAATTTCAATGTCAAGACTTCATTCATTTTATGACACCAATGAATGAGATCATTACTTCAATCATTAAGTTGTTCAATCACATTAACACAAGACAGGTTATAATTCCATTAAAGTCTTAACATCCTAGAAATTGTGACTTCAAAGAACATGTTCATGACTTCATTTTAGTTTCACTTTGTTAAAGTTGTGACAACAATGAACATGATTAGGACCTCATTTGAGCTATGACTTCATACTTTAGTTTGTGACATCGAATACATAATCTTCCAGCCACAACCATAAAAAAAAGTTGTAACTCCTTTCTAGTCATGTCTTCATAAATTAGGTCGCAACATTGAACACATGTTTTAACTTCAGTAGAAAGATTTAATCCTAATATTCTCCCACTTGTCAAATAGTATTTCATCTTCTTCCTAGTCTCATGTATGAATTACTAGAATTTTTCTATATGAACTACCTTTTGACTTTTTTATCATTTGAACAAAACTTCACAAGGCTACCAAATTTTACTCTCCTCCAATGATTATAGCACTTTCTTCATAGAATGTTCTCACTATAATGGATTTCTGGCTCTAGCCAGCTTTGGATCTTCTATTGATTCAAGAGAAATTTTACAATCCTCACAAAATATTGCTCTCTTCTAATTCCTATAACTCTTCAATTATGGAATGCTCCCACTGAATTGAATCCCTAGAGGCTCTTGCCTAGAATATGATGTTTGACTCATATCTTATTAGAAGAAGATCATGATATGCACTATCAATATATCTCAAAGGTTCTTTTCTAATCTATATATGCATCCTAACTGTATGAGCTATCTTGGCTCCTTCAACTTCAATAGAGTCTTCAAACATCATATGCTCCACCTCTTCATCAAGAGAATCTATGCAACCAATATTATGGAGTCATGAATTTATTTGTGATATTACGATAGGAAGATTTTGCAACTCATTACTTCAATATCATGACTCTATTTCTTAAATAATGTCACCATGTCATGATTTCTTGCAAATAAAAGTTCAGCTTATTCCTCATTTCATTCAATACATGGGCATATACATTACACTCAAAAAATCAAATATAGCCTACCCTCGGCCTTTTCCCATAACCTACCAAAAAGGGTGTCAGATCCTTTATCATCAAAATAAGAGTATAATTCTCTAGGTAGTATGCTATAGTTACTACTTTATTATAGAATTCCAACTTTAAACCTTCATTGCTTCTCATGCTCCCCTACTTTTCTATTAGTGTTATGTTTAGCCGAGATGTACATATAATGGAAAGTATAAGAGATTTTTAAGTTTTATTTTGAATAATCAAAGCTTCTGATTCAATTGAAACATTGCAAACCATTTGATATGACTATTTCAGATATTGTTTGGGATAGAAGTAAAATCCACATTGTTTAGGAACATATTATAGTACTTGAAAGAGTCTCTCCTATGTAGAGACTAAGTTGTAGTCCAAAGTATGGCAAGATAATGATCAAAAAAAGAATTATCAGAAGGGGAGAAGTGATCATTATTGTCTAAACATGAATTTTCCCAATCATGATTCAACTTTACTATGTTTATCTTACTATAGATCATGTTATTTGTCCATGTAAAATATAACCCAAACGATAGAATATCTTTGAGGCTTAAATATTTGTGTTTCGAAAAATTTGGTTTTTAGTTTTATTTTTTCTTCTAAAAGCTAACTATTCATACTATTAAAAGCTACCAATTATATCCAATTAGACATTGGATTCTTCAATTTGTAGAGGAAAAACTTGTCTTTGATTAATTTTAAACTTCTATACTTATTGAAATTTCTCAATATATATTATATGTGTAATTTTATGTATCTTTTATAGCATATTAAATACAACCTAGAGAATTATACTCCTACTTTTAGATATGGGGTGTATATTCGACATACAAAGTTTTTTGAATGAAATGGTAATTCTTTTAATTTGGCATTACATGGGTAGAAAGGTAAAACATATTTGATCTATTTTAGTATACTATAATAAAAATAATTTTTCTTTGTTTGATCTATCAAATCATAAAAAATAATTTTATTTTCCGAAACAAAAATGTTTTTTGTTTGAGATACCGTGACATAATTTTCCCAAGAATATTTAGGCATTACACTTATCGAAGATAATGAAAATGATAAGCTTTTCTAAATTTACATTGAAAAATT
This sequence comes from Sapria himalayana, assembly GCA_029783825.1. Lineage (NCBI taxonomy): Eukaryota > Viridiplantae > Streptophyta > Magnoliopsida > Malpighiales > Rafflesiaceae > Sapria > Sapria himalayana. The sequence goes on from JAREIK010003224.1 coordinate 304,835, forward strand.
AGTATTAAATTAGTGAATAATATGCCTAAATAGAAAAATATGTTTATTTAATGACTTTTATCAAAATATGTTAGTGAATAAATTGTTTTCATAGAAAATTATGTTACCAAGCTTATTTTATGGTTATAGCCTTTATATGACCTTGATCAAAATATCTAAACAATTAAAAATTAGTGGATAATATAAAAAAAAATTAAATCATTAAAAAATTAGATGAAGATAACGAAATAAAATACATTAGTTAAACTCATGTGAGCCTTACAATAAAAATAAAATTTGATTTAGTTGATTGCTTAAATTATAATTGATTTTCACAAGTTTTTTTCCAATCAAGTTTTATATATTGTTTAAAAATTGAAAGATAAACACACCATGAGTTGAAATGTCAATATTAAAAAGAAGCCCAATTTGAAAGAAAATATGAATTATGTTAGTCATCAATTTAAATTTTTCTTCAATAAAAGACACTAGTATTATAAAAATGATAACATTAATTTGATAATTTATTGTGCCAAACTTTGCAATCATTCAAGTTAGAATCGGGAGCTAAAATAATTCATGAACCAAATGATGTTAGGTGATTCAAAACAAAACCCACATCATGGAATTTGTGACAAACTTAACAATCATTCAAGTTTGATTCATGAGCTAAAATAATTCAAAAATATTAAAAAATCATACAAATATTAAAATACTAAATTTATTATTTGATCAAAAATTCAATTATTCCATATGAATCTTTGTAAAATCATTATAAAAAATACTACCAAATATTAATAGAACTTGTATACAAAGTTATCTCTAATTTGTGAACAGATGCAAAAATGGAGATTTCACAACTACAATTGTCTAGCCCTAGGTTTAGTAACACATGTACTTGGTTCTTTTGCCCTGCAAGACAAGATTTTATCAAGTTCATGCAAATTCCAAATTAAATGAAATTCCTAACATATATATTGCAAAATTACTATAGTTTTAGTTCATGTAGTGTCAACCCACATAGGCAAAATTAAACCCAATAAAACTTAATGGATTACATGTAAGTCATAACTAAGTACAAAATATACAAAACAAAATTAAAACTAAATATGTAATTAAAACAATTGCACTTATGAAATTGGCGCCAATAATCAACAATCTTATCAAACAAATTCTTGCAATTATATTCAGCTGGATGCATCAATTATACAATCAAACAAATTTTTTATCTTAAATAATATACTCTAAAATAAAACAGCATCAATTTGGCAGCATGACCTTATGAATATTAATTACCATAAAATATGATTTTGTGCAGCCATTTCGTTTTTTTTAACTTACATAGCATATGTCATTGATGAGAGCACAAGTTTCTTTTTTGTAAATATATCTTTCGGTTGCATCTCATTCCAAATCATTTAATTATTATTTTTAAATATAAATACATCATAATTATTATTTTTATTTATTTTATTCGTTAATATTTCGAAACAAAAACTTTTCTCAATGTTAATTTTTCAAGTCAAGTATTTTCAAACATAAATGAGGGTAAAATATCAATTTACAAGTTGTTATCTTACATGATATAACTAAGGAAAAAACTATTTCCTTTTAAGTATCTTGGTTGGTCTATTAAAATAATATACTCTAATGAGATGCTTTGAATTAAAAAGGGTTATCTTGTGAAATACGGCTTAATTATAAGGATACTATTAGAAATACCTGAATGAAGCTGTGTTACCTAATATGAGGAACAAAGAAACTAGCACCAAAAATTGAAAATTATTTATTCACCCTTAACGAATTGGGTATGATACGAGATGATATGTGCTATATGTGATTCATGAAGCATCTAAGATAAGATGATTTTGGGTCTCAAAATGGAGGAATAGAATTCTCAAAAAAAATGCACATGCATACATGAGAAATAAGTGGGGATAGAAGAGAGAACACCTAAATTACAAGAGAAATATACATTTCACTAAAATTGATCATATTTTGAGATTCTTACTTTCTATTGCATTTACAAATACTTAAATAGAAATAAAAAACTCATTAAACTGAAGATTTAAGTTGCAACATCAATTTTCAATGTCGATACTTCATTCATTTTTGGACCCCAAAGAATAAGATAATGACTTGAATCATTAAGTTGTCCAATCACATTAACATAAGACAGGTTATAATTCCACTCAAGTCTTAACTTCATACAAATTGTGACTCCAATGAATAGGTTCATGACTTCATTTTAGTCTTCACTTTGTTCATGTTGTGACAACAAAGAACATAATCAGGACTTCATTTGGGTTATGACTTCATACTTTAGTTCGTGACATTGAATACACAGTCTTCCAGCCACAACCATCTTAAAAAAGTTGTAGCTTCTTTCTAGTAATGTCTTCATAAATAATGTCACAACATTGAACACATGTTTCAGCTTCATTAGTAATAGTTAATCTTAATTTTCTTCCACTTGTCAAATAGTATTTCTTCTTCCCAGTCTCATGTATGCATTACTAGAATTTTTCTAGACAAACTGCCTTTGGACTTTTTTCTCATTTGAACAAAACTTCACAAGGCTCCAAAATTTTCCTCTCCTCCAATGATTATAGCACTTTTTTCATAGAATGTTCTCACTATAATGGAATATCTGGCTCTAGTTGGCTTTGGATCTTCTATTGATTCAAGAGCAATTTTACAAGCCTCTCAAAATAATGCTCTCTTCTAATGGCTCTAACTCTTTGTTCATGGAATGCTCCCACTCAATTGAATCCATAGAGGCTCTTTCCTAGAATATAATGTTTGGCTCATCTCTTATTAGATGAAGATCATTATATGCACTATCAATATATCTCAAAGGTTGGTTTCTAATCTATATAGGCATCCTCACTGTATGAGCTATCTTGGATGCTTCAACTTCAATAGAGTTTTTAAACATCATATGCTCCACCTAAAGGTGTCAACCAGGTCGGGCCGGCCATACCGGCACTGTCGGCACGAGGCACGGCACGATTCGGTTGTGCTTGGGCTGGCCCGACACTGGAATTTCCCGTGCTCGGGCTCGTTTCGTGCCCGACCACGGCACCAATCGTGCCATTTAGTGCCAAGGTCAACCGGGCCTCGTGCCATGCCTAGACCGGCATGGTACCGTGGTTCATCAACATGAACTAAGAAACCAATTTTTTATTTAAAATTAGGGGTTCGGGCGGTGCGGCGGCGTGACAGTGCTTGCCGAAAACCTAATTTTTTTTAAAAATTAGGGTTTCAGTGGTGCATGGGCATGACGGCGCGCGCCAAAACCCTAATTTTGTTTAAATTAGGGGTTCGGCTGTGCGGCGGTGCGACGGCACTTGCCGAAACCCTAATTTTATTTAAATTAGAGGTTCAGCGCGTAGCGACCTGACGACGGGCAGCCGAACACCTAATTTTTTTTTAAATTAGGGGTTCATCCCAACCGAGCCGAACCCGACGGATTCATGTCCCGGGCCCGTGCCGGGCGAACCTCAACAGAACCGTGACATGCCTGGCCCGACATGAAAGCATGGTCGGGCCGACTAAAAATGGGTCGAGCTGGCCCGACACGTCCAGTTTGACACCTCTAGCTCCGCCTATTCATCAAGAGAATCAATGCAACCAAAATTGAGGAATCATAAATTTATTCGTGATATCACGATAGGAAGATTTTGCAACTCATTACTTCAATATCATGACTCTATTTCTTAAATATTGTCACCATGTCATGACTTCTTGCAAATAAAAGTTCAGCATATTTTTCATTTCATTCAACACATGAGCATATACATTACACTCAAAAAATCAAATATAGCCTACCCTTGACTTTCTTGCACAAACCACCAAAAATGGTGTATGGTCCTTAATCATCAAAATAAGAGTATAATTCTCTAGGTAGTATGCTATAGTAGCTACTTTATTATAGAATTCCTACTTCAAGTCTTCATAGCTTCTCATGCTCCCCATCTTTTCTATTAGTGTTATGTTTAGCCAAGATGTACCTATAATGCAAGGCATTAAGAGATTTAAGTTTTCTTTTGAATAATCTAAGTTTCTGAGTCAATTGAAACATTGCAAACCATTTGATATGACTTTTTCAGATATTTTCTGGGATAGAAATAAAATCCACATTGTTTAGAAACAAATTACATTACTTGAAAGAGTCTCTCCTATGTAGAGACTAGGATGTAGTCGAGAGTGTGGCTAGATAATGATAAAAAAAAAGAATTATCAAAAGGGTAGAAGAAATCATTATTGTCTAAACATGAATTGGCCCAATCACGATTCAACTATTCTATTTCTATCTTACTATAGATCATGTTATTTGTCCATGTAAAATATGACTCAAATGATGGAATATCTTTGAGGCTTAAATTTTTGTGTTTCGAAAAATTAGGTTTCTTAGTTTTTTTTTTTCCTTCTAAAAGTTACGTATTCATACTATTAAAAGCTACCAATTATATTTAATTAGACATTGGATTCTTCAATTTGTTGAGGAAAAACTTGTCTTTGATTAAGTTTGAACTTCTATACTTATTGAAATATCTCAATATATATTATATGTGCAATTTTATGTAGCTTCCATAGCATACTACCTAAAGAATTATACTCCTACTTCTAGACATGGGGTGCATATTCGACATACAATGTTTTTTGAATAAAATTGGATTTCTTTTAATTTGGCATGACATGGGTAGAAAGGTAAAATGTATTTGATCTATTTCAGTATACTATAATAAATATATTTTTTTTGTTTGATGTATCAAATCATAAAAAAATAATTTTATGTTCATAAACAAAAATGTTTTTTGTTTGAGATACCGAGACATAATTTTCCCAAAAATATTTAGGCATTACACTTATATAAGATAATGAAAATGATATGCTTTTCTAACTTTACATTGAAAAATTAGTATTAAATTAGTGAATAATATTTGTCTACATAGAAAAATATGTTTAATTAATAATTGACTTTCAACAAAATATGTTAGTGAATAACTTGTTTTCATAGAAAAATGTTTCCACAAGTTTATTTTTTGGTTAATTGGATTTATTTTACCCTTATCAAAATATGAATACAAATAAAAATTAGTGAATAATATAAAAAAATTTAAATCATTAAAAAATTAGAAGACAACAAATAAAATGCATTAGTTTAATTTATGCCTAATAATAAAAATATACTTTGATGATGTCAATTGCCTAATTTATAATTGATTCTGAAGTTTTTATTTTACCTAATCAATAAACTTTTATCAATTATTTGAAAATAGAAAGATAAACACACCATGGGCTGAAATGTTGATATAAAAAAGAAATCCCAACTTGAAAGAACATATAGATTATGTCAATCATCAATTTAAATCTTTCTTCAAAATAGGCACTTGTATTCTAAAAATGATAATGAAGTTGATTAGATAATTTATTGGGCCAAACTTTGCAATCATTCAAATTCGATTCATGAGCTAAAAAAATTGATGAGCCAAATTTTGTTAGCTGATTCAAAAATAAAGCACACATCATGGAATTTTTGTGCCAAACTTAGCAATCATTCAAGTTTGATTCATGAGTTAAAATAATTCAAAAATATTAAAAAATCATACCAAAATTAAAATACTAAATTTATTATATGACCAAAACTCGATTATTCCATATTAATTTATATAAAATATTTATAAAAAATATTTAGCTACCAAATATTGAATATAACTTATATACAAAGTTTTATCTCGAATTTGTGAACAGATGCAAAAACTGAGATTTCTCAATTACAAATATCTAACCCAGGTTAAAACAACACATGTTTTAATTGTGTTTAGTTTTAATTGTGTTTATCTCAAATCACAATTAAAACTAAATATGTAATTAAAACAATTGCACTTATAAAATTGGATCCAATAATCAATGATCTAACCAAACATATTCTTGCAATTTTATTCAGATGGATGCATCAAATACACAATCAAACAAAATTCTCATCTTAAATAATATACTCTAAAATAAAACATCTTCAATTTGGTAGCATGAGACTTGTGAACATTAAAGACCATATAATATTTTTTTTTGTGTAGCCATATCATTTTTGTTGCATTTATATAGCATATGTCATTGATGAGAGCACATGTTTCATTTTGTTTATTCTTAAAAAAAATATCTTTCAGTTGCATCTCATTCCAAATTATTTTATTTTTATTTTTAAATATAAATTCATAATAATTATAATTTTTATTTATTATATTCTTTAATAATTTGAAACAATTACTTTTCTCAATGTTAATTTTCTAAGCCTTAAGTATTTTCAGACAAAAATTAGGGTAAAATATCAATTTAAAAGTTGAAATCTTGCATGATATACCTATGGAAAAAAAAACTATTTCTTTTTATGAATCTTGGCTTGTCTTTTAAAATAATATACTTTAAGATCTATAAACTTTTGTAGAAGTTGGACTTCACTTATTTTTTTTCCCACGGAGTGTGAATTGTCCTTTATTGATATCTATTAATTCTTCTTCGGTGGCTAAAATGATCATCCTAAGATCAATGAAGCATATTGATCTTTCTCCATGTATAGAATAACAAAATTTATAGAAAATATAAATTTACTAATCTTAACCAATAGCTCTTAATAATATCTCTTGGAAATTTTATCTATCTATCATATATTTAGAGAGAGAGAGAGAGGTTGAAGTAATTTTACTAAGGTTCAACCTTCATACTATAGAGAATAATATAAAATTAATACTCGATATCAAGCCATTTATTGCCTTCTAAAAAGTGTACTCCTTAATAAAACTTTGAATCATAAAACTACAATGATCTTTCAGCTTTCTCGAGAGCATACATTAAATTATTATGTTATATTTTTCGGTCATTTTCATCATTTCATATATCTATAACTTCTTTGTTATCATAATATACATCATGAACTTCAAGTAATTGAGTATATGAGATGAAGCTTCAACAAATGGGATATTAACTTTTAATCTTTGTAAGATATTGAAAAACCTCTCAAATTGTTTATCTAGCCTTTTCTTTTTAAAGTGTTGTAGAAAAGCAATGTTAGGTGAGAGATTTTATTTACCAATTTCATAGTTATTTTCTGGCTTATCATTCTATTCATTATTTTATGGTAATTTTTTTCTCCTCCTCATTCTCTACTTCTTCAAGTATCATGGCTAGAAGTGTGAGTTGAATAGTTGATTTAATGAATACCACATTAAAAAATGTCATGGTGTGATGGATTACACAACTTTTTTTGGTGATTTAATATGTATTTATTGATGTGTTATATGTATTTGAGCTTCAATAAACATATATTTTTTGATGTATTTATTGATGTAGTTATATGTATTGGAGAAATTTCAATAAATATCTATTTTGAGAGAATTTGATGAATATTAGTAAAATACAAAGTATTTTAGGTGAAATTGATGCACTTGTTAGAAAAATGGCTTAGAGGGGGAAAAATCAAAGGAGAGTCATGATATTTCTCATGTCACAATGTGGTTATACCTTTCACAAGCCTAAAAAATAATTGATGTATTATTTCTTGACCATAACTCTATAAAACATGTCATGATAATCTTTGTATCTCATAACTCTACTAATGAGTTGTCATAATCTTTTCATTATACAATACTATCTTCGTAGTCATGATATTGTCATAGCCAACTATGTTTAAAATGCCATAATGGCCAAGAATTTATTTTTATGTCACAATAAACAAGTAGCCAACTATTATAGAAAGTGATTGTATTTTCCCGTGGTGCTACTTAAATGATATAGAGTCAAAATACTAAATAAAATTAGTTGTGGAAATATTTTTCATCATGAATTTGTGCTTTAGATAGCATTACTTAGTCGTGGCATTTCCAACTACCACAATATTATGCTCTACCGAGACAACACCAAAGCTGCAATCATTCCTAGTGACATGACTTTGTTTTCTAGACATCAATATATAAGCCACAATTATTCTCAGTATTATGACTTTATATTCTAGAGAAAAATTATCTTAGTTATGGTCTTCCCATCACATTGTCTGTGTACTCTAAAGAAAAGTTACTTGAGTTGCTACAATCTTTACCATAATAACTTTGTATTTTAGAAAAGATTCAACAAGAGAATAAAGTTAAGGTCTCAAGATAGCACTGTGACTTCCAGCTTAAAGAATCACATAGAACTCTAAACTAAAAACAACACTTATAATATGTCAAAATAGGAGAGATGCAATAAGAAAATTAAATTTCCAGCCAAGAGTGCACAAGCCCTATGCATCAAGACTTCTACTACTAATTAGGAGAAAATCCAATGTGAAAGTGAGTAATAATTATTTAGGATTGAGTTTTGAGACTTAAACCATTAATAAAGCTATCATTGGGAACCCTCTATTCCATGAGATACCACTCAAAATATCATGCTTGAATTCTTAATCAAGATTTGGATAAATTGGTATCTAGAGTTGATTTTTATGTACTTGTGTTTTGATAATGTGAAATTATAATATTTATGTTTATGGTAATATTATAGTATGAATGTTGATGAATAAGGATGCTATATAGAACTAATGTTTAGGGTTTTCATAATATCATAAGAAGATGCATGTTAGCAATGGAAGATGGTAACAAGTAAGTCATAGAACATACTTATACAATATGATAAGAAGTAAGTGACAACCCTTATAATCTTAATATGTGAGGTAAATATTTGTGTAAAAACTTTAGAGTGAGTTGAGTTTAATTACTATGAGTATGTTACTTATGAAGTTGAAAGTCTAAATGTATTTAAGATTGATTCATTGTGCATATTCCAGAATAACTGATCTTCGAGTGATGTGTGGGTTAAGTAGAATGTGTAACCTATGGGTTTCATCATAATATGAGATTCATGTGTCAGTTATAGTGGATGGTGATAGGTATGTCATGAGATACACATAAGTGGAGGTGTCTCAAATGGTGGTGACATCTCTACAAGTAATTTTTTTTCTATGATTTCCTTATATGAGATTCATGAGATGTTTAATTTTTATGTGTATGGTACTTATTGAACCTAAAGCACAGATACATTTAGCACCACACTATTTTGTGGTTATAGTCCAAGGATGACTACCACCTTGTATGCCAAGAGGGTACATGAGAATTTCTATTCTATTTTATCATTTGTCTGATAGACAAATAATATTTCCTAAATATTAAAGAAATAACATTATATATCAGGAAGTGATCAGCTATAGAGTCTATGTATCTTTTCAAAAAATAAGTTTATCTAGTTAATTATGGTAGTAGTTAGTTCACTATTAGTTAGTCAAATACATTATACAATCCCTATGGGATTGTTACCTAGACTTAAGTTCACTTAACTATTTATATGAATCATATACTTGTGGAACTCTTTTGGTTGAAAGATAATCACCCAATGAGCTTTTGGGACAATGTCACGAATGCTAAGTTTTAGCACCATAACAAAATAGCAATAGATACAACTTTTACAAAAGTCTCAATACCTTCAGGTATATCTTCCTCATGATTGTCATGAATTTGAGATTAGTTGTGACTTTTTCCTCTAGTACCATGAATTTTTATGAATTCATGACATTGGCATTTGTGTTTTGGAACTTTAAAGATGTGGCTTTAGAATAAGACACAACTTATCCATTATTCAGCTTCATCAACATCCAAGCTTTGTCTTCGGCCATGTATAAGGTTGTTAATTTTGTATACGTCATAACTTCCTTCTATACATCCTCTCCTTTGGCTTTTTATTTGGTTTTCTACCAATCTAATTTATATCACTCCTAAGTGTTTTTGACATACATCTTCTTGATTCCCATCAATATCGCTTGGTGCACCATTGACACTATTCTCTCTCATCGTTAGTGTCAATTGCCTAAGTTTGTATCAAACTATGTCTATTTAATCTTTTCTCTACATCATCACTCTTCTTTGTCTTAATTAGTAGTGCCAAAATACTCTTTAAATAATGGCTTGTCTATCAGATATAGGCATTCATACTATGATAGTTTTTCTTGTCTCTCATATGAAAGATCTTCATGACTTCTAACATTAGGATGATAGTACATATGAAAGTTTCTATTAGATCTAAAATAATGCTCACTATTTTGTAGTAAGATGGTTGCTTCCACTTGATACATTGGATTGGAACTGATCATTTGCTACTATTGTGAGACTCATTCATTTGTCATGGTTGGGCTGCATTTTATCTTAGAGTATCTTCTATCATCTTCTTGTTCACTCAATTTCTAGGTCTAGATGTATAAAAACTTAGTTCTAGAAGATGTTTAGTGGTTACAAAAAATAGAACAAAAACACAAATACATTACAAACACTAAGCAATGATTTTTATCCAGACAAATATAAAGTAAATTATTATTTTTTGAAAGGATAGTTATGTTAACTTAAGTTGACTAATTAAACTAAATAATATCTAGTAAATGTATCAAAAACTTGTTATGACTTTATTATACTAATAAATTTATTATTTGTGACTTGGTTCCAAAAACTCATTGGGTGATTGATTATTCCAACTAAATTATATAAGTATATTTATCATATAAATATTAAAGTTAGACATAATTTTAGATATCGATCTAATAATGATCATGTATGTTGTTTGACCAATCAATAGTGAACAAAATGCTACTTGAGTTGAGTAGATAGACTTGAGTTTTGAAAAGATACTTAGATTCTAGGATTGACTTACTTGCTTATATATGATGAAATTTCTTTAGTATTTGTGAAATTTTATTTTTGATTATCAAATGAAAGATTCATTAGTGTTGAAATACCATAGTGCTCTCTTGGAATATAAAGTGATTATCATCATTGGATAAGCACTACTAAGAATGAACTTCTCATAGTTGTGCCATTGATATTTCAATTTCACTACTAAAACTACATATTGTTCTATTCATAGGTCATTCACATGCTTATTGCCATGCCTCAGGCTAGCATGACCTAGGTACAGGCATGGTTATAGACCATGACATGCCGGACCAAGTATGAATTAGCTGGGATATGCCATGTTCAGTGCCTAGGCCACCCGACCTACTTGACACCTCTACAAGTATGGAGAACCCTAAAATCCAAACTTACACATAAGAAAACTCTAATAGACACATCCCAAAAGCTCTAGTAGACACATCATAAGGTATTATTAAGTAATTAACAAATAATAATAATCCTTATTGTACTTGAGCTTTTTATGTCATCTGGGCCTATATATGAGCTTACTTTATACCACATCATTCCCTTTCTGTTAAAAGTAAATTGACTCCAAAAAAAATAAAAGGTAACAATCTAACAATAAATTATTAGAAATGATGTTGGCCAAGCATATCAAACCATCGAAGAATCTTTAGGGCACGAACAATTCCTTCTTTTTGTTTCAAGGGAAATAAGTAAAATGTGCAATTCTTTGAAGAGGACAAATTAATTGTATCCTAGAAATAGTGGTCAAAGTCCGCATTTGAAGGACCAAAACCACAAGCCACAATTTTTTCTTTGTCAATTTTTATGGAGCCTTGTGATGAGGGCTAAGTTGTTGATGGGTGGTACCTCCAAATTTTGTTTTCTTGAATTAAGGTAGTAATTGATTTGAAATAACAAAAAAAATATAAATGAATAGAAATAATTTGATCTCAAATTGAAGTAATATTTGATATCAAATTGATGTATCTAAGCTAAAAAGAATAATATGTTTAATTAGATGCAAAGAAATTAATAAGAGAGAAATGAGTTTTTAAATTATTTCAAAAGTCACCCAAATTAATAACATATGGTACTCTTTATTGCTACCTCTAGACACATCCTTAAACCCTAATAGACATATCCCAACACCCTAATAGTCACATCCCAAAACTCTAATAGAGACATCCCAAAACTCAACTCAAAAAGACTCATCAAAAAAATATAACAGGCACATCACAAAGTATGATTAAATAAATAACAAATATTAATAATAATCTTTTAGATATAGGCTTCTATTCAATATGCAAAATATAAAATAAAACTAAGTATTTTAGCAATAATTCATGAAGTATGTGTGTATGTAGAAAATAACTTTAAAATTTCACTAAATTATGGTTTTTGATGGATCATGATGAATGATAGTATAATTTTATGTTTTTTATGTAAAATGGAAATTTGATTGATTGTTGAGAAGGAGATGAGCGATAAGCAATGTAATATTATAATCATAATATTCTTTGTGTTATAACTTTTTTATATCTCAGTGAGCTATATAATAATTTCATATTCATTTTTGACTGAAGCTCTATACAAATAATCATGACAATTTCATATGCCATAACTTTACTATAACATTGACCCAATCATTTCACTATACAATGAATTTTATTTGGCTATAAAATTTTCTTGGTGTCATAGTTATACTAGCTCATAGCTTTTTTTATGATTATAATATTAATTTCTCATCATAGCAACTAAATACTATACAAATGCTCAAACACCATGAATTCTCATTACATAGCTAATAAGTCAAAAGAAAAAACCATATTGCTATTCCTAGCACCACACCTTTTAGCTATAGAAAGTTTCAAGAACTAATGCTCAAGTAATGATTATTTCCAAAGTTGTAACTTCTGCTCTCAAGAAATGACCAAACCTATAGCATATTTCTAGGGCTACAACCATGTGATACAAGAGAGAGACCAAAGCCAGAAACTATTCATAGCACTATAACTTTGGGTCACATATACAAAATATATAATAGTGGTCATTCCCAATACCACAACAAGTATTTATTGTTCAAATTACTAAATATTTTTGAGTACTTTAGTATATTTAGATGATATTTAAGCATAGTAATGAGATATAAATAGATCAATTTCATGACTTTGGAGTTATGTTTGATTTTGATGAATAGTCATAAAATTGAAATGTACATGTAAGCTATGACTATATCAGATTATTAGCATACTCATTTAACAATGCAACATATTATTTTTTATTGTATTGTTATCATGGAGTCACTAGCATACTTATCTCATAATAATTAAAAGTTTGTAACATTAATTTCATATCATAATAATCAAGTATCTCACTAATGCTAAAAGTCATGGCCACTTCTTAGTGCCATGACATTATCTTTAATAATACTCTGTACTTTCAAGTCAAAGTAGTGACCTTTTTACATAACTATTATTTTTAAGCTATAAAAAGTTATGAAGCTAAAATTACTCAGACCAAAATCGAGGTAATTATTTAGTATCATGACTTTTGAACATGAATTGTTAAAGAGAGCATTTACTTGAGTATAACCATTCACCAAGACTATAACTTTTGTTCTCAAAAGAAGCCATAACATTTATATTCTGGCTAATTGCTAATTTTATCGCCTTTTTGTAGCACCATGATCATATGATATATGATAGAGGTCAAAGCTAATGCCATAGCCATTCCGAATGCTACGGACATATGATGCACATGAAGGTGATTTCCAATTCCATAGTAATTTCTAATGTCATTGCTATATGATGATTAAGAATGACCAACACCAAAGTTATAACCATTCCTTGTGTCATAGCCATATGATGCAAATGAGAGATCATTCCCAATTCCATGATGATTCCTAGTGTCATAGCCACATGATAAATAAGAAAGATAAAGTCTAAAGCTATTGCTATTTCCAGTATCGTGACATTATGTTATAGAGATAATATTCTCAAGTTGTGGATATTTAAATTATCATGACTTTGTGTTACAGAATAATTGAGACATATTCTAGAGTCATGACTACTTTCTAGAGTTGCTACCTTGCGGTAAAAATATAAAGATTAAAATTGTGGCTTTCTTCTAAAAATAGCAACATTCTACTTAATGAAATACAAAAAATAGTAGAGTATAAATGAGGAAAGAGAGCAATAAAAGATAATCTTATTCTTTCCATGATTTAATAAGAATTTAAAACACAACAACACAACCATATGAATAATTTTTGTACTCTCTATGGATTCTATAAGCATGCAAGAGGTGAAAGACAAGCTAAATTTTAGGTTGGGGTGCATGGCTCTCAAATCTCCCTCTCTAGGATAAATTCGAAAAAAAAATATCAGTATAACGTGTGCTTTGTGATTTGTATAATTTTTTTTGTGATGTATAATTTATTTTTACATTAATAAATGTATTTTGATTCATGTTGTGATATTAAAATCGATATATGAAGTGATTAAATTGAACTTGAATTAATGATTTGATAATTAGTGGGTTTATGCGAGTTATCAAAATGGATGAACACATATAGTATAAATTCATAGTTATTCTAACCATGATATACGAGATACACCTATATGACAAAAGTTAAAATTTGAGTATATTAATTATTGTGAGTATGATAGTCATGAAGCTAAAAGCACGAATAATTTTATATTCTAATCCATTGTATTTGTCTAAGAAGAATTGATTCTTGATATAAATTAACATTTTGTAGAATATTCTACTAAGAATTTTACTTTTGATGTGAGAGTCACATCATCATAGAGGATGATGATAGGTAATCCAAGGAATGTGTGCAAGTATATTGTGACTCACAAGGTGGCAACAGCTCTTTGAGCTATTTTTACTCATATAGTTCCCACTAGTGAGACATGAGGGAAATATATGCTAAATGTGTTTGTATAAAAATTATAATGTAAAAGGTACATACTCTGATATACTATGTCAATTCATTGTATTTATGATACTTGAGACTTGATAATAAAGATGAACATATAAAGTAACCATCATGGGCAAAGGTTGAGTTGCCTAAAAGGTAGTGGCTTATGACTAACATTTGAGCATAAATGATTTATTATCTTGCTGGTAAAGTACTAAGAGGTAGCTACAAGTGGACCATCATTAGGACAAGTTCAATGGTGATAATCACTTTGCATGTCGTTGGGGCAAAGATATATTATATGTAAACTTAACCTCTATTTTATATTCATTATATATAATTCGAACTATTTGAATATTCATTATATAAATTAAATTGAAAAATCTTTGTATCAAAGATTGATACCAAAATAAATAACTATCTTTTTTACAAAAATTATATTCTCACTATTGATTGACCAAACAAATGATATAATTTTTATGGGATCGATATCTAGATAAAAGTTATATTTATTACTTATATGACTCATATACTTGTCGATCTTTGTTGATGAGATACCCTCACCAATGAGCTTGTAGAACAATTCCTAACCAACAAAATTTAGTAGCATAATAAAGTCATAAATGCTGATTAATTATATCAATTCTTAGTATTTATGACAAATGAGACCATAGAATAAAAGTGTTTGTATGAAATAACCATCAATAGTAGTTGATGAGTTGGCTAAGATGTATGATATATTATCTCATCGGTAAAATATCGAAGAAATAGCTATGAAGAGACCATCAATGAGATAGGATTAATGACGATAATCATCTTGTATGTTATTGAGGCAAATAGTAATTACACAACAACCCAACCTTTATTTTATATCCAACCCCAATATAATTCAAACTATTTAAACATACATCACATACATTAAATGGAAAAAAAATCCTCAGATCTAAAATTGAACCAAAATCCAAAATATCTATTTTAGTAGAGTTGAGTTGACTCACTATTGATTTATTAAACTACTGATACAATCCTTATGAGATTGATATTTAGATGAAAATATACTTTAGTACTTGTATGACTCATATATTTATAGATCTTTATTGATAAGATAATCTCACAGATAAACTTTTGTGACAACATATATCTAATAAATTTGGTAGTAGAATAAAGCTACAATAAGTTTTTTGTGCTTGTTGGGGATTATTTAGGTTGGGATGTTAATTTGAGTTGACCTATTTATCATTGATAAATGATAATTTTTTTTTTCATAATTTAGATAGTGTTAAATTTGATAAATTTTTTGAATTAAATAGTTACTCTTGTTATCTTGTTTGAAAAGTAGCTTGTTATATTATTTATTTTGTCTGTAGCATTTTTCTTTATATTTTAGTACCTTTTTATGAACCAAAGCTCTTTGACTAAGCCAACCCACCTAGACTTAGAAATCGAAAGAACTGGTAAAGTGATTTTCAAACAAAGAGATAATAATTAGCTTATGGAGTGAACTAGTTGAATAGAGATCTCAAAGATAATAATGGGCAAGCTATAAAATAACCCATCTACTACTACATATTTAGAGATTATTGGTGGCCCATGATGATAGATAGTTATATGTGTATTCGAAAGTAACTAGTGAAAGCAAGATATTTTGAGTTAAAGCTAAGTCTAATAGTGATAGTTCAATAATATTAGTATAGTGGAAGAATATTGCAAGATACTAATGGACATGTCATGATATTTTTTGGAGCTAAGTGACAATAAAAATAATTGGAGTTGACATAATACAATAAAGTTATGTCTATTCTAATTCTTATTAAGAGATAAAGCACAAAGTTAGTTCTAGTGCTTAGCTCATAGATCCATTGAGAGTTTGGATGATCTAGTTAGGACTTTTCTCATCATGTTTTTCCCACCTCAATTTTTTTCTCAATTATGAAGTGAGGTAAGCTAGTTCTGGTAGGATAAGCCTAAGACTTTATATGATGCATAAAACTATTTTAAAAAGTTATAGGGGAGATTAATTCAATATGGGTTTGAGTTATGATTCTAAGTCCAATTTCTATAATAGGCTAAATTATAGGATGAGGTACATGGTTGATATGGTTGTGGATGAATTTAATTACGAATAAATCATTAGAAGATACTTATTAAATTTTTGAAAAGATAATAAAGAATAACTACCAAATTCTAATTGATCATTATTTTAGAAGAAGACAAATGAAGTATTGGTTGAAATTATCATTTTACATCAACACAAATTAGTAAACTTGGATCCTATCTATCAAATAGAGGTAATCGATGGAATGAAAAATAAAATGTGTGTTTCGACCCAACAATATTGTCCTAATATATTAACATCAGAACATGAGAAATTATGAAAACTTTTTGTTTGGAGGTTATGAGAGTATATTGCATAATGTTGGGCAAGCTCTGAGAAACCTTGGAAAAAATGTGGTGAGTTATAATAATCAAGGAGGATTAAACTTGAATTGTCAGCTATCACAAAGAGAAGAAAGGCGGGCTCTAGAAGAAAGGATGAATGCCATCTTAATAGAATTGATAAAGAAAAATGATAATCAAGACACTCGAAGAAAGAAGTTTGAAGAGAAATTAGATCACATGAGTTTGACAATGAAAAATAGAGAGAATCAATTGAACAATTAGTGTTATCAATGAAGTGAAAATGAGTTAATAAACTAGTAAGTGATTCTGAGGTAAATATAAAAAATTACTTATCTATGTTATTTCGAAGTGGGAAAGAGCTAAAAGCACATTACATTGAGCAAGAATATTCTTAATATTCTAGAATTGATAGCTTCATTACTTTGCCAAAAGTCATGGCTCCTACTTAAATTTTCTAAAATGTCATGGCTCTCGCTAAAAGCATTTAAAAAGATAAAGATTTTGATATCATGACACCTAATGAAGACATGATTCTAGAGGAATTGAAAAACCCAACTCTTGCTCTCATCTACAAATGAATGAAGCGAAAAAATATAAGAGTGGGTGGAGATCACACTAGGCTATGAAGATAATAAATGAATCAGGATAGAGCTAAAGATAAGTTTTTGATAAATATTCCATTTCTATAACATTTTAAAAAGGAAAAATTGGATGAACAATGAGAAATTTATCAATATATTCCGAAAACTAGAAGTGGATATACCTTTCATCAAAGATCTAGCCCAAATACCAAATAATGTGAAATTTATGAAAGGTATGAGTAGTAAGAGAGTTAGAAATATACAAAACAATGAATATGACCAAAAAAGTATCATTGTAATTATTAAAAAAATATTTCCAAGGAAATTAAAGGCCTCTAGATGTTTTGCTAGACCTTGTATCATTGGGGATTACATATTTTAAAAAATATTATGTGACATAGGATTAAGTGTCAAATTGATGTCATTCTTCATTGCACGAAATTTGAATCTTAAAAAATTATAACATTTCTCTCTCTAAATAGTTGGTTGGACTATCAAATACCTAGTTGGGATTATTAAAGATGTTTTGATTATGGTTGGTATCTTTATTTTTCTAGTAGATTTGTTGTATTAGATGTGAAGAAAGAAAAATATGCACCATAAAATTTGGGATGACTATTTTTTGACCACTTGATAAGTCTTTATCGTCATTAAAAAGGGGGAATTAACTCTTCGTGTTTGTGAGAAGCAAGTAAAATTTAATTTTTACAAAGGCTTTCAAGGTCAAGATAAAAATAATATAAGTCGTTGGAGAATAAA
This sequence comes from Sapria himalayana, assembly GCA_029783825.1. Classification (NCBI taxonomy): domain Eukaryota; kingdom Viridiplantae; phylum Streptophyta; class Magnoliopsida; order Malpighiales; family Rafflesiaceae; genus Sapria; species Sapria himalayana. The sequence continues at coordinate 323,197 of JAREIK010003224.1, forward strand.
AAATCTTATCCATACAACAGTACAACACAAAGTAGACTTTTGATAGAAAGATTTTATAGAAGAATATTGACTTGATGAAGAAGAAGGAGGTGACACATAAGAACAAGTTTGGAGCTATGGAAGTTATGCACATGAAAAAGATATTGAGGAAGAACCATTTTAGTATTATGAAATTGAGGAAAATAAAGAAGATGAATGCTATGAGATCATAAAATTCTATTGAGACTTTATTATGCATCCTAATTTTATTTGTTAGGTGATGTAATAAAAGATCATTAATAAGTGTGGCTCATCAATAGAGATCCACAAGTACATGAGTCATATAAGTAATAAAAAAGACTCCATCTAGATATCAATCCACTTAGATTGTATTGATAATTTGGTTATTCAAAAATGAGACGATCCATTTTTAGTAAAATAGATACTCAGATTATTAGATGATTTATTATGATGGACACAAAATAATAGTATTTAAGTTACTCGACTTATATTATGATGGACACAAAATAAAAGATGATATATTATTCAATGACTCCTTGCACTAATAGCATACAAGGTGTAAATGTTATCACCAAGATAATAATTTATTTATGCTTGAACATCATTCACAATTACATACCATTTATGAAACTTTTTCAACAATCCTTGATGGTTATTTCATATCCACACTCTTATTCTTTGATGTCAATTGTCATAAAGACCACAAATTAATATAGTTTATAAGTATTTTTACTTTTAGCTTCGTAAATATCATACATACATAATTATATATGCTTTTCTCAAGTTTTACTAGTAGGAACCATACGAGTAAAAGTAACTTATAATAATTATCATCACTTTGTGAGTTACAATGTACTTATGAATATCTGAATGATTTTTTTTACTATCCTTCTCAATGATAATGCAACTCACACACTAAAATAAACCATATGAGAGAACATACTATATAATATTTATCCTATTTGAGAACTAGTTTTATATAATATTTAATCTATATAATGTTCAATCTATATGATGTTCAATCTATATGATGTTCAATCTATATAATGTTCATCCTAATTGAGAGCATTCACACTTTTGGCTTTTTATGCTTTATAATCCCAACAATTACTATACTCAAATTTCAAGTTTTAATATATAGTTTTATCCCATACATCATAATTAGAAAGGATATCACTTCCTTCCTACCATATGCATGAGTAAGCTTCATGGTTTACCTATCATCATCCATAGACTCATGCTAGTTTTGTACAAATTTCCAAATTCATTTATAAAGGAGGGGGGTTTGACTATTGTGCCATCCAACTCTAAGGATACCATAAATCTTGTGTCCTTTTACTACATGTAGAACTCCTAGGGAGTATGAATTTGGCCCCTAAGATTTAGTAGTTGTCATGATTTTGTTTATTGTGCAGGGGAGAAGATAATGAGAATGAGATATTTTTTGAAAATTTCTTTATCTTTCAATTTTATACTCAGGAAACCTTGCATTACTCTAAGTAAGAAGTTTCAATTCACATAAAAATGTCATAACTTTAGCCTTGATCTCTTCCGTTTGAGGTCACGACTCTTGAAAATAACTATAACTTTTGTTTACATCTTGATCTTTCTATAACACAAAGTTGTTATACTAACAATAAATATGAATTGGACCTAATCTCTCTTTAACACAAAGTTATAACATTGTGAAATATTCATGACTTCATACTTTTGTCCATTTTTATTCCATAATGACTTGTGCTAGAAACTAGCAATGGAATGGTGATGGCTTCTCATTTTTTTTATTTAGCCATGATGATGTGTATAGACCACAACATTAGAAATAGTACTTGAATTTTATATGAACATAACAATAAGAAATAATTGTGACCCTTAGAAAGTATTTTGTCTGTTGGACATGGATGCGGCACTGGGAAATATCCATGGCAAAACAGTTTCCATTTATATCTTTCAAGTGTTTATGGTGGTGTGAGTGGCCCCAACACTAAACTTATCTTCTTTCATATATCATGTTTCCATGACACTAGTAGGATGCCACAAGATTGGAAATTAGCTTGAGCATACATGTCATGGCTATGCCTTCCTTTGAGGATAAAAGTCATGGCCATAGAAATGGTGATCGACAAATAATGTTCTTTATAGCATTAGGTTTCCCAAAATCAAAGCTTTGAAGAAGTATTGTAGCTTTGACATGAATAATTTTAGCTCTATAATTTTCATTAGCTCAAAATTTATGAATTTATAAAAATATCATAGCTCTAACTTTATATTACTGAGCCATATTAAAGATAAAATCATGGTGCTTGGACTTGATGGTGATCATGAGCAATTATAGGGTACTAAGTTGTTTTGATAAAGAATTAAACTTGTAGCCATTAAAAGTTTATGAATTAAGTATGACTTTGACTCAATGATAGTATTCAAAACTACTAGAATGTGTCATATAAAGATAAGATTGTGTTAACTAGTTGCTAGTCATGCCATACAAGAATTATCTCGACCAATTAGATAAAGTTTCAGTCAAGAATAGATATCAAAACTATATAAGACTCAATAATTTATGCTACAACTAAATACCTCCAAAAATATATTAATTTCATGACTATTAATTAAAATTCTCCAAAATATTAAAGTTGTGAAATTAGCTCATATTATCTATATTTTTATATTTACACATCATTATAAACTTTCAAAATATACAAAAAAATTGGTAATTTAAATACTGAATATATTTTTTGAAGCCATGACTTCAGAGGAATGTCATACAAACAACTTAAAGAAAAAGCTAAAGGAACAAATGAGATAAGCAAGGTAGAGACAAAAAGTATGGACAATCCAATCAAAGACAAAAGCATGGTTGTGTAGAGTACCAAGACTTTGGGGGTACAAAATTAAATTGGTTAAGGAAAGCTCAAAGACATAGCCATGACTATGCATAGAGTCACAACTTAAGTGTTACAGAATGAAATTGGCTAGAAATAGCACAATGACAAAGTCACGGTTGTGAACAACACTAGGCTTTAGGGTACATAACAAAATGGTCTATTAAAAGGTCAAGAACAAAGCCATAGATATGCATAACATCACAACTTTAGTGTTACAAAATAAAATAAGCAAAGAAAAGCTAAAAGAAAAAGCCATGGTTGTGCTTTACACTATGAATTTGGAGAAACAAAAAGAAAATTTTTGGGCTAGTATCGAAGAAGAAGCCACACCACCCAACAAAGTTATGACATCCAAAAAATAAAAGACTAAATAAGCAAGTATAGCTGAATTAAGTCAGAGAGAAGAAACAAAAAAAAGGAGATAAAATAGTACATTGAAAAGCTATCATGGAATGTAGAGATCGATGATTGAGGAAAATAGGTATTGATAATCTAGATATGGATATTAAACCTAGCATTACATGGATGGAAACCAAAGAAATTTTATTTTTCAGATGTAAGATGTAATAAATACCCTATATTCATCAAATAAATGATGATACATTCCCAACATCCCATCAGTATAGGTATAAAACTCAAACCTCATTGTAACTATTAATATTTTTACTATAAGTTGTTTCACTATTTTGATACATTAGGACACTCAAACCAAGTCATAGAGAGATAAAAGTATTATTTTTATTTTAGATGAAGTAAAATTTTTTATATTGAGTATGAAGTTATTGCCAGTGGGATGAATAATAGTTTTAGTGTGGAAGTTTATTTGGTATTCATTTTACTAAATATTCTTGAGTGTTTTACTATTTTTAAATGAAGTGTAAGCATAAGAATTAAATATAACTTTATATCAATTTCACGACTTTAGAATTTTGGTAAATTTTAATGAATAGTCATGAATTTGATATATTTTTGGATACTTTTGGATACTTTTGGGTAATTGGTAGATTATGGAACAATATGTAATTTTGTTGTATATTTTTTCCCAAAACTCTATCTAATTAATCATGATAATTATTATACGCCATAACTCTATCATCTCATTAGTATAATTCTTGAACTATGTAATTTATTCTTTGTAACTATATTATAACCTTGGAATCTTTGTCATACTTATTTTGCAATAATTAAATAATTGTGATATTAACTTCATGTCATAATAATGAAGAATCTCACTAGTAATAAAAGTTGTGATCACTTTCTAGCACTATGACTTTATTTTTAATAAGGCTTTGTAGTTTCAAGTTAAAGTCATGATCAAAACTATTCAAGTTAAAGCTATAGTAATTGTTTAGCATCATGACTATTAGATACAAAATATTACATATGGCATTTACTTGAGTATGGATATTCACCAAGGCCTTTTTGCAGCACCATAGCCATGATATATGAGAGAGGTCAAAGTCATCACTAAGACCAATCCTTGTGATACGATCATATGGTGCACATGAGAAGTGATTCTTAACACCATGATCAATTATAGTGTCATGACAATATGATGATTAAGAGAGTCTAATTCCAAATCCACAACCATTCCAAGGACCACGACCATATGATGCACATGAGAGGCTATTACTAATGTCATGATGATTCCTAATATCTTAGCCATATGATGAATAAGAAAGACATGCCGAAGTTGATGTAATTATGAGTGCCATAACTTTTTATTACAATACCATTAGGCCCAAGCTACAAATATTTCCTAGAACCTTGAATTTCCGTTACAAAAAGTTTGTGATACATTCTAGAGTTACCGCCATATTATAGAGTCGTGACCTAGAGTTCAAGAAATAAAGACCTTAGTTATGAATTTATTTCGAAAGTCTTGACTTTCAATGTAAAAAAATACTAAAATATTAGAGGATAAAATAGGAAAAAGAAAGATTAGAGATAATATTCATCTTTCCATGTGCCATGTAGAATTTGAAGCACAACAACTAAACCATAAGAGCAATTTCACACCCTTTAGCTCTACAACGAAGAAAGGGATGCAAGATAAAAACTAAACCCTAGAGTTGGGAGCCATGACTCTCAAACCTCCTCTCTAAGATAGATTTGAAAAAATATTTCAAAATATCATTTGATCTAGGGTTTATGTACTTTTATTTGTGGGATATATAAATGGTTTTTAAATTAACAAATATGTTTTAATTTATATTATTGTATGAAAATTGATAGATATGATAATTAAAAAGAATTTGATTTATAGATTTCACAAATAGTGAGTTTGTGCAAATTTTCATGATCGATGGTGACAAGTAAACCACAAGACTCAAGTGTATATGGTAGTAAGGAAGTGATAGCCTTTCTGGTCATTAATGCAAGAGATAAACCTATGCATTAAAACTCAAAATTTAGGTATATTAATCATTTCAAGTATGGTTCTCATACTATCACATATGTTATGAAGAAAGTGATAGCCTTTTTGATCATAATGTGGGAGATAAAACTATAAATTAAAAAAAAATTGATAATGTTAATCATTATATGTATGATGCTCATGTAGCTCAAAACACAAATAATTTTACTTGCCAATTAATTATACACGTATTAGAAGAACTAGTTCTCAATTGATATGAATATTTTATTAGTCATTCTACTAAGGATTTCACCTTTAGTGTGAGAGTCAAATCATCACCAATGAGGATGATGATAGGTAATACATGGGATATACATGAGTGTATTTTGACTCATGAAATAGTGATAGTCCTTTGAATTGCTTTGAATTGTATGGTTCCTTCCAATGAAATATAAAGGAAGCATAAGTTAATTGAGTATGATACTTATGAAATTGAAAGTACAAATACTTATACATCATAATAATTCTATCTTTATGATACCTGATGTTAGAGAATAAAAAATATATATACAAAACAATCATCAATGGTAGTTGATGAGTGTTGACTTTGTTACTCCACTTAATTTTATCAATTAGGGGATGACCCAAAAACTCTTTAATGAAAGTATCTAGTCAACTATGATCTACAAGTACAAAGAACATATAAGTTGCATAATAGACTTTCATCTAGATATCGATCTTTTTAAGAATTGAATAGATAGTTCAGTCATTCAATAATGGATACTTAGATTGTTAAATAAACCTTGATCCTTAGTTCATTCATTTAATCTATGTAGTGCAGTTAAGTCACTTAACATATATTATGTCGAACATAGAATGAAGTTTGAAGTGTTGTGTAATGACCTATTACTCTAATAATATACAAAGTAGTTATTACTATTGAGTCATTCTCAATGATGGTTTCTTCATAGTTGTCCCCTGAATATATGATCACAATAGGCAATAATTCATTAATGAACAAGAGTCATTAATAATCTCATACCTTTTAGACAACAATATTAACCATATTTAATGGTTGCTTCATATGCATACTCTCATTTTTTGGCCTCCACTGGCATAAAGACTAATGATTATCATAGTTTGTAAGTATTGCACTTTCAACTTCATAAGTATCATACTAGTACAATTAATATATGTGTTCCTAGAGTTTTAATAGTGGAAATCACATGAGTAAAAGTAGATTATAAGAGCTATGACCACTTTATGAATCACAACATATTTGTGTATGTCCCAAGGATTGTATGTTATCATTTTCCTCAATAATAATGTGAATCACACATTAAAAGTGAACTCATTGTGAAAATATTTTAAATAATGTATATCCTATTTGAGAACTAGTCTCTTTAAGATGTGTATAATATATTGATATATAAAAGTATTTATTCTTTCAGCTTCGTCATACTTGCAATGATTAACATACTCAAATTTTGGGGTTCAATATATAGGTTTATCTCATGTATCATAATTAGTAGGTTATTACTTCTTACCTATTGTATTCATGAGTGAGCCACATGGTTTACATATCATCGTACAACATGACAACCTTGCACAAATCCATAAATAGTTAAAACTCTAATTCAAGTTCTATCAAGTTCTACCCTCCAACTCTAAGAATTGACATAAGTCATGCAACCCTCGCTTGCATATGGAATCCCTACGAAGTGTAAAATTTACTCCTAGGGTTTATAATTTTTTTGACTTTTCTTATTGTGTGAGAGAAAAGGAGAAAGAGAGTTTTTTTTTAGAAATGTATTATCATCCACTTTTATATCCAAGCGGCTTTGTATTACTCTAATTAGAAAGTCATGACTTTTAGAAAAAAGTCACCACTTTAGCATTCATTTCTTTAGTTAAAGGTCGTGACTCTAAAAAATAGATACACATATGTTCAACATCTTGAAATTTATGTAATATAAAGTCACAATATTTGCAATGATAATAACTTGGGCCTAATATCTCTATAACACAAAGTTAGGGCACTATGAAATGACCACAACTATAAGCCTTCATCCATTTGTAGTCCATAGAGGGCCATGGTGATGTGAAATGGCTACAACTTCATGCTTGTATCCATTAGCTTGCAAGTACAAGTCATGACTATGTCTTCCTTTAAGAATAAGAGTCATGACTTGTGACCTTGGATTTGATCATAATCAAGTAATATCTTATCTAATATTTAATGTCGCAAACATCATGGCCTTGAATAATTTATATGGCTCTGACATAAATACATGTGGTTCTATAATAATTTATAGATCAAAATTCATGACTTTGTCAAAACTATCAAAACTCTGATTTTAAAATATCGAGCTATATAAAGATAAAGTTATGGTATAATAAAATTGGTTCGTGACCTTGAACACAAGTGGGGTACTTTGATTTATTGATGGATAATTAATGTCATAACCATTTAAAATTTTTAGAGTTAGGACTGTAACTATATGATAATGTTATAGCTATTAAAAATATATCATATAATAAAAAGATTATGCTAAATTGAATACTAAACAATCTCTTACACTAAAATTATTGCCATGAGCAAAAAACATGCCCCTCCAAAAAAAAATAAAAAGAAACACAATGCTCAACATCTCAATTTAATTACACACACTGAGTATATTATCATAATATCAAAATAAATAATGATAGTGGAAATCATGGTAGTGATGGAGGTGGCCGATACGATTTCTCTTTAGGATCATACTACTAGAAAAAAAATCTGACATCGAATGCTTAAAAGGTGGTAGAAAAATCGATGACTCTTCTAAATCTCCCTTATATATAGATAACTCATCTAATATTTTGGCCAACATTTCATACAGAGCTTCATATAATTACTCTTTCAAATATAGTGTAACCTCAAAAATTCCTATCATATAATAATTTATTGTTGGTTTGCAATATATTTTCAAATTTTATCCATCAAATGACACTCCCTAAATGTTGTTTCTTTCCCATTCATTACATATATCTCCTCCATTGTACTTTTGCAATATGCCACAACTCTTTTATACAAAATTCCAAATGATTTGGTGCTTCCTAGTTCCCATCAATTCAACATCCATGCATTTTATTCATACTTTCAAGAGTTTTAAATCTTGCTCTCATACTTCCCAACCTATTCTACTACTCATGTGCAAAGGAAATTGATCTCCCTTTTTATTTGTTCATTATTTCACTCTACATTCTACTACATATTTTTCAAAATACATAAAATATCTATAAACATACCACCATATTTAGCTAAGGAATGCCCAATGCAAGCTAGCTTGTCTTCTAAAGTTTCTATGCTTCTTTTAATCTTTTGTGTGTCACCCATGGTGAAGGATTGGCCTACTTCCTAAATTTCTATTAGTACTTCCCCTTTAAGTACTAGGTTCTCTTTTTGGCACAACTCACTACCTAAATAACAAGATTAATATGAATTTGTATGTCTGGACAAATAATGAATAGTAGATATCCTCTCATTAAGGCATATTATTCATGGTGTGTCATATTGATGACAAATCCATTCAAGCATTGATGGAGAGAACTAATTCTTCTGATAGAATTAAACCAAATTATCTTATTATATATATTTAGGTATTTTAAAGAAAATTCCATTCAACTCATTCACCATAATTTTAAAAGAGAATAAAGTCAATGGGATCAATTATATGGATTGGAAAAGAACCCTTGGTATTGTCCCGACTACTAAGGACTACAAATATGTACTCAAAGATTTATACTCAAAGAAACCTAATGAAGGGAAAGATGATAAGGAAGCCAAGCCAAGGGCTTATTATGTAAAGATGTCAATGGATGTATGATGGTTGTATTGGATGTCTGTGTCTGTAAAAGTTCTATTCCTTCTGTATATTGGTTTTGAGAGGAAAGGGGAAGAGTCATGTAAAGAAATTCCCTATCCACCACACTTGAGCACAGATTGGGTGGGTTTGATTGATGCATGCAATGACATATATTTTTTGATACTTAAAAGTTTAATACCAGTGAGACTGCATAAGCAGCACTTATGAAGATTGCTTACTGGAACATAAGGGGCTTTAACTGCCCCATTAAATATAATGAGGTTCTTAGACTCTTCAATGCCCATTCGATCGACATCTTTGTCATTGCAGAGGCCAAACTGAGTAGTGAAAAGCTAGCTTTGCTTATGAAAACAAAGTTTAGAATGCTAAATTTCTTAGACAACTTTGCTTGCCATAATAATGGAAGAATCCTTGTCTTGTGGGACAGTCAAACCACAATCATTACCATCCTCTATTGTACTTCCCAACTTATTCATCTTCATGTGATATACAAGGAAAATGGAATATCTTTTAGGCTATCTGTTATTTATGGCCTTCACTCTATGGTTAGTAGGGGAGGGAGGGGGGGCCTCTTGGATTCCCTGACTGAAGAGGGAAAGTCTGACTCATCCCCATGGGCCCTCATAAAAGATCTTAATTCTCCCCTATCTAGTCTAGATAGGGTAGGAGGTAAAATCATCACCAATTATGAGTGCCAAGATGCTCTAAAATGTGTTTCGTTATTAAATATGGAGGATCTTCTCTCATTAGGAAGCTACTTCATATGGACTAATGGTAGAGTTTCTATCAAACTTGATAGGATAATGGTATACAATGAATGGGCTAATTTTTAGCCGGAGAGCCATGCGAGATTTCTTGTTCCGGGAATCTTCTCTGATCACTGTCTTATGCTCATGTTCACTAAAATTTTGTATAAGGAAAGACTAATCCTTTTCAAATTCTGTAATACGTGGCTCTCTCACAAAGAGTTCACTCCATTATTTTCAGCAAATGGATGAAGAAAATTAATGGCTCTATGATGTTTTAATTAGTTAAAAAACTAATGTTACTAAAACACCCTTAAAAAATTAGAATGTTAAGCATTTTGGGAACATCGGTGCAAGGGTGTCGATTGCCAAGAACACTCTTCAATCTGTTCAAAAGGAAATTCTAAGGTGTCCGAACGCAACTTTGAAGGAGGAAGAAATAGACCTTTGAAGTTAAATTGAGGAAGCTGGAAGAATGTGAACTATCTTTCCTTAGAAAAAAGGCCAAGATAAAATACCTTAAAGAGAGTAACAAATATACTAAATTCTTCCACGCCCTAACTAGCTCCTAGTTATAAAAGAGTAAAATTGTCACTATCATTAAATAGGATGGGAGATACGTGATATCTAAAGAGGAGATAGCAGAGATATTCTTCTCATATTATAAGGGATTACTGGAGTCTTCTAACTCTAGAATTGGAATTGAGCAATCTATTATAGATAATGGACCAAAACTTAATGAAAAAAATCATAATTTACTCTCTTTATCTTTCTCTTTTGAGGAAATAAAGAATGTCTTTTTTACCATGTGTGATTCAAAATCACCTGGCCTGGATGATTTCACGGCAGAATTTTTTACTTGGAAGCATATTGGGCCCTATGTGATCAATGTTGTAAATAGTTTCTTTCATTCTGGAAGAATGTTAAGGCAAATCAACCATACTTTTATAACTCTAATTCCCAAATCTTCTCATGCATCCACAGTTAAAGACTACATGCCAATATTATGTTGTAATGTAATTTATAAAATCATTGCGAGACTCATTGTTTCATGGTAGAAATCGGTGATGGGTGAGATAATAAATCTAGCCCAAGGAGCTTACATCAAAAGGAGGTTAGAATCTGATAATTTTTTTCTAGCACAGAGTTTGATTAGAAGATATGCACGAAAAAGAATCTCTCTGAGATATTTTTTAAAAATTGATATTTAAAAGGCCTTGACACCGTGGAATGGGACTTCCTAATAGAAGTTCTAGTTGGCCTAAACTTCTCTAAATGCTTCGTAGAGATCTTCTATGAATACATTAGCACAACATCCTACTCGGTGGCGATAAATGGATAGCTCCTCAACTTTCTGCATTGAGCATTCCTTCACCATGGGTGAAGGAATCCTTCACCATGAATTGTTCTGCCAAGATAACGTCTACATTGAGGATTCCTACATGAATTAGAAATGCACCTTTGAGACATATTGAAAATGCATATCATACTCTTCATGTAATAAGAGATGTACCAAACATTATATCCTAAGCAAGAACATCTAAGGATTCAATTCAAAGAGAGCATTCTATGAATGAAGAGATACAACTAATAGAGGAGAACGATATTTTGAGAGCCTTGTAAAATTTCTAAGGTACAACCATTAGAAAAATTAGAAAAAAAAGTTCTAATGTAGTAGTTGTAGAAAAATTCTAGTAGTGCAGGCATAAGATTGGAAAGAAGATAGAGAAGTGTTTGATAAGTGGAAGAATATTAGGATGAAGTCATACTACTGAATCAGAAACATATATTCAATATTGTGAAGTTCATTATTAAGACAAGACTAGAAAGTAGTTATAATTTATTTTAAGTGGTTGTGACTAGAAGAATGTGTATTCGATGTCACACACCAAATAATGAAGTCACAACCCGAATGAAGCCATTATCTTGTACTTTGGTATCACAACTTCAACAAAGTGAAGACTTGAATAAAGTCGCAACCTATTATTTGGAGTAAAAATTTGAACGAAGCTAAAACTTGAATGGACTTATAATATGTCTTGTGTTATTGTGATTACAAAACTTAATGATTCAAATCATGATCCTATTTTTTAGTGTCATACCATGAATGATTTCTTGACATGGAAATTTGATACGTAACTTAGATGTTAAGTTTACAAAGGTTTTTTATTTTCTATTTAAGCATTTGTAAAATATAATAGAAAGTGAGAATCTCAGAATATGATCAATTTTATTGAAAAGTATTTTTTTTTCTTGTAATGTTCATGTTCTCTCTTCCATCCTTACTTATTTTTCTTGTCCATGCATGATCTTATTTTTTGAGAATTCCCTTCCCCCTTCTCGAGACCATAAATCATCTCTTGTATACTTGAGGAATCCCATATGGCACCTATAATCTAATATCATACCCAATTTGATAAGGGTAAAAAAATAATTCTCCAATATTTGGTGTTAGCTGTTTTGTTCCTCATATTTAGTATCACAACTTCATTCGGGTATTTCTAATAGTATTTTATGAATAACCCATATTCCATAAGATCACCAATGTTAATTCAAAGTAACTCATAAGAGTATATAATTTTATAGCCAAGATTCATTAAAGGAAATAGTTTTTTTTCCTACTTTATCATGTAAGATGATAACTTGGAAATTCAGATTTTAACCTCATTGTTGTTATTTGAACATACTTATGACTTGGAAAATTGAATTGAGAAAAATTATTGTTTGGAATTAATAAATACTAAAATAAATAAAATTACATTTATTATGACTTTATATTTAAAAAGTAGTGATAAATGATTTTAGAATGAGATGCATAGATACATTATTTTAAGAATAAACAAAAAGAAACATGTGCTCTCATTAATGACATATGCTATATAAGTACAATAAAAGGGATATGACTACACAAAAAATGTTAGATGCTCTTTAATGTCCAAGAGCTTTATTCTCGCAAAGTGATAATGTTCTGTTTTAAAGTATTTTACTTGAGATTAGAATTTTGTTTGATTGTGTATTTGATGCATCCATGTGAATTTAATTGCAATAATTTGTTTGGTAAGATCAATGATTATTGGCTCCAATTTCATAAGTGCAAGTATTATTATTACATATTTAGTTTTGATTGTGTTTTGTATTTTTTTTTTTTTTTTTTTTTTTTTGTAGAAAGTTAGGTGTAATCCATTTGTTAAATAATTCGGATTTGATTTACTAACTGATTTTATCATTATAATAACTTTTTTCCATATCTCTTATAGTACACATGCTCAATTTCAATGCCTATAGATAGGGTTTCAAGTGCAACATAGGTGGGTTTGGTTGGGTTGAGGGAACTCAAACATGAGTTTTATTGGGTTCAATTTGGCTTGCTTGGATTGACCATACATGAATTGCAGCCCTAGTTATTTTGTATAAGTAACTTATGTTGCTGGGAATTACTTTGAATTTTGAATTTGCATGCACTTAGTAAATTTTGCTAATTACTAGGGTCTTGGAGTACAAAGAACAAATACATATGTGTTGCTCAGAGCATGGTTAGACAATTGTAACTAAAAAATCTACGGTGCACGTTTTGCATCCTTTCACAAATTTGAGATACACTTAGTATAAAGGTTATTTTGGTAATTAATTTAATATTGGGCATGAACATATTTTTTACAATGATTTTAAAGAAATTCATCTGAAATAACTATTATGTTTTGTGTATACAAAATAAATTTAGTTTTTTTTTTATTTTTGTATGATTTTTTAGTATTTTTGAATTATTTTAGATCATGAATGAAACTTGAATGATTGCAGAAGGATGTTGGCACACAAAAAAAACTAGAAGAATGAAAATTAAACTAGATTTATAGTTCGAATGCACTTCCAAAAGATAACAAATTAATATTAATTTTTGCAAAAAAAAAAAAAGATATAAATTTGAGCAAGACACCATATCTAGGCTAATGTTGAAAAATCCATGATGTGAGTTTTGTTTTTGAAGAAAATTTAAATTGAAAATTATGATATTGAAAATCATGATATTGAAAATTATCTAAGAGTGTTGTCATATAAAGTCATTATGATTTTCATAATACTTAAGAGTGTTGTCATATATTTTAAAAGAAAATTTAATTTAAAAATAATGATATTGTCTTATATGTTATTTCAAGTTGGGCATCCAATTTAATATTGATAATTCAGCCCATGTTGTGTCTATCTTATAATTTTCAATTTTCAAATAATTTATAAAAAAATTTGAAAAGGTAAAAATAAAAACTCGCGGAGAAATCAATTATAAATTAAACAATTTTTGACATCATCAAAGTATATTTTTTTATTATTAGGCTCACATAAATTTAACTAATGTATTTTATTTCATTGTCATCATGTAAGTTTTTAATGATTTATTTTTTTAATATTATTCAATAATTTTATTATGTATACATATTTTAATTAAGATCAAGTAAAGCCTAATAACCATAAAATAAACTTGTGGAAACATATTTTTCTATGTATACATATTTTTCTATGTAAATATATTTTTCATTTGATGAATGATATGTAGACATATATTATTTTGATGAAAGTCAATTAAGATAAAACATATTATTCTATGTAGACATAAATTATTTACTAACTTATTAGTAATTTTTCTATGTAAATTTAACCATGAAAAGCATATCATTTTCATTATCTTCTATAACTATAATGCCTAAATACTTTTTGTAAAATTATGTCTGGGTATCTCAAACAAAGAAATATTTATGTATCATGACTGGGCCAATACATGACTGGGCCATTACATGACTGGGCTATTACATATTTAGACAATCACGTTATGTTCTCCCCTTCTTATAATTTTTCTGATCATTGTCTAGACACACTATTACCTCATAGTCTCTATACTGGAGAGACACTTTCAAGTTCTGTAATATATGCCTTAATAATGAGGATTTTCCCTATATCTTAGAAAATATCACTAATACTCATATCAAATGGTATGCACTATTTCAATTGACTCAGAAGCTAAAATTACTCAAAAAACAACTTAAATCTTTTAACACCTTGCATTATGGGAACATCTCGGCTATAATTATCTCTACATGAAAAAAGCTTCTTATTCTTTAAGAGGACATCCTCGATGATCCCCACATAAAACTCTAAGCTTGATGAAGAACTCTCTCAAAGGCTTGAGCTTAGGAAACTTCAAGAAGTAGAACTAAAATTTTTGAGTCAAAGAGCTAAAATAAGATATTTTAATGAAAGTAATAAATACACCAAATTTTTCCATGCCATGATAAATTCAAGGCTGAAAAAGACTTGTGCCATCACTATCATTAGTGAAAATGGAGAACCAACTAGCTTTTTAAAAGTTGTGCACATAATCATGCCAAGAAGATTACTATCCATTGAAAACATGATAGACTTGTCCATTTCTTTCTTTCTCTCAAGAAGAAAATCAAATCAGGTCTCATTGATATTGGAGTTTCCAAATTACTGGGACCAAAAGAGTTTTCCTCAAAATTGTTTAAACATCCATGGAATTATATTGGCCAAAAGTTTACTAAGGAAGTTGAAAATTCTTCTTGAGTGGGAAAATCTTAAAACATATTAATCACAATTCACACATGCATTGCTTTAATCTCAAAATCTTCTCATGCATCTTTTGTCAAAACTTATAGACCAATCTCATGTTGTAATATCATATATAAAATAATGACCAAACTGATAACTTTTCATATTATGCCTATCCTGATTGACATTATTAATCCTACCTAAGTAGCATATTTTAAGGGTAAATTAATAACTAATATCTTTTTCCTTGTTCAAAACTTTATCAATAAATATATAAGAATGCACATCTCTCAAAGATGTATAATAAAGATTGACCTACAAAAATCTATTGACATGGTAAATTGGTTATTCTTTGTTGAAATAATGAACACTCTGGCTTCTTGGATAACATTATCAATATCATCCACAAGTGCATATTCACCAATAGCTATTCACTAGTTATAAATGGATACATGTATGGACACATTCATGGTAAAAGAGGTTTAAGGCAAGGTGATCCTTGTTGAGGGTAGGGCATTCTGACTGTCACTTATTTGAAACCAGAAAACACATGAATGATACTTCATTATTTAAGCAATGAAAGTACTAAATTAAAATAATTCAAAAATTATAAAAAAAAAACCTCAATACATAAATTCTGAAAAATAAATAATGCCAAATCGAATAAAATACCAAATTGACATTGTAAAAACAAAGTTTAAGTTACAATAATGCCAAATCGAATAAAATATTCTAAATACTTTTTCACATGTACAAGAAGTCCATAAAGCACATAATATCCAAAATTAAAATTTGGACTAAAATATATTTTTAGCACATAAGACCCTAAAAATCTTAAATCTAGATTAAACACATAAATACATTATTTTTGGGCCAATGTTATATTTTTCTTTTGGTGATATAGTCGATCTGTCAGATTTTTGACTAGAATCAACAACATAGCAACATCTTGATTGTTTAATTGAAGAGGAGATTCTATCTACAACTTTTCAACTAAATATTTTTTAAACTCCATTTTTTATGGCTCATAATTCAGCATACAAACAAAAGCAACAATAGTATTTTTGAGGCTCAAAAAAAAAAATTATTCATTTTAGCCATTCATCCAAATTTGCCACATTTATTAAATAATGAGAGATAGAGTTATTAAAAATTGTTTTGATATTCAAAAATAATTTAGAAATAAAAAATAATAATAAAAAATATTAAATTTGCTAGTTTTGAAGTTTTAGATAAAAGTTAGAATAGTTTGATCCATTGGGGGGAATTGCTCATTTTGCCCTTAAATGAAAGATAAAACTTTTATTTTTTTTTATTTAAATCTGTATTTCGTGATTTTTCTTTTGATTCTCTTCTTATTTCTCAATTCTCTTTTGTTTTTCCACATTTCTTTGCCAAAATTATTAAAATAAAATATAAAATTCATGTTTTTAGTGAAAATTCATTATATAAAGTAATTAAGATTAATAAACCCCTCATTTCAAGTAACAATATCTATGAAAAAGTTTTAATATCGACAAGGAATGTTAGGATTGAAGTTATTTAAAATATTTTAGATTTTCTTGCTTGATCTTTAAATTAGGCTTAAAATTTTACAAATTATCAACCATATTTTTCTTTTATTTTTATTTTAATATAAATTGCAGTTATATAGCTCAAATGGAAAATTGGAGCTATGATTTGATGTTTAAAGTTTGGAAAAGCTAGGTTAAGGGTGGAAATCTATAAACTTATGAGAAAATTTTATTTTTTGCACTATTAGTTAGTAGTTACATATACATGCTTTTTGATATAGTGTTAATTTTGTGGTTATAAATCATTCTTTTTTGGTTTATTTGAAATGATTTTCATTAAATTTATATCATTTCATTGAGATATATCATTAATTTATAGAAATCCATGAATTTGATACCATGCAATGATTTTTTTTTGAAAATTGTACAAACTCTACCATGTAGGTTTTAGAAAAGTTTATTTTTTTCATAGGAAAATAATGTTTGGATGTGTAAATATTACCAAAACATATTGTTGATGGATTGTATGGCTAATTTTGAAATGATATCATACTTATATGCATATCTACAATCCTATAAGAATTAATTTGAAGATATATGAGCTATATGATATTTTGAATGAAATTTGTATAATTTTGAAAAAAATACATATTTTATATATGAAAATTTAAGGTGATTATTAGTCTTAGCAAGGATATTGAAGTCTAAAACTACAAGAATATTCATATTGATAGAGAATAGATATGTCTCGGAAGAATGACCCTAAATCCTTTTGTGTACTTTTGTTAGATGTTTCCACTATATTATGGTAGTGGTTTCCTAGATAAAAACTAGTAAATCTTTCATGGGCCTTTGGATCATGAGAGTGAATGTGTCTGTGTGTTCCTCAGTGGGGGTGAGGGCTAGGCTAGAGCTGATAAGTTAATTTTTTCTTTTACATATCTCGTTGTGCTTGATGGAGTTTTAGTATGTATAAATTATGTATGTTTGTGAAAATGAAATAAGATTTAAAAATGAATATTTTAAGAACTCACACACACACACATTATGATTTCATGAATTTATATAACTATATATATGTATGTATGTATGTATATGTATATGAATCTTTAAGAACTTATTCTTCAACTCTTAGATTATATATTGTAAAACAAATGCTATTATAGAAGTAAAACATCAATTTTTTTAAAGTTTTCTTGAGATTTTCTTATTTGGCATTAGTTGGTCACCCCTATTTACACAAGTCAATGAAATTATGATGGTTAATCATAATTCGGAAGTTTATAGAGCTATGTGAGGGTCTTGATTCACATTTTGGTTAGGATTTGTTTGAAACCTTGTTATGTGTTTAGTCATAAGGTTCATATTATATTAATGACTTTACTTTTGCATATGAATATTTTAACTTGATGTTTATGCAGATATATGATGTTCTTTGGAATTCAATCTATTTTGAATGACTAAATATGAAAGATATTATCTTATTTTTTTACTTGCTTTGACTAAATTTTTGAGGTTATGAGTAATTTAGAAAAAATTTTACATGAAAAATAAGAATAGAAGAAGTTGTCGACTTGTCTGTAGTTTTCTTCTGTTATGCAACCGATCACAGACATGATTGTTTATAATAAATATTTATAATTTTTTCAAAATAAATTTATTTATTTTGAATCAATATTTTTAATAAACATCCTTGCATTTATCTTTACATATACTTTATGAGTAATTGACTAAATTTACAAAAGCTCACTATTAAAAATATAAAAACCCCTCATATTAGCTTTTAAAGTATTTTCAATGTTTTTAAATTATATTAATCAAACCTAGTTCATTGTGATTATCGAATAGGTGTGCCCGAGGGTCGTGACATTTTCCACACTACAAAAACATATTATACAAGATACATAATTAAAATAACAGTTTTATAATATTCACACACAAAATGCAAACAAAAAGTTAAATCAAAGATAATACACTACACAATTTAAGTTATCACATCACAGTTGTACAAAATGTATTCTATAAATTAATAATTATATAGCAAGTAAAAAAAATATAAAATACTATCTTTAAAAATAAAACTCTCAATTAATACCTAGCCAAGAGAAAAGAAATAAAATAAGATCAAAGGGCAAACGAAATTGTCTGCCCAAAAAATACTTTTTGCACAAAGGAGTTTTTTTGATAAAACTAATCCAATTCCAATAGGAAAAAAGAAGGGCAGAAACCTTTTTGACAAAACTCTACATTTGAGCTTCTGCAAACTATAAAAAATAGAAGAAAAAAATACCAAGCATAATCTATTTTTTTCATTCTTTTTTAATAACAACAGATGGGGGTGCTCCATCATCCAATAGGAGACTGGGAGTGTCCTTTTGTGAAAATGAGAATGTTACCATTTTCATAACATTTGATTTTTTTTTTATTTTTTATTTTTTTTTGAAAGTCGAAACATCGGATTTTATCCCACCTTCTTGGTTTACCATACCCACCCTTTCAAAAAAAAAAACAAACAATAAAAAAAATACTAGTCTGACCAACTCAGGAAGACCTAACAAATCATTCCATGTACCCTATGTGGGAATACACATAAAAACATATGACTTAAAGAAATTAAACTTTGCCGACGATAATAATTTTGTGAAATTTTTGTTTGTTTGTACTTTTTTAAGTATAACTTACTTTTCATTTAGTACATCACATATGAAGTGATTCCATACATCAATGTACTTTGACCTATAGTAGATGGTCAAATTTATAAAGAAATATATAATACTCTAACTATCACAGTATACTATTTATGTATCTTGTCGCACATCCAAGTATGCAAAAAATGTTTTCATCCATAAAATTTCTTTGCAATTTTCAATAGCCGCAATGAACTCAATTTCAGAGCTATATAGTAATACGTACTTATGTAGATTATATCACTAGGATACATCGCCCTTTCTAAATGTTATAAGATAACATGAGGTGGATCTATGTAAATCTAAATTACCAGCCATATTAGAATAAGTATATCCAAGAAGTATAATTTTTAACCCACCTAAGGCCTAAGATAGTTGAGAAGTCCTCCGTAACTACTCAAGATAAATTTCACAAGTCCTCAATGATATATACTTGAGTTCGAGAGAAAATAATTAACAATACTGACAATGTGTGCTATATCTTGTCTAGTGTAGATCATAACATATATAAGACTACTGATTAATGCAACATAGGGGACATAACTCATGTCACTCATTTATCCATCAGTGTTAGTGCTATGCTTAATACTTAGCTAAAAATATTTAACTAAATGAGTTGAGATTGGCTAACCCTCTTTCATGAAAACTCTCTCAAAAATTTTACTAATATATCATTCTTGAGATAACTAAATATTCCTAGAGTATCATGGATGATATACACATTTCTAAAATCTACATGACTGCAAAAGTCTTAATGGAAAAGACTTTTCATAGCATTTCTTAAAGCCTATCAAACTATGCTCTATAATTACTAATGATCATCATGATATCAACATAATAAAAAAATAAGTCTATCATTACCTAACTAAAGATTAAAAGGTACATTTTAGTCACAAGATATGTATTGAAATTCATGAAACTCCAAAAATGGACAAATTTTTTTTTGTATCATTGTCTATGAGTTTGTTTATGATCATATGAGATGTTTTGTTTGTAGATATGACCATCCTTCACCTCTACAATTAATTCCTCATGTTAATCCATGTAGAGAGTCTCATGATGATTACTATGAAAAGATATAGTCTTCATAGTATGTTGATTAATTTCTAAGTTAAAGCTAGCAGTCAAACTTAGAAATACTTGAATAAAAGATATTTTTACAATGAAAAAAAAAATATCTCATAAAAAATTATTTCTTTTCTTTTGACTAAACTCATTGACAATTAATTGAGCTTTATATCTAAAGAGTCGTATATTTTTCAAAGCTTGCTTTCCTTTCAACAAGGGTGCCAGATTACAAGTCTAGTTAACATGAAAAGGATTCTTCTCTTTTTGTATAGCCCAAAATTAGTCTTACCTATTCTCAAGAGAGATGCTTCCTAAAAGGTCCCGGGCTCACCTATATCTATGAGTAATATGTTATCACAAAATTTAAAGGAAACTTGGTGGGGCCTAGGTGGTTAAATAAGATATCATTCTCAATTTAGATTTTATTAGAAATATCTCCATACAAAGTGGTAGTAAAAAACATATTGATTACAATAATAGTCATATTCATAACTTAAACAAAAATTCTTTGGTAAGATTTGCATGAGAAGGCATGCACTAGACTTTCTCCATATAGTCTGGTTCATCCTCTAAGTGATGTTATTTAATTATGACATCTTTGGTAGTATATTTTCATGTCTAATAACATAGGTTACATAATAGCTATCAAATCGATTTTTGATATTTTTTCTCATTATCAAAATATATGGAGATCAATTTCTTACTGGTCTCTTTCTCTAAAGTTTAGCATGAAAATCTTTAAAGAGAAGAAATATCCAATCTTTTGTTTTTAATATATATGCACACATTTTTCTAGAATGATCATTAATGAATATGACAAAATAAAAGATCTTATTGAGTGTTCTGCTTTGCATGGAGTAGACATCAGTATGGATAAGATCAATGATAGTCAATCTACTTGAGGTTCGATGAGTGTGAAAATGTATTATATGGTTTTTTCTATCCATGTTGTATATACACTCATCAAGAGAAGATCTCTAGCCAAATAGTAAGATATTCCTTCCAGTTAGAAATTAAAACTCTTCTCAATCACATGATCAAATCTCTTATGCTATAGACCTTTATTGCTCTTTTGATGAATAATATTTGTCTAATATCCAGACATTATTGTCTGAGTCACATAAAAATCCCCACATAATGACTAATGTATCATTGACTAGTTTCCACTAGCCATCACCAAAATCACTAACATATACAATGTCATCTAAGATGCCAATAAATATCATATTCACATGAATATCTAGGACTAATGAAACATCTCTCTACATCAGATGATCCCCTATCTACATCTACATATAAATGTCTACCTTGCCTAAATTTTATGATGTTCCACTATTTCTACTTATTACCATGTCATAATCATCAATTGTGTAGGTAGTAAAGAAACCAATATGCAAGGTGATTGATGAGCTTAAAAGTCATCTATTTTTAGTCCATTTTTCTGGCATGTTTTTTGTAGTTAGAAGATGAATTTTATTCCTAAAATATAAAAGTTCACCATTCTCATGGTTTTTAAAGTTTTAGTTAAAGAAGAGTAAAAATGTAGTAAAAATCAAGGAAATTGTCCAAGTCAAATTTATCATGACAAAAACAACTCCATCATGACAAGAATCTAAAGCATAACTGAAAATCAAGTCGCAACCAGTAAATTTTGTCACAACTAACAATAGGAAAAGAGGAAGATAAAGTTGTTGTCACTCAGTAAGTCTCTAGTAAGAGAATGATAGTTGTGAGTCGCAACACCTGACAGAGATGAAGAAAATATCCTTTGCTCCGACAAAAGTCAGTTCATGTCGCGACACATAACAAGTTGTGACTAAAAATGCAAGGTAAGAAAGACAAAGATGATCATGATATATTTTTCAAGTACCACAAGAGAATGAATGGTGTGATGTCATGATAAAAAAATTGATATCATGACAAATAATTCTCTTCGCGAAGAATCTCAAGATAAAAATCAGGACATAACAGAAACTACTAGTCGCAATAGCAAATTTCAAACAACAAGAAAATACTTGGGTGTGACATTAGAAATAGGATGTGACATAAAAATTGGAAGAAATAAAGAAGTGAAGCTCGCGACAAGGAATTGGAGATTGACCAATATTTCTAGATTTCACAAAAAGAACCCTGAAGGTTAGGGTCCAGCATTGACCATATAAAAGCATATTTTTCTTTAGAAAAGGGGGTTTGGGGACAAGTTAGAAAATTGATAGTAGATGGCTTTGTGTATTTTCTTTTTCTTCTTCTTTTGGAGTAGATCTAGATCGGATTAGCCAAAATCTTTTTTTATTTTCCTTTGGATTTGGAACATAGTTAGTCAAAATGTGAAGCTACCTTAATTTCTAGGAGGCCATCTGAGTAACACAAAGAAGGTGATGCCCGAGGGTTTGTGAACAATCAATTTGGTAGGTATATTAGACTAAAAGTGAGGAACAAAAGAGTTTTGCTAGTTTATGTAGCTAAACCCCCATTTTACTCAGAGATAACAAAAAAGAGAAATTGTCTAGATAAATTACTAGAGATATCACATTAATCTTACAAGTAATTAATATCCTCGTGTTGGCTCAGATCTAATAAATGGAAGAGAAAGCTCTCTAAGATTTTAAGGAATGAGCACCAACCATTTGTAGAGACTTGCAAATACCCATATTTTAGAAAGTAAGAGATCTTTAGTTCTTAGAAAGAGTATGAAGTATTGAGAAAGAAAAATATCTCATTCTAATAAGAATGCTTGACTAATTAGACCTTCGACTTCTAGAGAAGCAATGTTATCTAAGTGGTAAAATATATAACTATAAGGAGAAATCTAATGTTATATGATAAATATTCTTAACAAATATCAAATTTTCTTTTGAAATAAGTCATGATAGAGAAGTCTATAAGAATTAAAAAATTTGACGACATTTCATGCCATTGTTAATTTTTGAGAGAAAACTGATATAGTCTAGAGGTGTCAAATGAGCAGGGCAGCCTGGGGATGGTCTGTGGCCCGACCCAATTTAGCAATGCCTAGCTCGGCATGGCATGGTCTAGAACCATGACTCAGGCTGGACTGAGCCACCCCATGGTATGGTTCCTACCATGTTGGGTCGGCATGAGTCATGCCTCGTGTTGGGCTAGGCACAACCTATGTGCCTGGCCTGATAGCCTAGTTAACCAGCTCGGGTGACTGCCCATCTCATCACACGTCAAATTTTTTTAAAAAAAATTCGACTTCCCCATCATGGGTCGATCAATTTTTTAAAAAATAATCATCAGCATGGCTAATTATAATTGGTCGGCTCATAATCCGACCACCTATCGGTCATGCACTCAGGCTATGCCATCGTTGGCCATTCGACATGGGCGGGTATGGCCATTAGGCATGGCCGGGTATGGCCATTAGGCATGGCCAAGTATGCCCGTGCACTTGGCCATGCCTATTAATCCATGATGGGGTAGTGGACCACGACACCATGTCATGCCTAGCATGACATGGGAATTTAACCGTGCCTGGCATAGCCCGTAAATTTAATCGTGCCTGGTATAGCCCAAAATTTTAACCGTGTATTGTATGGCATGACATGGTGGCATGACCATGCCTGAAAAAATAGGTCATGACGGGATGCACAACCTGTTTGACACCTCTAATCCAGTCTAATTTATCTTTATAGATTTCTTTTAAAATTTTGCTTTGGGTTTTAGTTCTTTTATTTTCATGATATTTTAAATAGTATTTGAAAATATTTTTTTGGAGGTTCAAATAGTATGAATCTTTAGTAGTTAGGGTAGTTGGCATATCAATTCTTATCAATCTCTATGGAAATGATGTCTAAACTTACATCCATTTTTTACTACTTATATGACATATGTACTTATAGTATCATGAGCTAAATCAATTACAATCTCCATTAGACTGTATCAAATGAGAGTAATTTAGTTTATATAGAAGAATGCAATCAATGATATAAAATGATGCTCTAGAGTCAATAAGCTAATTACCTTTTTAAGATATAATATTAGAAGAATTATCATTGCTAACTAATATCAGGTCACCTTCTCAAGTGTATTGCTACTAGAATATTTTCCAAGAATAGTCATTTTTTCATGTGACCCATCTTGTTATATTGGTAATCATGACTACTTTTCCATTTTATGACTTTGTTTTTGTAAGAATGAGCTCTTCAATTATACTATTTGTACCTCATGGTGATCTTACTACATCTCTTAGAAACAAGAATACAATGAGAAACTCATTTCTAATTTATCCTTTCTTCTTTGGATAATTAATTTTCTGAGATAATGTAACACAGCACATCCAATAAGTATCATGCTCAGAGAAACCACAAAGTTATTAAAGTTATCCAGATGTAAGCTTAATATTATGAAAACTAGTTGATCATCTTTTAGAACTATTTTTATGGATGGAAGATAATTAACCAGCCCTTGAAAGATTTAGATGTGTGCTAAATTTAAATGAATCTTTTAGAACTTTAGGTTGACTAGATGTCTAATGATCAATATTTTTTTTATAAACAAGTTTTTTTTGAACAGAATCTAGTTTCTCACAAAGCTTGTCAACCTTCATTTTATTAGCAACTTGTTGATAAGTATTTATACTTATCCATTATGGAATTGTGAAGGCAAACCTATAGTGCAGGTCTTCCTATTCTTTTTCACTCATTTTTTTTTTTAATCTCACCTTCATTTGGGTTATATTTTACATGGACAAATGGCAAGTTCTATAGTAAGGTAGACATGTAACTATTGAATCATGACTTGATCAATACATGTTTAGATAATCAAGTTCACTTCTCCCCTTCTGATAATTTTTTTTATCATTATCTAGTCACACTCTTTCCTACCTTCTATTCTCTGCATAAAAGAGACTCTTTCAAGTTCTATAATATGTGCCTAAACAATGAGGATTTTCCCCCTCTATCCTACCAATTATCTGGAATACTCATATCAAATGATCTATAATGTTTCACATGATTCATAATCTTAAATTACTCAAAAAAAAAAAACTTCTAAATCTCTTAAAATCCTCATTATGGGCACATCTCAACTAGAGTTTTCTATGCAAGGAATAAGCTTATTATTCTTCAAGAAGAGATCATCAAGAATCCCCACGAGATCTCTAAGCATGATGAAGAACTCTCTCGGAGGCTTGAGCTTAGGAAGCTTCAAGAAGCAAAGCTATAGTTTTAGAGGCAAAGAGCCAAGATAAGATATTATGACGAAAATGATAAATAAACCAAATTTTTTTATGCCATGATGAATTCAAGGTTGCAAAAGAATAGTGTTGTACTATTATTGGTGAAAATGGAGAACCAACTAGCTCTTTAAAAGTTATGAACATAATCATATCAAGAAAATTACAGTCCTTCGAGAACATAATTGACTTGTCCCTCTCTCTTAGAAAGAAATCAAATCAGCTCTATTTGATTTTGGAGATTACAAATTCTTGGGACCATAAGATTCTCCTCAAATTTGTCTAAACATTCATGGGACTATTTTGGTCAAAAGTTTACTAGGGAAGTGCAAGAACTATTCATGAGTGAGAAAATGTTGAAACATATTAAGCCTAGTATACATAAAACAATGTCCAAGATGATAGCTTTCCATATAAAACATATCTTGAATGCCATTATTGATCCTACCAAAGTAACATATATTAAGTGCAAATTGATAATTGATAACTTTTTCCCTACTCAAAAATATATCAGAAAATATATTAAAAAACACCTCTCCTAGTTGTTTAATCAAGATTGACCTACAAACAGATTTTTACATGTAAATTAGTTATTTTTTATTTAGATAATGAACACTCTAGGCTTCTTGGATAACATTATCAATATCATTCACAAGTGCATATCCACCACTAGCCATTCACTACTGGTAATGGAAAAATGTATGGGCACATTCATGGCCAAAGACGTTTAATACAACATGATCCTTGATGGGGATAGGCCATTCAAACCGTAGTTTATTTGAAACCAAAAAAAAATTATGAATGATACTTGGGGATTTAAGTAAAGGAAGTAATAAACTAAGATCAAAAATTAAGAAAACCTCAATACATATATTCTGAAAAATCAAATATAGTAAAAACAAAGTTTAAGTTATAACAATATCAAATCGAATAATATGTGCTAAAGACTTATTTATATGTACAAGAAGTATGTAAAACACATAATGCCCAAAATTAAAATTTAGACTAAAATATATTTTCTAACATATATCTCAAATCTAGATTAAACACGTAAATATAGTATTTATGTGTCAATACTATGTGTCCATTTTCGTATTTTTCTCTAGGTGATTGCATCGATCCATACAAAATTTGGCTGGGAATTAACAATGTAGTTCCATCTTGATTATGGATCGAAGAAGAGATTCTGTCCAAAATATTTCAAATATCCAAATATTATCTAGACTCTATTTCTTCATGGCTCATAATTCTGCACAAAAACAAAAGTAATAGTAGTATCTGTGAGGCACAAAGAAATTTATCATTTTAGTCATTCATCCAAATTTACCAACTTGTTTATATAATGAGAGAAAATTATTAAAAAATATTTTTATAATCAAAAATGATTTAGAAATAGAAATAAACGAGAAATGATATTAAATTTACTAATTTTGAAGTTTTACATAAATATTTTGAATAGTTTGAACCCGAAGGCAATTTCTTCATTTACCCTTAAATGAAAGTTAAAATTTTCATTTTTCTTGTATTTGTATTTTATGATTTCCCATTTTTTTTCTTTTCTTTTTTCAGAATTCTCTTTTGTTATTTTTCATTTCTTTACTAAAATTATAGAAATAAAATACTAAATTCATTATATAAAGTAATAAAGCTGAATTAATACTTCATTTCAACTAAAAATATCTATGAAATAGTTTTAATCTTGATAAGAAAAGTTAGGGTTGATATAGTTAATATATTTTTATTGTTCATGCTTGATTTCTTAAATTAGGTTAATTTTTCATTAATTCTAAAACAATATTTTTCTTTTGTTTTTATTTTAATTTAAATTATAGTTATATAGCACATATTAAAATATTAGAGATATGATTCAATGTTTAAAGTTTGGAAAATCCATGCTAAGGTAAGAAATCTCTAAACTTCATAAAAAATTTTATATTTTATATTGCTAGTTACATATACATACTTTTTGATATGTAATATTATGTCAGTGGTTATGAATTATTATTATTTTTTGTTTCTTTGCAACAAGTTTTATGAAATTAATATCATTTCATTGAGATATATCATTTAATTATAGATATCCATGAATTTGATACCATGAAATTTTTTCTTTTTTGAAAAATATACAAATTCATTTAGCCATGTATGTTATAGAAAAAGTTATTTTTTCGAAAATAGAAAAATAAAATTTGGATATGTATAAATACTACCAAAATTTATTGTTGTTGGATTGTATGGTTATAATTGCAATGATATTATGCTTATATGCATATCTAAAATCATATAAGAAATATTTTAAAGCTAAATGAGCTATATGATATTTTGAATAAAATTAAAATAATTTTTAAAAATTACTTATTATAGATATGCAATTTTTTTTTTTTAAAAAAAAAGTGAGGAGATAACAAATACTATATATAAAAACAAAATATTTCAATATTTCACCCAAAAAGCAATTGAATTAAATCTAATAACTAAAAAAATAGAATTTTTTTATTAATTTCTTCTGCCAATATGACAATGATCGGAAATGTCCTACTAGTTGTAAGCTACCATTTTAAATTTGCAGCATTTTTTAAATGTGGCCCATGCCACATTTTGTGCTTTGATTGCCAAGCACACGAGTCATGATGCTTAGAACGGAATGACATGAAATTTTTGTGTCATGCTCGAGTTACCTACAGGTTGTATCATACTTTTTTTAAAGTTATTGCATGAACTAAAAAGTTGACCAAATTATTTGGTATCGTAATTAAACTAAACATGGAAGATGTGATATGGATCATTGAGTTATGTTCAAAACGGAGTTAACTTATTTTGAATGATTATAATTAGAAATTATATTTTGGAATTGATACTTATATTATGAAGTTGCAATTCATCTTAACCTATGACAAGTAATGTAGAGTCGGGACATGAATTATGAAGTTATGACTCAGCTTAAATTGTAAAATATGTTATTATATTATAACTAAAGGTGTCAAACGGGTCTGCCGTGCCAAGAAAACTCATTTTTTCAAACCCATACGGGCCCACATGTCATGCTAGGCACTACACACTACAGCAACCGTATCGTGCCTGGCACGATTCCCTGGATGGCAGGCCCAGCAAGGTCCGTCGGCAGCAGTCAGGCCAGTTGTGAGTCGCTTCATACCGGGATTGGGAATACGAGCGCTCCCCAAAGCCAAGTAGGCACTCCTACTGACCCACTCAGCTCATCACATCGCCCATTGAATGTTGCACCATTGTCACCTTGGGCATCATATCCGGGACGGTCTTGAGTCCCAACCTAATTAGCTGATCCCTGAGGCATGTGTCGGGTAGTGCCATGCAGTGTCGGTACCTAGGTTGTACCTAGCATGTCACACAGGCCTACTTTCCTCAGCATGGCATGGCACGAGTCGTGCCGAGAGTCCCCCGACAGGGATCCGAGCATGGTCCTGGACCATGCCTTGTTGGGCCGGACACGTCTCAAATGGGCCGTGCCTCGTGTCTGGCCCAATCCAACCAACCGGTTTGACACCTATAGTACATTCAACATGAATTGTCTACTTATCACGATCCAAATATTGTCATGAACATAATTTTTTGAGCAAGTAATTTAACAAATACAAATTGTTGATAAGATAGGAGTAAAATACAAAAAAAAAAAAAAAAAATTGAGAATGTTTCAATTATTCTTCTTCACTTGTGTGTGATAATCAAATATGAAATGGATGGTTTAGGTAAATTACATCATTTTCTTGGTGTAAATTTTTATAAAATGAAGGAAAAACATTAATGAAACCTTTTGAAAAAAAAAATGGTTGGAAATATCATTTATCTGACACCTAGTTGGACTTATATTTTATGTACACAAATCTTACTTTCAAGATTTGGAACAATCACACCCGTGAACACTTTGTTGGAGGGTATGATTTGAGACATCTCCTTGTTATATTCGATTACATCAGTTTATGTTAGGAATTGGTAAGGATGTGTCTATCTTTTAAATGCACCTTCAGAAATGTGTTTAATACTTATTTCATTTTTGTCAGTTTCAATCAAATAAGTGTCCTGGTCTGAAATTTAATTTTAGTATACACTAGTATTATTGCAACCTTCTTTCTTAATTAATGTAGAAGATTTTCAACATTTAAAATAGTCCATAAATCTAACAATTTTTAACAGATCTACCATGTGACAAATTATTATGGCTATCAAATTTGAATGAAACATCTTGCAATCAAGTATCATTGACAAGGGAGATATTGAACATTATGAGATACAACTTAAATGCCACAAGTCTAACGAGCAAGTTGATGATGCTTGTGACATTGATATGGGTTTTGGTCAGCTGTGAAGCTCAGCAAGATTTATACCGAGTTACAACTAATGTTCATATTGATGACTAATCTTCACACGACAAGTGACGCATGGCGGTGGCCAGTGGCGAGTGGCGAGTTGCCAGTGGCGCATGGCCAGTGGCCAGTGGCGCATGGCCAGTGGCCAGTGGCGCATGGCCAGTGGCCAGTGGCGCATGGCCAGTGGCCAGTGGCGCATGGCCAGTGGCCAGTGGCGCATGGCCAGTGGCGCATGGCCAGTGGCGCATGGCCAGTGGCGCATGGCCAGTGACACATGGCGAGTGATGCATAAATAGTGATGCATAACAAGTGATGCATAACAAGTGATGCATAAATTGTGATGCGTACCCAGTGATGCGTATCAAGTGATGTGTCGTACCCAGTGATGTATACAAAGTGATGCGTTCTGAGAGGTGCATAAAGAATGATGCGTACCAAATGTTGCATACCGAGTGATGCATACGAAGTGATGCATATCGAGTGATGCATACCGAGTGATGCACACTGAGTGATGCATAGTGAGTGATGCATACCGAGTGATGCACACTGAGTGATGCATAGTGAGTGATGCACACTGAGTGATGCATACCAAGTTATGCATACCGAGTTACGCATACCATGTTATGCATACCGAGTAATGCATAATGAGTTACGCATACCACATTATGCATACCGAGGTACGCATACCGAGTTACGCATACCGAGTTACGCATACCACATTATGCATAACAAGTGATGCATACCGAGTTACGCATAACAAATGATGCATACCGAGTTACGCATACCACATTATGCATAACAAGTGATGCATACCGAGTTATGCATAACAAATGATGCATACCGAGTTACGCATAACAAGTGATGCATACCAAGTTATGCATAACAAGTGATGCATACTAAGTTATGCATAACAAGTGATGCATACTAAGTTACACAACGATTGATGCATAAACATTATGCATAAACAGGTTATGCGTAAATACATTATGCATAAACAGGTTATGCGTAAATACATTATGCATAAACAGGTTATGCGTAAATACATTATGCATTATGCATGCACATTATGCATATTCACATTATGCAGAATAAGTTATGAAAAACTCAGTATGAATAATAAAATTTAGTTAACGTTGAACAATGAAATCAGTAATGCATAATTTTAGGTCTGCCATTTTTTAAGAGATCCCATAACATAATTATTTTCGTTTTGGGACTCAATAATTATCCAAAACTCATTTAAAGACACTGTTACTAAGTTAACAATCCAGATTTGCAAACCAGTAAGTCCATTGTTTCTGGGCAAGGGTATTCAAGGCATCAAACTGAAGAGCAGATAGGTCAGGCCCAAGCCCAACCAAGTTAGCTAAATCAACTAGTTTCCCAGGCCAAACCAGAATTTTTTCCAGGGATAATTCTTGCAAAGAACAATGAACACAAGTGAATCTTCAAAGGTTATATTTTAAAATATTTTTATTTTAG
Source organism: Sapria himalayana (assembly GCA_029783825.1). Lineage (NCBI taxonomy): Eukaryota > Viridiplantae > Streptophyta > Magnoliopsida > Malpighiales > Rafflesiaceae > Sapria > Sapria himalayana. The sequence goes on from JAREIK010003224.1 coordinate 354,903, forward strand.
GAAAAAATATCTTATGAGCATTCAGTCATGCCAGGCAAGACCAAGCATTGCAAGCCTAATCAATGTAGAGGCCATAAATTCTTGCAAAGGTAAGGATAATCATGCCAGGCGGGAAATTGCACCAGCTGACCCCATACCTGAGGTAGATATAGGTGTCAACTAGGATGGAGTCTCTGAGCAAGACCCATAGAATGGCACAGTTCAGCAATGCCACACAATCCAGAATTATGGATGGTCCTGGACAGTGCCGGCCCAAGGCAAGACTTGTACCATGTTAGGCTGGTGCGAGCCGTATCAAGTGTCAGGCCAGACATGAACAGTGTGATTGGCCCAGTAGCACAATGAACCGGGAACGAGCACAAGAATGTCTCAAATCAAGGGTCATGCAGCACAAGGTGACTGCCCAAGGAGGTAATTTTTTTTAAAAAACCAGCCATGTGAGCCAGAATCTACTTACGTGGCTGGTGGTCATTGTGCAGCCTACGTGGCTGATAGTCATTGTGCAGCCTACGCTGCCATGCCCATTACATTTTCAAGGAACTGGCTCCGAAAAGACAATGACATGCATGTCATATCGCTGACCGATTTTTTGTTTTGAAATATTTTCAGTTTAGACAGTAGCCATCAAATTAAATCCAACAGCTTCTTGATAGAATCCGATGGTTGTCATGATTCTGGCCTGTAAAATTTTTAAAAATTTAAAAAAAAATTAAATAAATTAAAAAAATTAAAAAAATTTAAAAAAATTAAAAAATTGAAAAATTAAATAAATTAAAAAAAATAAAAATAAAAAAAACAAATTTTTTTATGATTTTAAATTCTTTGTAAATTGAGAGAAGAAATTTTGAATTTTTATTCTAAATTCATTCTTATCTCTCCTTTTATATATTGCTCTTTTTTTTCAATAATTATTTGTTTATTTACTTTACGAATTATGATATATGATTTATGCTTACGCATTTTAGATACATGGTGATGTAGTAGTACAACTTGCATCGAAGTTAAATTTTAAAAGTGACATAGTTTTTACAATAAAATAGTTATGGTACTTTTTGTTATTTTATATTTTGAATTTTATTTTTTATTTGTTTCATAATTTATTTAATAAATATAAATATTAAACAAATGTCACATAATCAATTTAATGATAATAGATTTAAAATTAATATAAATAAAGGTAATAATGATACTCCTAACAAAATGTCTTAGATCAAAAATATGTTTTTTTCCAAAGACTTGGACTCAAACTCATTTATTATCTAGAAAATAAAAACTTGATAAACATAAGTATATGGATATACTTTAAAATAATAAAAAATAAAAATTCTAAAGTTATTAAAATAGAATCAGTATAATGTATATATTATAAAAATATATATACATGTAGAAGTACATATGTAATTGCCCACTTAAAGAGGAATACCAATCAAAATACCAAAAATTATGATTAAATTTGAGATAAATTAAACTTAGCGGTGTGATCTTTCAAACTAGTTTTAGTTTAATTTTATTGATCCCTTTTATATACCATAATAAATAGGGAGAGAAAGCATGACTAAAATAATTAAAATCATTTATCTTCTGATTAAATTTTTAGAGAATCATTATATAATCAGTATTATATAAATTTACTTTCAACCTACTCATCATAACATTCTTAAGTGAATAAATATGAATGATATAATATAATATTACAAGTTACAAAAAAAAACTAATATTTAATGAATTAAAGAAATTTAGTTGAGTAATTTCTATGACGTCCTAAATATAAATTAATCACAATGATGTATTATTTACAAGCCTCGCCGCCTAATATGTAGACTCAAAATAAAAATATAATAAAAAAATTTTAAAATTTCCTGAGATTCTTCATCTATATTATAACCCTACCATATAAGAGTGTATGATACGGATATTTAGGAAATATAAAATTTAAAATTAAATATTTAATATTTTTTATAATACTTCTAATAATAAAATAATTATTAGTATATTTTGTAGGACTATAAAAAATAAGTCCTTATATTTAATGTTACATATATGTATCACGTAATTAACTTGATATTAAAGATAAAAATAAAAATTATTTCACTCACATTACAAAAATAAGAAATTCATTAAAATATCTTAGAATACCTAGTAGATAATAAGAATTTTAAAGTCTATTTTTGAGTGGACCTAAAAAAAAATTCTAAACGAATACGTGATACTATTAAAATTATACATATCTTGTATTGGAGTCATGTATTGGCTACCAACACATAATATTTAACTATGTCAATAGTAAGAGTGTCAAACTTAATATTAAGGATTCAGACTGAGATAAAAAATTTTTTTTATAAAATTCCTGAAGAATTTCTATGATACGACAAGCATATGTTCGCCTATTTATACTTACACTACTACATTATACTTAGATGTATACATAATATTAGTAACATGTTTGGTAAGTATAGAGGTAACATTACATGTATTATCATGACTATTGATATTAAACCAAGTATTTGAAATATAATATTTCATTCTAACTCAGTATTATTTGGTTGCATATATGAATCATAAGATTAATGTGTAAGTGATAAAAAATAATTTGATATACATATCTACGTACATTAACCAAGTAGACCAACTTAAAGGTTTCATTCACAAAAAATTAATTTATTTATATATTATGACACTATATAAGATAATTATAGTCAAACTCTTAGTGCAAACATGGATATCATATTCGAAGATAATTTCTCCATTCAGTTAACTAGGAGCAAACAATAAGATCGTCCGTCTAATATAAACAAATTTTATTTGTACTTAGATATTAATTACTACTTTATTATATCACATGATAATAATATTAATTTGAATATTTTACTATGATTAAAATCATATGAATCCATATATTTTATGCTGTTTAAGTTGACACATGATTTACTGACCCCTCCGGTATATAACATAGCATTGAAATCAATTTTTTCTATATTAGTCAATATTATTTTAAATTGAAAATTAAGATTATGATTATATATCTTAAAAATACTTGCATACATGAAAGACTAAAATTAATTCATGAGACATGAAGATATAGATGATCAATGTTTACCCATAATGATAAAAAAATAATTCATGGGGCATTTAGGATACGAAGATATGGATAATGATAAAAAAATGCTCCCATCAATAAAATATGCTATATAGGTACAACAAATGGGTATGAAAAAATTATCTTAAAAATAATTTGAAATATAACATGTAATGTTCATCCACATCATCATCCCTGAGAGTTAGAATTTTGTTTGAATAATTTTCTATATATGATTGAATTTAATTGCAAGAATTTTATCGTATGATCAATGTTTTTTGCTCAAAATTCATAGCACTTACTTTATTTGATAATTGTTTATGCTAACTACTAATGTCTTTAAAAACTTTTATATATACTTCAAGGTGTCTTTATATACGCATTTGATAGTGAATGAAATGTAGTTTAAAATTTAAAATATGCATTGTTGTAAGAAGTTAATGCCCTCTTGTTTAATCTTGTGCTCTTTGAATGATAAAATGTAATAAATATTAACTAATTGATAAATTAATTGAATTATTGCTTATTCTATAACTACTAAAAATAACTAATCATTAGAATTTATTTGATAAATGACAATTAAAAATAATTAATAACCCTTACATTTCATATTATCCACAAATCAGAATATTTCTATATTTCCATAATAAAAAAAAAATTAATGTGCTACTAAATTTTATCAACTTAAATTACTATTCAAGTATTAAACACATTGTATATTGATCCAAGAAATAACTTCTAGCATAGAAGAGGAAATTGAAAATTCCAATATAGATTAATAAACTTGGATTTTTTTAAAATGATTTATTTAATGATTTTTTTAAAAAATTTCATAGCATATGAATATTTATGTTTTTTTATATTAATTTTTCCAAATGATTGACATCATGCAAAAAATAAACAATGCTAATTTTTATGATTATTGTTAAAATGATATTCATATTTTTTCTTAATTTTCTTTTCTTGTTTTTCTCATTTTTTGTCAGTTTAAATCTCATATCTTGTACATACATAACATGATCATGTCCTATTAAAGATAAAGTCACATTACTATGAAGTGATCTTGATTTTTAGCACCAGTGGAATATTTGGTGACTATAACATAAAATTATTATCACAGTCATTTAAATATTATGAGATAAGCATGCCTATGACTCTATGATAATATCGTAGTCACAAAAAATATATTGTAAAGTTTAAAGTTTAAATATGCTAATTAGGTAATAAATTCATAGCATATAAATATTATCTTGACTAATTAGGAAGAATTTTGACTAAGAATATATATTAAAACTACTTAATAATTCATAATCTTTCAAGTAACTAAAAACTTCAAAAAACATATAAATTTCAAGAGTATTCATCAAAATCTATAAAACTCTTATGTCTTAAGTCATGAAATCAATCCATTTATTTCAAATTATCATACTTAAACATCATCTAATATCATCAGAATACTCAAAAATAGTAGGTTTTTTTTTGCACCGAATAAAACTTTTTTGATCATGATATTTGAGACAAACCTATATGTCCGAACTTTATGTTGAGGTATATTAATCATACAAGTATGGTACTTACGAAGTTAAATATATGAATACTTTTATAAGTCAATCCATTGAGCATATCTTATAAGAAATGATACTTAATTGATATAAATAATATGAAATAGAATGATAAGAGAGATATATATGAGAAACGGGGGAGAGATTTTTTATTCTTTCAAGTATTGTAACTCAAACAAAGGCTCCTTATTTATATAATTTAATACATAAATATATATTAAATGTGCCCATGAATATATATTAATTCATGTCAATTAATACACGTTAATTTATGAATAATAAGAATTATAAAAATATTAATAGTCAAGAGATTAATAAAGAATTTATGAACATCCATAATATTATTCATAATACTCCCCCTAGGATGTCCATGATACTGCTTTATTAAAAAACATACCAGGAAAATTCAGTGGGACAAACCTATGGTAAAGAAAAAAAGAATACAGTATAACACATCATTTTAAATTATTGAACCTGTCTACTCCAATGTTATGAACTAGTCTTTTAAATATTATAGTAGGTAAAGTCTTGGTGAATAAATCTGGTAAATTATTAATTGAACAAATGAATTAAACATCAATATTACCATTCTTTTATAGATCATGAGTGAAAATTTTTGGTGATATATGATTTATTTTATCCTCTTTAATGTACCCATTTTTTAATTGAATGATGCATGCAGTATTATCTTCATACAAGGTCGTCGGGACATCCTTTCTAAAAGATAAACCACATGATCCTCGAATATGATGTATTACAGATCTTAACAAAAAATATTTCTAACTTACTTTATGAATTGATAAGATTTCTGCATGATTAAAAAATATAATGATAATTAATTATTTCATAAAACTAGAGGTGTTAAACGGGCCGGTCTGGCACAGCCAGACCCGATTTTAAACCACCCAACTGGGCTATCATGTCAGGCTAGGCACGGCACGGTAAAGTAACTATGTCGTGTCGTGCTTGGCCTGACACAATTACAATACCATGGCGGCCTGGCACAGACTAATAGCCCAAAAATTGCCTAGTTCGGCCGAGTTCGAGTCAGACAAAATCCTAATTTTTTTTATAGGATTCCAACAGCGCGCCGCCACCCATCTTTGCCCTTTTGGAGCTTAGAGAGCCTCGCCTATCAGGCATTAGCTCGTATTTACCATGTTCGGTGCATGGTCACGCATGCTGTGGCCACATGCAGACACGGCACAATGGGTCATGACTGTGTTGCACGGATACACCTAAGTGCTGCCGTGTCCACGTGTCTGACACGTGGATACGGCGACACGGGTCGGACACGTGTCCGATAGGCCAGGGGTGGGTTTTGGAATCGAAAATCAGGTGGGGGGTTGGGTTCGAGAGGGGGGGGGGGGGGGGTGGGGGGTTTCTGGAGGGGGGTTGGAGGAAAAGGTTCGGGAGGGGGGTTTTGGAGGGGGGGGAAGGCTCGGGAGGGGGAGGGTGTTAGAGGGTTTAATTTTTTTTTACATTATTTTAAAATACAGTATTTTTAATTATTTTAAAATAACTAATATTTATAATTAATAATTTTTTTTTAATTTTATTTTTTTTATCATGACGTATCCTAGCCGTATCCGTATCCTAATTTTTTAGAATTTGCCGTGTCCCCGTATCTTGCCGTGTCGTATCCTCGTGTCCATATCCGTGTCCGTGCAACATAGGGTCATGGCATGGTACAGTAGCTTGTCGTGCCGGGCACGGGCACATGCACGGGCACAGCCAAACCGTGTGGTGCCCGTGCCAATATTTAAATTCATATTCATCGTACCTCGAAGATACCTAACTATATGTTTAAATTCATACCAATATTTTTTTGTTGGATAAGAAGTATATCTTGCTAACAAATTTACAGAAAATAATATATCAGATCACGTATGACTTGTAAGATACATTAGTGCTCCAATAAGACTAAGATATGGTATTTCAGGACCAAGAAGCTCTCTATCATCCATCAGATATCGAAAAGAATCTTTATTCACATCTAATTACCTTACAACCATTGGAGTGCTCAATGGATGGGTATTATTCATATAGAATCATTTCAACATGTTTGCTATATAAGTTGATTGATGAACAAAAATGTCATTTTCTAAGTATTCAATCTGCAAACCAAGGAAAAATTTATTTTTCCAAGATTTTTAATCTCAAATTCTTTCTTTGAGTTGCACACTACTTCTGAAAACTCATTCATAATTTCAAAAATATTCAGATCATCAATATAAACTACAATTACAACGAACTCGAATCCAAATCTATTAATAAATACACATGGACAAAGGAGATCATTCTTATACCATTTTTATAATAAATATTCACTAAAATGATTATATCACATGGGTCCAGATTGTATCCATATAAAGATCTATAAAATTTTATCGAATAAAATTTTTAAGAAGCTGAATTATGTGATGCAAGCAATTTTAATCATTCTGTGATTTTCATGTAAATGTCACTGTCAAGTAATCCATATAAATAAGTCATAACTACATTCATTAAACACATACCAAATTTTTCATTTATTATCAGGCTAAGTAAATATCGAAAAATAGTTACATCCACTACAAGAGAATACATCACTTCATAATCAATGACATGCATTTGAGAGAATCCTTGTATAACTAATCATGCCTTATATTAAATATTCATTTTATAACAAATTTTTACGTCTCATTTTCACATAAATATTCATTTTATCCTATAAGTTTGACACCATCAGGTACATGTACAATAGGACCAAAAACTTCGTATTTTGAAAAAGAATTCAATTATGCTTCAATTACATATTTCTATTTAGGTCAATCATCTCTCTATCTATATTCCTCGATAGACTTTTACTCAAAATCCTTATTATCATTAACAATATTGAGTGCCATATTATAGGCAAATATATCATCAACATTGATTTTATTCTGATTCCACATTTGGTCAGTTGTGACAGTTTATCGAGATTTCTTGATTATCATAAGTTTCAGGTACCTAAATTTCTTATAAAATTACAACTGTGGACACTTCTAGAGCTATCAATTCCTTAACTTGATCCTTTGATCCTTTTCTTTTCTGAAAATTTTTATGTTTAGAACTAACTAGTCGATCATGGTTCACCGATGCTTTAGATTCATTAGCAATAGATTATCATACAAAGACATCAATTCTAATTGAAGTATTAGTAGCTGGTATGTAAGATGAAGTTACTCTCTTCGAATTAGTAAATGCATAATAAAATTGATTTACTAAATTTTGCAAATGAATAATCTTTTGAACTTTCAGTTCACATTCCTTTGTGTGAGGGTCAAGATAAGATAATGATAATTATTTCTAACTGATAACTTTTTTTAACTGGTTATTTTCTTTCTTTAAAGTTGAAAAATTTAATTCATCAAAATGATAATCAGGAAAATGAGTCGTAAATAAATCTCTAGTTGATGTCTTTAAATATTTGATTATCAATAAAAATTCATATCCAACATGTATTCTCAATCTTCTTTGAAGACTCATCTTAGTATGTTATAATTGAGTAATTGGAACAAATATCACACGCTCAAAAATTCTTAGATGAGAAATATTTAGTTATTAACTAAAAAATAATTGTAAAAGAGAGAACTAATAATAATTTATTGATTTAATATGAATCAGTACTTTTACATCCAAAATAACATGGTCTCAAGCAAAAATTAGAAGCTTCGTCCTCATTAGTAATGACCTTGCAATCAATTGAAGACGTTTAATAAATAATTCTGTAAGATTATTTTGTGTATGAATATATGCTACAGGTTGTTCAATAATTATTCCAATAGATATACAATAATCATTAAAAGCATGGGAAATAAATTATTTAGCATTGTCAAGATAAATTGACTTGATCAGATAAACTGAAAAATAAACCCGTAACTAAATTATTTGAGCAAGTAATCTAGCAAATACTTGATTACATTTTGATAATAAACAGACATGTAGTCATCTCGATGAGTCATTAATCAGAATTATAAAATATCAAAATGATCCACATTATGAATGAATAGGCTCACATACATCACCTTGCATACGTTACAAAAATACAAGGAATTCTGTTCTTATTTTTGTTGGTGATGACCTTATAATTAATTTCCCTTGTGAACAAGCAGCACATAAAAATTCATTCGTTAGAAATTTTTTTTGATTTTTTAGTGAATGCCCACTTGAATTTTTAATGATTATCCACATCATTATAGACCCAGGATATCCCAATCAGTCATGCCAAACAATAAAATTATTTTCATTAGTAAACTTCTGATTTACTATGACATGTACCTTAATTGTACTTATGTTTGCGTAGTACAAATCAGATGAAAAAATGAATAATTTTTTTAAAATATTTTTTTTACCCAAGACAATGTTGGTAATATATAAATATTCAGTATTGCCTTTATTCGTAGTCTCAATATGATATCCATTTCCTCAAATATTTTTAAAACTCAATAAATTTCTTTGAGACTTTATTAAATATAATACATCAATATGAATTTTTATTCCTTTGGGTAACAATATATTAGCTCTTTCGGAGCCCTCAATCAATATTGCACTACTCGATATTGTATTTATATCTGATCCTTGCATTATTAAAAAAGAAAAGAATTTTTTATCCTTGAGTATAATTTACATTGATGCACTATTTGCAAGACATATATCATTATCACCGATTAAAGATCCCACCAAATATGTTTCCATTTTCATCAATATATCTCTTGAAAATCTAACAAAACTTCTTGTTAATAACGTATTATGAAATAGAAAGACAATAAAACGAGAAATATAGGAAAAACAGGAGAGAGATTTCTTATTCCATTAAGTATTGTAACTCATACAAAGACACCCTATTTATAGGATTTAATACATGAATACATATTAAATGTACTAATGAATACATATTAATTCATGTCAATTAATACATGTTAATCTATGAATAATAAGAATCACAAGAATATTAATAGTCAAGAGATTAATGAAGAGTTTATAGACATCCATAATATTATTCATATTACAAGAGTATTCATAAAAATCTATAAAACTCAATTTTAAGTAATGAACTCAATACATTTATGTCAAATTATCATACTTATACATCATCTAATATTATCAAAATACTCAAAAATATTTGATTTTTTAAAACCGAATAAAGCTCTTTTGATCATGATATTTGAGACAAACATATATGTCAAAATATTATGTTGAGGTATATTAATCATATAAGTATGGTACTTACAAAGCTAAATATATGAATATTTTTGTAAGTTAATTTATTGTGCATGTCTTATAAGAACTAATACTTAATTGATATGAGTATTTTATAAAATATTTTCTTAAAGATTTTACTTATAGTGTGTGAGTCATGTTTCATCATGATAATAAATGATAGATATGTCATGAGACATATATAATTGAAGATAACAGGTAAGGTGGTGATAGTCATATAAATTCTTTTTTGTCATATGACTATTACTGGTGAGATTTAAAGGAAGGTGTATGTTAATTTGTGAATATGATACTTACAAAGCTGAAAATAAAAATTTCGTTCTACCATATCAGCTTATGTCTATATAAAACAAGATGTCGGAGAATGAAAATGTATATACAAAATTATCATTAATGATATATGATGAATTGTCTAAAATATATAAACTTATGAATAATCCCTGAGTAATAATGATTTGTCATTTTAATAATAAAATATCAAGTAGATAACTATAAATAGACTATCATTGGAAAGGACTCAATTGTTAATAATCACCTTGAATGACAATAGGACACTAGAATATTTTCATAATAATTCTATTTTTATTCTATAACCAAATATAATAATATCTAAACTATTAGATTAAATATCATCCATAATGAAATATATCATTTTTAGAATTTAAGAAACTTACCTAAAACGTAATCTTATCCTTTCAACTGAAATAATAGTGAACGAATAGCAGTTGATCGAACTACTTGCACAATTCCTATGAATTGATATATGGAATAAAAATTTAATTTACTACTTGGATAACTTATGCTTGTGTAGACAAGAGACCCTTGTTCAAAGAAATTTTGAGACTTTGACTAAAACTAAAAATTAGACATCATAACCAAGTAATAATATGAGAGTGAGACCAACTTAGGCATTTTCATAGAAAGTTTCTTAAGAATATCCTCTACATATATAGTGTTCTTGAGATAATTAGAGACACCTATAAGGTACATATCAGATGGTGCTCATCTCTAACTAGATCTAAATCTTTCATAAAAAAAAATTCTCAGCTTTGCCTTATGCTAATCAATTTGTGATATACTAAGGCCAAAGAATATCAGTTAATTAACATATAATAAAAATATGATCTTATCATTATTTAAATGATGACTAACAACCACATAATAATCATAAAAGATGTGTTAGGGATAATGAGATTTTATTTAAAAAAAAAATTCTTGTACTACTTCTTAAGGTTTTGCTTAAACCCATACAATCTATTTTTGAGCTTGCATGCTAGACCTTCTTTTCTTTTGATTTGGAATCACTCAAGCTTGTCCATATAAAATATTGAGTTCATTGATTTTAAATCCAACTAACAACCAAAATTAAAATGATTCAAAAAGAAAATATCTTCACAGCTAGGAAAAATATCTTGTCGATGCCGACTCCCTTATTCTAACTAAATAAGAGTATCAAATCAAAAGTCTATTTGTTATGTAGGGACTCAATCTATTCTTATATATCCTAAAATCATTTTTCTTTTTCTCAAAAATGATAGCTTCCAAAAATGTCTCATGTCCATTGATATCCATGAGTAATATAAAATTATGAAATCTAGAAGAAAATTAGTGAGAAATAGAAGATATTCTCAGCTTAGGTTGAAATGTATCATCAAGATCAAGTGGGACTTAGCTAAACTATTGGAATATCATCCCTCAATTATTTAACTAGAAAACTCTAGGGCTTAGTTTCATCATTGACAACTCAATTCTTCCTCCTTAATTTGTATGATTTATGGAAGAAATAGACATTGAGTATGTGTGAATACAAATGTCTATGAGTTCACATTCTTTGCTATGGATTCATATCATTTTTACAAATGTCATATCATTTGTACCTAAATTTTTAATGTCTTCTAGCTTTAATTTCTCATCTTTGCGAATGTAAATAAAGATTTTGCAACTAAAGAATCTAAGGTGATCATTATATATGTCTTTCCTAGTCCAAATTTTATTTCGAGCATCTCTATCCAAGAGAACATATAACACATGTTACTTAAATGAATAGTTTTTCACATAACATCTCCACAAAATTATATGGAGAGGTGTGCATTAGAAAGGAAGCACTAAATTCTCTCCTAAATAGTCTTATTCTTCATCTTAGTCATATCATTCAATTTAGGCATCTTAGATGAATCCTTTCAAGTCTGATATTATGAGATCTATAGTAGTTTTCAAATTGACACATGTACTCTTTTTACTAATATTTTTCTCAACACTTGTATGGAAATTCTTAAAGAATTGAAAGACCTAAGGTGATCGTCGAGAAATAGGCACGCACATTTCAAGAGTAATCATCAATTAATATCACAAAGCTAAGTGTCTCATGAAGTATTTTGCTCTACATAGAGCATACATTAGAATGAATAAGATAAAGAATATTTTTTCTCCTTGAAGCATAATGAGAAGTGAATGGTCAACATTCTTTTTTTCACTCATTTAGTTTGTACACTCATTAAGAAATGATCTTTGATCAAATAATATGATATTATTTCTAGCTAGTAGTTAAAAGTCTTTCTTACTCACATAATTAATCTCTAAAGTTAAAAATTAATATTATTCTCTTGATTAATAATATGTACCTCATCTCCAGGTATGCTCACTTGAGTAACAAAAAATGTACTCTCCTCCTAACTCCATAAATTACTAATTTGCTGTTGACTGATACAATCTATTGGGTTTATCTCATTTCAAATGCTCTTGTTAGAGTTGATTACAAGTATAATAATCATGTTGATGTATCATAGCTTATTATAGTAATAATACTTGATTATTTTTATATGCATCAACTTGTTTCTATTTACTTTTTCAATCATTAAAATTTTCATAATATAATTCTTTAGAATGATGTCACCCCAGGAGATGACATCCTTAAGGATACTACAATGTTGTATAAAATATCGGCAAATGGGCTAAGATATAGATTTGGCTATAACTCATCATTCAAATATATTTTCAAATATGTTAGTTATTTCAATAACCTTTAAAAAAAATTAATATGTGCTAATATTTTATTTTCACCCTTGAATTTTAAATTTAATAGATTTCTAATGACTAATATTTTATTTCTATATATTTCATTTTCACACATAACTCAAGTTTTTGTCATAAATCATTTGCACTCATTTATTTGACAACATGGTGTCAAATATCAATGTCTATTCATTATCAAATAGTAGAGGTATTCATAAAATACATTTCTTTTTAGTTTTGCACTCATAATTAAAAATCATCTTTGATTATGTCATAAACTAATATTTTTAGGCATCTATTTTTCATTAATTAGGACATATAGTTGCTTCACACTGAAAAAATTTTATAATTTATTTTTCTAGATAGAATAATTAATTATATGTAATTTTATTATAAAGGAAAAATCATCTTTGATTATGAAAATCAAATTAAATAAAAGATAAAAAGATAAACAAAATATACTAACCTTCCTCTGATATCATTTTATTGGACTCAAAATATTATAAAATTAGTTTAATTATATGAAAAAGCTCTGATACTAGTTGATGAAAATCTAGTGATTCTAAAATCACTTTATGTAGGGTATATAGTTGTTTCGACAATAATGAAAGTAATAAAATCAAAAACTCATACTGAAATTAAATGATGTCCAAATTTTAATGTTTATTATATATTTTTATTAGATTTTAATTTATAAAAAACTTATAATTGGTATAGGGAATTCTAACTAAGAGTTTATAGACACACACACACACACACAAATATATATGTATTCAAGCACCAAAGTTTAGTACGATAGTTTGCATATTTCAACAAAAAAATATTCAGAATAAACTCAAACATAAAACTTCAGAAATCAGTCCAATAATATATTTAGAAAAAAAAGAAACATATAAATGCAAAATTGCCACTACAAACTCAAGTTCAATATATGCTAAATACTTATTCATAATAATAAAACTTAACATAAATGTTTACACATAAAAAATTATATTTTGAAAAAAGGTTTGTACAGTATAGAATATAAATATCCTAGAAAACTAAAATACAGAGCAGTAACATAAATGTGATATTTTCGTCGAGGTTAATGAAAATTTTGTCAATTTATAAACATTATTATTTAGGTGAGTTTGTTTTTGAAAACTTTAATTGTGATTGTAATCCCCATTATACCAAGATGAAAACTCAGTGAAAACTTAATTAGATCACATAATAAATTACCAACTCACATTAATTTGTTAGAATCGATGAGAAAGAGATTTGTGATGTTGTTGGAATATCTTTGCAAATACTATATTATGTAATGATTTTGATGTACTATATCTTTGCATGTGCTATATTATGTAACATAAAATCATAAAGGAGAGAGAGAGAAACTTTGCTTTCGATGTTTGTATTTGAGGATAACTAAAATAGGAGAGTTGTAATTATTTTCAAATGCTTGTTTTTTTCTTTTTAATCTTGAATTTTCTTCATGCATCAAAGTGGATCAAAAAAATTCAGTCAATTACAAATTTAACAAACAATTTGAAGATATGTCTGACAATAATTTTATTGAATTCCACAATAGAGACAATGGATATAGCCAAAGAATCAAGATATGTTGAAAGAATATTGATTTGCATGAAACTTTCTGCCATTAAAATTACAAAAATAAAACATCCTAATGACACATCATGTGTGGCATTGAATGGTAATCATGATCTCTTTTTATTGACTTCTCATGTTCAACTTAATTTCTAGTCTATTCCTCTATTCCTCTTGGATTCTCCATTTTTACTTAGAATAATATCTTAAATAAGCATTGCACCATCATCAAGATTGTAATTATGACTTGCATTAAGGTAAAGATGTTGTGGGCATTGTAGGCAAGGTGGGCTATATGTGAGTAGAGATATTGAGATGAATAGTGTGTTAGAGATGAAAGAAAAAGGAAAATGAAGGTGAGGAAGATGTGTCTGAAATATTCTAAAATAAGAATTATTATTCATGAAATTTTTTTGGTATTTAAACTACTAAATATTATTCATGAAAATGAAGGTGAGGAAGAGTTGTAATCATATTTATCTCATAAAATTCAAATATTTACAATATTAATTTTATGTTGCACCAACCAAGTACCCTAGTGGTGCTAAATATTACAGTCACATTCGAACAATATGATTTATTTTTATATAATTCAATAGTCTTAAATTAGAGCTATAATTTTTTATTAAGTCCTTTTAAGCTATAAAATATTATAAAGACAAAATTATTTAGATCAAAACCATGATATTTATTTAGTATAATGACTTTTTGGAACAAAATGTTAAAGAGGACATAACTCTTATTCTCATGACAATGCAAAGCTGTGACTTTTATGTTTAGATTAATTGCTATTGATACTACATCTTTCAGTACCACAGATACTTGCAACACATGAAAGGAAAATTTGTGTCGCCACCATTTCTCAGTATCATGGCTATAGAATAAACACATGATACTTTCTCGTTACCTTGGTCATTTTCCAACATCATGGATGGCTATATGATAATCAAAAGAAACCAATACCAATATTATCATCATTTCCCTATGACATGGTCATATTATGATATGAGAGACCATTCACAATTTTACAGTCATTCCTAATGTTATGGTCCTATATGAAGAATAGAAAAGACATACAAGAAGTCATGATCACTTCATAGTATTATGACTTTGTATTATATAGTTATTAGGTAAGTCACAATTATTATTCAATATCACAACTTTAGTTTATAGTAAGATTAAGATACATTCTAGAATCACAACAATTTTTTAGAATTATGATCTCAATATTAAAGTAAAAGATAAAGGTGATGATAATCTTCTAAAAATCTTAACTTTCTACTTAAAGTAATATTATATTGTCCCTGGTCTATAAAAGGAAGAGAAAGAAATGCCATGAGATCACTATATTCTTCTTCCAATTAACAAGTAAAGTCATAGTATAGCTATCAAATCTTATGTGTAAATTTCATACTACCTAGAGGCTCTACAAGAAAGCAATGAATTCAAGACTTAATATTAATCCCTAGAGTTATTGAGACATAACTCCCAAACCCCTCATTCTCTAGGATAAATTCAGAAATTTCTATCAAAATAATATGTAATCAAAAATTTGTATAACTTGGTTTATGTGATGTGATGATAATTTTATATTAATGAATATATTTTAATTTATATTATGTTATTGATATTGATGAATGGGTGATTAAAAAAATTTGAATTAGAATTTCAATTATTAGCTGATTTGATTGAGATTTGAATAGTGAATGATGACAGATAAATCATAAGACTCGCCGGCACATATGATAAAAAAGAAGTGATAATCCTTTTGATTATGATATGTGAGATAAACTCATATACTAAAAATTAAAATTTGAATATGTTAATTGTTGTTAGTATAATATTTATGAAGCCAAAAATATAAATACTTTTACATGTCAATCTATTTTACACATCTTAGAATAACTAATTTTCAATTGTGATTGATATTATATAAAATATTCTCTTTAATATTTCATTTTTAGTGTAAGAATCACATCATCACTAAAAATAATAGTAATGGGTAATACTTGAAGATGCACAAGTATATTATGACTCATAAAGTAATGATACCTCTTATGAGTTATTTTCACTCATATGATTCTCATAAGTCAAACTTGAAATAAATATATATTAATTTTTCAAGTATGGTACTTAGAAAACTAAAAATATAAATATTTATAAATCATATCAATTCTTAGTCATTATGATATCTTAGGCTAGAGAATAATATTATATATATAAAATAATCATCGAAGATAGTTGATGAATTTCTTAAAAGATATGAATTATAAATGAGTCTTAATTAGAGATGATTTATTATTTTGATAGTAATATACTAAGGAAATAACTATGAGAGAACCACCATTAGAATAAATTCAATGGTATTAAGCATTTATATGCTATTAAAGCAAAGAGTTATTACATAATAATTTAATCTTTATTCTATGTCCAAAATAATATAATTCAAACTAATTTGAATATATATTATATAAATTAAATAAACAAACTTATGAATCTAAGATTGATTTAATAATTAAAATATCTATTTTATTAGAATTGATTAATCTCACTATTGAATAACTAAACTATCAATTCAATTTCTTTAAGATTTATATTTAGATAAAAATCTTTACTTATATGATCCATGTACTTGTGAATTTTTATTGATGAGATACTCTCGCCAACATATTTTTGGGACATGAACTAACCAACAAAATTAAGCGACATAATAAAGTTAAAACAAAAAACATATCATGAGATTAAAAAATGACAATGTATTTAGAATTGAAGAGTTTGTATGCTTTATGAGTACTAGGGTAAACAAGAAAAATATATTTAGTACCCAAAAAAAAAAAAATAATCATGCTGAATACCAAGATTTTATCCACTAAAGAGGCATCAAATTAAATAGTCATCATGGTTGGGTATTTTGTTGAAGAGAATGTCATAGGGTAATTTATTGTATAGAGTATGATTGGGAGTATGATGGATGAGGTATGTAGGAAAAAGAACACAATCATCCAAAAAAAATTGGGAAAAGTGTGCTTGAAAACATAGTATGTGAGCAAAATTAAGAATTTGTTGGTATTTATGTTCCAAAACACCATATTGTTGAGGAATCTAAACATAAATACATTCCTGAATGAAACAAGACATGAGCATGCCTCCTTAGTATATCTTTTAGCATTGGTCTAGTCACAACAACACAACATAGGGTTGTGACTTCTCAACTTGAGCAATATCTTCAAAAGAAGTATGAGCATATCTTAGCATTGTTCTACTAAGTAAATACTTTTTCCTCTCAATCTTAACTCTACACCATTATAATTTCTTCATACGCACAACTTTTGTCAAGTAATCAAAGACATTCTTCCACATGTCAATTTTTTTTAAAAAAAATCAGCATCTAGTCAATTGCTCCCCAATGAAATAGTACTAGATATCAAAGTATTTTGTCATTTCTTGGAAGATTGGATTCCCTACTAAATAGATAACACTTTGACTTTTGCATCCGATCTTTAGAATTTTCTGCTAGAAGCAAAGCTTTGCATATAACCTCCACATCCAAATAAGTTTCTTAATCACATGAGTAAGAGCCACATATTCTACTTTATAGATAGAAGGGCACCTACAACTTGCCTTTTGCTCATATGGCATTAGCTTACTCACACTATATTAATCCCCGAAGGCTCTTTCCTCCATCAAAGTGCTTGGATTCTCCACTGAAACCTAAAGAGCAAGGTACACAATGTCTTCATACCTTTTAGGAGGGTTTTGACCCCATGTAGACCTCAAAGCATGATCTATCTCAACTGCATTAGCCACGATAAAGTCTTTATAATTAATCAACTCTCCCTCTTCATAAAAAGATTATGTACTACCAATGAAATGGAGTCACAACTCAATTAGTTTTTTCATGATAGAGACAAGTTATGTAATGATTCCAATGCTTTAGAAACTCTCCAATTTTATACTCCTTGAACATTATATCTCAACTATAGATCATCATTCTCATTTTTGAGTTCCAAAGCTTAAGTCTTTAACATATTCCTAAATGCCAAGAAAATTACACTTCACTAATTTGAAATATAGTTTGTTCCCCATTTCTAGGTTCAACTCTTGCATTCTATTTGAAATCTTTAGCACATGCACATATGCATCACATCCAAGTACCTGTGGATGAGTTATGATCAACTTCCTCCCACATAACACCTAAAAAGATATTTTATCTTTCACCACTAAAATGGAAATGTGATTATTTAGGCAACATGCTATGAAAAATACTTCTGCCTACAATTCTAGCTTCAGGCCTACATAGCCTCTCGTGCGCCTTGCCTTTCCATTAGTATTTGATTTAGCATTTCTGCCATTCCATTCAAATGTGGTGTTATTCTAATAGTGTTATGCCTGAGAATGTCCTTCTTGACAAAGAATTGATCAACCAAAAAGTATTTGATACAATTATCTATCTATGTAATCTTAGACCTCTTGTTGAACTGATTGCCTATGAATACTTTGAATTCTATGAACTTCTATAGCACTTCAGTTTTATACTAGATAAAAAAAATCCATGCATATCTTAAGAAGTCATCAATAAGAACAAATATTGCACCTTTATGTCCCAAGAGATCTGTCTAGTATACCTCAATTTTACTGAACAAATCACTATGTATGAAGTTTAAACTACTCTTGAACTTATGGTTGTAGCTTTAAATTTCTCTTACTTTTACTTTCCAGAAAGATAGTCCTTGCATAAATCAAGCTCTTGAAAACTATTTGGTGCTCCTTTCACCATCCTCATCGATGATATAGTTTTTAAAATCTTCTTAAAGATATTCCCAAGTTGCTGATGTCATAACATGATTTCTCTCATCCCATAATGTTCTCATGTCAACTCCATATTTTCATTTCTCGACTTCAAATTCTCTATAGCCTATTTATTATCCCATTGTGATCTCGGATTTGAATGTCATGACCTTGATCTTCTCATGAGTTATTTGTTTTATTGTTAGGACTTCATATCTCCCTGTTGCAATTACAAATTCTCCAGTCATGCTTGTTTCTCTATCATGACTTGAGTCTCATGTTGCAACTCGAAGTCTCCCATATCATGCTTGATTCCTTGTCATGACTTTGATTTCACCAATTTTGCACTTTCTCCTCTTATTCCTTTACCCAATTACATTCCGTGATGATGTGTTTCCACATCAAGGCACCATGTTCTCTAAACACTATTCTAGACACTATCTAGACCACATATTTTCATGACATGACTACATAATTCCAATGCACTCCTTCTCTTTGGTCATGACCTATTATATGTATAACATATTTTGCATGTCTTCTTTTTTCTTAGAACTCAATAATTGATTCCTTGGAATCATAATGGTTATTAATCGTAATTTTACAAGATTTCACATATTGTTCCTCGAGTAATTACCATTGCTCCGTGTATCATATTGCAACCCTTGGCATCACAAAAAAATGTGTCATCATTCACTATTGAACTCGCTGAGATTAAATTTCTTCTCAAACTAAGAATGTACAATAATCTTCAAAGATATTTTCTCATACACTTCCTTCTTTTATCCTTTGATAATAAAGCTACAATAACCATTTAATAGGATAAATTTGTTGTATCACTATCAATGGTAACAATTAAATAAATCCTAAGAATTAGATAGTGGATAGAGAAGGATAATCATTTTATCATGCTCATTGATCTCATAGCTAATAGAGGATAATGGAATGATCAGTGTGTGAACTTCATGCAAATGTGAGAAGAATATTTGATCATCTTCCTTGTGCAACTTATATAACTTCTTACTCATGAATAACTTGTTTACCAATAATTTATTTGATAAAATAATTCTAGCTTGTTCCACAAATTCTTTATAGATTTTTCACCAGAAACATCCACCAAGACTTTGTCTTCTAAATGCAGTCAGATCAAGCCACATGCTATTTGATCTAACTTGTTTCAATTAACCATAGAAGAGGTCTCTGCATTCTAATCACTAACTGTAGTCTTAGGATTTTTTGATTATAAATCAGTAATTTCTATTGATAAGTAAATCTGTTATCTTCAATTTCTATGAATTGAAGACTTTTCTTGTGAACTTTTGATTTCAACCCTAGGTGCCGCGATACTCATCATTCTTAGATTCACTTTTTCACAAATCAACTAAACACTTGTTGTCAGCTCCAAACTTGGCTCTATGATCAAACTTATGCTATTATACCAAATGATAAGAACTAAGTACCACTAAAATGATAACCATATAATAAATCAAATAGCCCCTTAGAGTAGAAAAGATAAACTTTAATACTAAATATTGAATCCATGGATATCCAAGATAACTGCCTTTGATTCCAAATGATATGACATCCGAGGAGAAATTAGAAGGTTGAATATAATGTGAGATTTCCTAGCATCACCTCCACCCAACACCAAACTAGTAATCATTATAAGGATCCCTAGGCATTAATTTAAGGTTTCAAGTTAAGGAATATTCTTATAAATGAAAAACACATTACATAGTTATAAAAGAAGACGAGGAGAAGAAAACACGGACATAATAAGAGAAAAACTTTTTTGCATAATTCACTACTTGTAGTACTACAACATTTCTCATCTTATGAATTAAGCATAAAAACTTATTCATTTTTTTGAATATTTTCATTTATAAGCTTTTATACAGTAAAGTAAAAAGTCTCTTACACTCAAGTCATATATTATCATAACACATTACATGTGATAGCTTCATTTATTTGATAACTCCGTAGAATTAGTTTTCACTTGAATTATTAAGTTACCTTTCATAACAACATAACATATAAGATGATAAGAATGATGCTACAATCCCATATAACATGGTCATAATTATAGGTATCAAACAGGCAAATCGGCCCGGGCTAGGCACGAGTCATGGCTCGTTTGAACCGTGTCGGGCACACAGGACATGATCCAAGACTGTGCCCTAGCCCGTGCCGGGCGGACTCTCAGCACATCTTGTGTTGTGCCGTGCCGAGGAAAGTAGGCCTGCATGTCATGCTAGGCATGTCCTGATTTCCTGGCACATGGGCACAGCATAGGGTACAACCCAACACGTGCCTCGAGGATCGGCCAATAGGTTTGAGATTCAAGATCTAGCCCAACCCGACACGTGCCCTAAGGATCAGCCAATCGGGTTGAGACTCAAGATCGAGCCCAACCCAATGCCTAACATGGCTACGGCATGACACTCGAAGGACGACACAAAGAGTCGAGAGGGTCAACATAAGCACCCGCTCGACTTTGGGGAGTGCCCGTATCCCCAAAGCCAAGCACGAACCAGCTTAAATCCGAATAACTTCAAGGTGGCGGGCCATGTTGGGTCTACCCTCAAGGGAACCGTGTCAGGCCTACCCTCCAGGGAACCATGTCCTACCATGCACGACATGGTTATTGTGGCATGTCGTGCCTGTCAGACTGTCACAGTACATGGGCACGCACGAGCTTTAAAAAAATGAGTCGTGCCAGCCCGATACGGCCCATTTGACACATGTACTCGTATGGCATCACTAGCATGATTAAAAAAGTGGTTTGATCTATCAAAGTTTGTATTGTGTTGGGCATGGGCCTCATTGATCTCGATACAAAACTCCACTTTAGTTGTACATGTATCTGTGAATCAAACCTCCATCTAATACCATTAATAAGAAACAGAACTTAGGGAAGAAGAGAATGAAGAAAAAAGAGATTTCAATAATAATTATTTCTTTTTTCTTTATTTTCCAGAGGGCTAACCATAATATACTAAAACATTACAATGAGAGTATAGAATAATATAGAGATTTCAGCCACTCCTTCACTAACAACTAATTTATTTATTGACTACTTCAACAAGACTTCTTCAACAAGGAAATATCTAAGATGCAATTTTGCTAGGCACGACCCAATAAATCACACAATTAAAATTTATTATCAATTTCTCATTTAGATTGTACTAAAACAAAAATATTTTATTACACATTTTACTAAATATATAAATCTATATATATAGATAAAGATTTACATATAAGTTATTATAAATATTTATTTATAGATATAACTATATACATATACACGATACATACATACATATGTACGTACGTACGTACGTACATATATATTTATATATATATATCCTAGTACAATTTTTTCTAAAAAGTTTACTTTGGATGTGTTTGATGAATTTATGGGCAAAATCAATCCATAAAACTACAAAAAACACAAATATAAACTCAATAAATAAGATGCACACTAAATCACAATAAATTAGTTAGGTGCAGCTCACATGTTTGATTGCTCCAATCCATAATGCTGAAAAGAAAAACAAAAGGAAAAAAAAAAACAATAAAAGTCCATAATGCAATCAATATAAACATAGATTGTTCTGTTATCTACTTATAAAATACAATATTTTAAATTATGTGTCACTAGTTAATTATCACAACAAAGAATAATTAAAATAAAACATGATACCCAATTTATTCAAGGAGATGCATGGTCCGAGGTGTCATATAGGCAACTCATTATAAACCTTAACTTTAATATTCTTTCGAATCTTGAAATAATTATTTAATTTACTTTTACAATAAACAAAAATATCTAAAAGAAAAATATAAGTCTATTAAATATCTTCTCACAATATGAGTAATGTCCGAACTTGTATATGAATACTCAGCTCAAACCATAGTTATCTGAGGTGCAAGACATAACGAGGCACAAAAGGTTTTTTTTTTTGACATCAACTCATGCTGTGCAAGCTTTTTTAAGGCATAAAAAGCAAATAAGACAGACTTTCTTTAGGCACAAAACACAAACAATGTATGAGCTTTTGTTAGGCACAATATGCAAATAAGGCAAAGGTTTTTTTTCTGATGTGCGCACAACTACACACACACACACACATACATACATATATATTTATACATACATACATATATACATACATATATGTATATCATAAAGTATTATCTATAATTTTTATATATAAATATAATATAATAAAATATATTAAAATAAAATATATCAAACTTAAACTAAAATATCATAAGTGTTTCTTAACAACACATTTTAAATTTCAAAATAAAAAGATAAATTTTGATAAGTTAATAAATATATATAGGCACACGCACACATATATGTATATACACATGTATAAATATGAACATACACATGCATATATGTGTACATACATATAGTAGACATATATATATATATATATGTATATATATATGTATGTATAAATATGTAGACATATGTATATAAACATATATATAGCTATATATATGTAGATATAAGTATATAGACATGTGTGTGTACAAATTTACATATATGTACATATGCATGCATATATGTGTACATACGTATAATACACACACACGCACACAAACACACACACACACACACATATATATATATATATACATATATATACATATACACAGATGAGAGATTCAAGCTCATTCCATGAATGAGTTGCCCAAACTTATTCCACAAATGAGCTGGCTGCTCAAACTAATTCCACGAATGAGCTGCATTAGCTCATTCTACCAATGAGTTGTGCTAGCTCATTCGATGAGATGAAGCACGACTAGGAAAGAAGCACCTTTTTCTAGCACCTCCAGCACCTTTTGGAAATGCTCATGCTTGGCTCAAAGTAAGATGTTTTGCCAATGCTTCATGGTGCATGTAATTTAGGCACACCCCAGGCAAGCTTTGAATAACTATGGCTTCAACTACATATGCCCGTGAATGACAAAAAATTTCAAGCTCAATTAATTTTTTCATATATCTTAATAATCATAGAACTATATTTAAGTGAACTAGTCATGAAAAATCTAGAAAATAATTAATTATATTGATTATATAAATTTGATCTAATTTAGTAATAATTACATAATTAATATTTTATGTGATTCTATGAATATTTAATAAAGTAAATTAAAAGAGTGACATCAAATAACAAATTAATATCTATGTCAATTAGACTATCCACTAGAGCACAACTAAAATGATCAATCTCTTTCAGAGTTTGAATACTTTCTCATTAATAACATATTTTCTCTCCTAAGATAAATTATTTTTAACTCAAAAAAAAAAAATATGAGTTTCATAAGATCTTATGTCTAAAACTATATACTCATTAAGTTAGATAATTTTTAATTTATTATCTTACATAATAAGAATATCATCTACATACATAATAAATACAATTGACTTGTCATCGAAATTATTCAAAAAAAAATATACAAAAAAAAAAATGGTATAATAACACAATTCAAATTCATTGTAATTACTTCATGTCATACAATATCTTTTATAATTTATATATTGAATCTAATTATTTTTCTCAAAACCAAAATTACTATTCCATAAACATCTTCTTATCAAAATTACTATGCTGAAATATATATTGTTTGTCTAGTTGGTATATTATTTATCTGAGACAATACCAATGATACAAGCATCCATATGAAATTCATCCTAAATACTAGAAAAAATATTATAATAATTCGTATCAAATGTTTAAATAAACCCACTTGCAAAAATTTCATCTTAACGTTAACTAGTTTCTCATTCGAACTAGTCTTCACAAATGCAACCAACAATAAATCTATATAAATATTAAATTACTAATTCTTAAAAATCTTCCAAAGAAATGATAACAAAAATAAAAAAAAAATAAAAAAATATATGAGTATGATAATATCTATCAAATATTATGTTGAATATAATTCTATTTTTTTCAAAAAATAATCAGAAGATTTAGATAAAAAAAATAGACAACTAGATTATACAATTTTTCGAAAAATTCTCATCCACTATGAACTAGTTGTGATTGCCCAATTTTCTAGATATAAACTCTAAGTCATAGGTGATCAAGTCTTCAATACTCCTACTCTCCTCACTTTCTTCATTATCAACATAATTTATATTAGTTGGTACATATAATAATTTCATTAGAATATCATCATAATATTTACCAATAAATTCTGATTTAGTCAACAAGTTCATATGTATCTTTTGAACCTCTTATTTTCATAGGTTTACTAAAAAATGGATTATATTTAAAAAAATAATATTAATACTCAACAATACTCTGCCATAATTAGCTACACAATATTTTATCTTTTAAGGGTAATATAATAACTAAGAAAGACACTTAAAAACCCTAAGTAGCATATTATCTCGACCGGTGGAGAGATCTTTGATAAGATAAATATTTTTGAAAACACAAAGACATACTAAATAATCTCTCCTAAGAATATAAGATTTAAAAATATAGATAATACCAAATACCAAAAGCAAATATTCAATTAAAAAGATAATATGTGATTAATGACTCATCTCCCCCAAAAATATTTCGGAAAACGTAATCAAAGAAGTATCTAAGTTATCTTAATAATATATTAATTCTTCTTTTTAATAACCTCATTCTATTAGAATGGGTCAACACAAAAAATTATTATATAATCTGGTAGTCAATAAAATGTTGAAGCTATCCAACATATATGTCAATACATTATCACTCATAATTTTTTTATATTTTTTTAATTAAATTTATATTTTTTATAAAATAACTAAAAATAAAACAAATCTATAATTTAAAGTGAAAAACAAAGTAATCACATACAATATGTATAATCATTAATATAGATGATAAATTAACTTGAATCTCAATATATCTTAAAATATTAGATTGAATATATCATTATTTTACATGACAATAATGAGCAAGATCAAAAATATATGACAAATTATCTCTATTAAGTCCTCATATGTCTAAGTAAATCAAATTGAATATATTATTTTTATGCACATTTAAATTCTAATGAGTAAGATCAGAAACTTTTATATATTTTCTTAATTGATATATTTTATTCTATAGTGTAAAAAAACCTTTAACACAAATATATATTTTCAATTTGGTAGTTAATGAGCAACTAAGCCAATAATAATTAAGCAATGAACCAATAATACTCATCTAATAAGATATGCTATTGTAGAAAAAGAAACATTCAATCGAACATACTCAATCTTAAATTTTTCTCAATCTTTTAGTTTTACAAACAAATATTATTAGAAGAGAATAAAATTAATATTAAATTACCTAAAAAATTAATTAATTGAAAGATGAATAATAAGTCAATCATGAATAAATAATATGTATAAAAAAATAGAAGACCAAGATGAATACTATCATCAATATTAATTTTTATGAGTATTATTAGTTACTGCAATATTCAAGAAAAAAAGAAAAAAATAATGAAAAAAAAATTACATATATTATCTTGGTTGACTCTTGAATCAATAATCAAAAAATTTGAAGTGGGAAAATAAATTATAAGAACTATAATGCCTAGATGACAGGAATGCCTATTGTTGTCATTGAGAAATATACTCTTATCTATTATATATCATGGTGAAAGAATTATAAGAGAATCACTAAATGACTCTAGTAGTCAATGAATTCCTCTTAACATTATATAATACTTTTGATATTCTCTCTAAAAATAATTAATAAAATTTTACTTTGATATATTATTACTTACTATAATACACACACACACACACAGACTATGGGAAGAATCTCCTATGTATGCATAATAATATCATACCAGAGTTCTCTCAATTAACAATAATAATAAGTTGATATCACATATAAAAATAGAAGAAAACTAAATAACAAAAGGAATAAGAAATTTTTTTATTTTTGTTCTCTCAATTTCTAATTTATTTCCACCTCATCCCCTTCTTTTTTCTTCTTCCTTGTATGCCTATTAGGAACATCTATTGCATGGTGCATGCCAAGGGTTTCAAGTATATAGGGTTTAGCATGCATACTGCCCAATTCCACTTATTTTCCTCATGTACATCCTATGTACCTTCCACGCAAAGTGGGGACACAGTATGCACGTCAACTACGAGACTACAATGTACAAGTGCACTAGGTTGTTACAATCCAAACCTATCTCTTTCATTCTCTAACAAACCCTATAGTTTGTTTTCTCTACTTAAAATTTGGCTCCAATACACACACACACACACAATATATTTGTTACACATAAAATTTAAAAAGAGTTGGATTTTTCTCATTGAGTACTCTTATTCAAAATAAGCTAATCGAATTAAGGAAGTCAACTTATTGAGTACTCTCATTCAAACCAAAATTAAGAGCAATAAAAAAGTTAATTTTTACTACTTAACAATGTGTTTGTTACGCATCAATTTTAAAAAGAGTTGCATTTTTCTTTATATTAAAATATTGAAAGAAAGCTCCTTATTACCCATAAAAGATCTAACCATGATGGTTACGATCAAAAACTAATAAAAATTTTCAAAAGCAAAAAGTGTGAATAACTTCTGTTAAATTTTCAGGAGCAAAAATGTTAGAGCCTGATCATACTATTCCATGAAAGATTTTCAGATATTGAGAACCATTAGTTCTGCACCACTCACCTATCCCTCTGCTCATGAAACTGATCTTTTTCTTGCTCAAGCAGCTAAAAAAGGATTATTACTTCAAATTGTGATGTTAAGAATTAAAAACACCCTTTGAAGAAGTCATACCAACTATTATTTTACAATAGAACTCATGCCAACTATTCTTTTACAATCGAAGAACTCATGAGACAGATAAAGCTGATTTTAAAAAAACAGAAATAAAAAAACCCCCCTTATGCCTCTCATTATTTAGTTTTCCACCTTTTTTATACTTGCCTCTTGAGCCCCACAAAAAAAGATGTTAACATATGTTTTGTATTGATGGTGATTGCTTATGCATGTTTATGTCACAGCCAAGAGACGTATCATGACTTGTGCATGTGAATGTCATGACTTATAAGCATGATGTCACGACATGTGCACCTCACCTTATAAGTATGATGTGTTGTATTGTTGGGTGTGCTCGTGTTAGTTCATGTCACGACAAAGAGAGATGGAATGGTGACAATTAAATTTCATAAATGCTAAGTATGAAATAGAGACCTAACAATTGAAATCGTGTAATACTCCCCCCTCAAGTTAGAACATAAAGATTTTAAATGTCTAACTTGCAGAGAAAATAAATTAAAATTTACAAAGATATTTTGTAAAAATATCTGCCTGCTAATTTCATGTGAGAATGTGTGAAGTCACTATATTGCCAGTTTGAATTTCATCTTGAATAAATTGACAATTCATTTCTAGATGCTTCATACTTTTATGAAAAATTAGATTAGTAATAATATGTAGAGTAACTTGATTATCACATCACAAGCACATCATATGCTTATATTAAATACCAAAAGATAATAATAATTATTTTAAACACTTTAATTCACAAGTCGTCGTTGTCACTAATTGGTATTGAACCTTCACAAATGACATAAAAACAATTGATTACTATTCATTTTTCATGAGATAAGTGAAGAGCCAAACAACAAAAAATAACTAGCATGTTACAGAGTCGATAGTCAACTACAGCAATCACTATCACAAAGGATATATTGTTGGAAACTATTTATTTATGCAATAATATACCTTGTCCTGAACTACACTTGGAGAATCTCAAACACGAAAAAAAAAACATTCCAATGCTTAATTTGCGGACAACCTATAAAATCAACCAAAAATATGAAGAAAATAACACAATTCAAATTGAGCAATAGTTAGGTAAATAAGTCTTCCAATGAAAAGCCAATATCATTCAGGGTTGAAAAATTATTCCACATCATCAAAAGCCATATGATGGTTTTGTTATATTAGAGTCAAAATAGGTCAGACCCCCAACAATCTAACTTCACTCATTATGTCCATGGTGTATTTTCGTTGAGAAAGAAATTGACCAACTATCCTACAAGTGAACTCAATGCCAAAAAAATATTTTAAGAAGCCCAAGTCCTTCATATGGAAGAAAATATTGAAATACTTCTTAGAATATACAATAGCAACATAAGAGCATTCAATAATAATCAAATCATCCACATTTACAATGACATGTAAAATTTATAGCACCCAAAATATAATTACATAAGAGTAAATTGCATAAAACTAGATAAAACTAAATTATTTCAAAGCAACAGAAAAATTAGCATATTAATTCTGAGAAGCTTGTCGCAATCCATACAAGGGTGTTTGGAGGCCACATACCTTTCCTAGGTTGAGACTCAATTTCAAGAAGCAACTACATGTATATTTTCTCCTCTAGAACACCATGGAGAAATGTATTATGTATGTTCATCTAGTAAAGCCCCTAGTTACATGTCACAAACATTGTAAAGAACATTCTAACTATTATCATTTCAGCTACAGAGGCAAATGACTCATTTAATTTTATTCTTACCACATGCCGATTAACAAAAACTATTAATCTTCCTTTTAATCTTTCAACTGACTCATCAAAGTTATATTTCATCTTGTAGACCCATTTGCATCCTATAACTTTCTTTCTTGATAACAAATCTTCCAATGTCTAAGTTTGTTCTATTTAGTACATCAATTTTTTTTTTCATTGTTTTCCTCCAAGCAAAATTCTTCGTTTCCACTGAAAAATTTGTAGTTTTATGACCTAAATAATTGCTACCAAAAAAACTTATTACAAACATATATAATATTTTTTGAAAAATGAAAAACTTGATGATCAAGATAATTTAGATGAAAGAGTAGTGGTGGGGTCTAAAACTCAAATGATAATAATGATATATCCTTTGAGACGACAACTTGACGACTTACAATTTTTAATACCCTCGGCCAAGAATTTCTTATGACACACAACTAGCATCACTCACAACACCTATTGCACTCTCATCCACGACAAATGGTTAAATTTGAACATTTAAAATTAAAAAAATACTTGTTAATCTCCTTGCACATGTACAATTACATAACTACCACTTATGTCATGATAATTCCTCCTTTCTATTGTGGCCTCATCATCAAGAATAATACTTTGAGACATTAATTCATTCAAATCATTATCAACTAAAATAGTTTTAGTTTTAATAAAGAAAATTTGATTTTCATAAAAATGTACATTTCGAGAATTAAAATAATCTACAATTTCTAATTCATATACACTCCAAACTTTTTGTTCATACAAATAACCCACAATAACATATTTTCAAAACCAAGACTCAAATTTATGCTTCATTTTAGGTTTATTATTATTAACAAAACTTAGGCATTCAAAAATAAGATGGCCAGCATATATAAGAGGATGATTAATTAACAATTCATGAGATATTTTACTAGCAAATAAAAAAGTGAGAATAGGATTTATAAAATGTGCAGCATTCAAGATAATTCTCCTCAAAAATTAATATAAAGTTAGGCTTGAAAACAAAGTGTACGTGCCACACCCAAAACTTGATGATATTTCTCTTTAATCCAAATATTTTTTGTTAGGTTGTGTTCATGCATGAAATTTGATGTAAAATATTATTATCAAGATAAAATATTTTCAAACAAGAACACTCGATTATTATCAATTCTCATAATTTTTACTTATTTATTAAATTAAGTACTAGTTATCTATTTAAAACCTTTTATCATTGAGAAACTTTACTCTTTAAAGAAATTATGTAAACCCAAATTACACTTGTAGAATCATCCATAATAATAAGAAAATAGTAAGAACTACAACTTGAAGGAGTATTATTACCACTGCAAATAAATATAGTTGTCATTATGAGAGTGAAACTAAGTAATTCAAAGTTCATTTATTTAATGACGATAAAATACAAAAACTTTAAATCATATGAGAACTTCTCGTATTATGAAAATAGGAAACTTCTAGTCATTTATGATTATCTCACTGTTGATATAAGTGCATTAGATATAACTCAACACAATCATCTTTGAATTTTTGATTGAATGAAAATGATAGATATCAAACCATCATTTGTCTATGGTCTCCATTCGGTAGTATCCAGAAAATCCCTATGAGATAGTCTATTGATAGTGACAAACTCTGAGATTCCCCCTTGAGTTATTATGGAAGACTTCAACTCTCCTTTCTCTGAATTAGACAAATAAGATAAATTGGCAATCACTAATTATGAATGTGCAGACTTTATCAATTGTTACTCTGTTTTAAGTTTAAAAGATTTACATTCTTCTAACACTTTATTTACACGGACCAAAGAAAAGTTTTAAATAAGCTAGACAGAGCTTTGATGAATCATGAATAGGAAAATTTATGCTTAGAGTGTCAATGCTGATTATTTTTCATGTCGGATATTTTTTCTAATCATTATATGACACTCATGCCTACAAAAGATGGGAATGAAGACTAAATTTTTTTAAAAATTCTACATGTCATTGACTCATATTGACCTCATTCCTAGATTGAAAAACATTTGGAAGACTCATACCGTAGGCTCTAAGATATTTCAACTAATGAGTAGCCTCAAGATCCTAAAAGAGACCCTTAGGAAACTCATGATTTGCATTTTGGATACATCAATGCTAGAATATAATTGAAGAGAAATAAGTTGCATACATTGCAGGAAAAAATTATGTGCTCCTCTTTCAATCCAATCATACATGATGAAGAGCTATCAACATGACTAGAACTGAGGAAGCCAGTGTATGTTGAATTATCTTTCTTAAGATAAAAAGAAAAGATAAAATATGTAAAATAGAATTAAAGTGCACCAAGTTTTTTCATTAAAACATTTAGAAAACTCATACCATTGGTTCTAATATATTTCTAATGAGTAAAGTCAATATCATAAAAGAGCCCCTTGTTGAACTCATGATTTGCACTTTAGACACATCAATGCCAAAGTAGTATTGAAGAGAAATAAGCTGTATACATTGCAGGAGAAAATTATGCACTCCCCTTTTAATCCAATCATAAATGATGAAGAGATATCAACATTACTGGAACTAAAGAAACTGGAGGATGTTGAATTATCTTTCTTGAGATAGAATAAAAAGATAAGATATCTAAAATATAATGATAAGTGCACCAAGTTATTGTATGTGCTTATGGACTCAAAAATTCAGAAAAACAGAATTATTTCTATTGTCGAAGAGGATGAAGAATTTATTACTTCCCAAGAAGAAATTAATAAGAAATTCATCAAATACTTTATAAATTTTCTAGGGCCCTTTATGGATAGAGTACCATTTATCCATCAAGTAGCCTCTAAAAAAGATTACAGGGCAGGCTGCAAGCACTCAAACATGCTCTTCTTATTTTTCTCGAAGGAGAAGATCAAGGCTCTATTTAGCATTGGTGATTCCAAATTACCGATGTCTGATAGTTTCACTACGAAATTCTTTAAGCAAGCCTAGGATCAGATTGGTAATGACATTATGAGTGCAATCCATGAGTTATTTCATAGTGAGAGAATGGTGAGGTAGATTAATCATGCCTATATAACACTCATCTTCAAATCCTCCCATTGCAATCTAAATAGAGCCTTGACATTGCAATCCATCCTAGAAAAAATCATAGATCCCACCCAAAGGATGTACGTAGAGGAAAGACTTATTTCAGATAAGTTTCTCTTTGCTCAAAGTCTAATCATACAATATGCAAGTAAAAGATATTACAAAGGTGTTTCTTAAAGATTAATATTCAGAATCATTTAACACTGTTGATTAGAGCTTTCTAAAAGAAATCATGAAAACACTTGATTTCACACTCTATTTGATAGACATGGTCTACAAATATATCTCCATGACAAGCTATCTTATATCTATTAATGAACAAATGCAAGGTGATCTTTAAAATTCATCCATATTTATTCACAATATGGAGGGTTGAGGCAGGGAGTTCACTATCACCATATGTATTCATTGTATGCATTAAGCATTTGTCAAGACTCTTCCATTGGGCTGCTGGAATAGATAAATTTATAACCACCTAAGTCATGTGGCATTATAGAACTTCCACCTTTATGAATGCAAGTGGTCTTATAAACTTTTGTATAATGAATATCCCCTCATCCAACACCAATCTAAAAGTGATCTGTGAATTCGCCCAAATATATGAGCTTCTTGTAAACTCCTATAAATTAAATATTTTCTTTGAAGGAATCTAAAAAGATATTAAAGGATCGATCATGGCAAGTTCGGAACAATTTCACACAGTGACACAAGGGATATAAGTTTACTAATTTTCTGTGTTCCTTCTACCCTCTGATGTTATAAGCTCCATTCAAAATGTATACAAAAGGTTACTTTGGAATGCTTCCAAACCAAAAATTATCAACTGAAAATGACCTGGGACAAGGTATGCACCCCCACCTCTCAAGGTGGGTTAGGCCTTCTAAATATCACTAGATGGAACAAAACTTTATTTGGCAAAACATTATGGTGGATCAGCAAAAAAATGACTACATCTGGTTGCTAAGGCAGATACTCAAGTCCATTATGTTAACTAGGAATATCATAATTAGCATGGCCAACAAGGTTCATCATGGCATTCCAATGAACACATGAGACAATCTCAAGGTCATCAGATTCCTACATATATCTCACTTCTCAATGCGCTTGAAAGATTTAGCCTAGACTAAGATAATATGGAAGCAAAAATTTATTCTCAAGCATGCAATTTTTTTTGCCGAACAAATGAGAAACCCACGAGACTAAAGAAAAATTGTTTTCCACACCTCACAACACCAAATGTGAATTTTGTGATAATGCATAATCCACCAGTCATAAATTTTTTAAATATGAGTTTTACAATAAAATATGAGAGGGGGTTAAGTGATGGATGGTTAATGGAAAGGAGAATGTCGTTTATACCCAGTACCTTCGGGATTCTCAAGGTGTTGTCCTGTGTAATACAAAGTTTATTAGTTAAAGCTATGTCATGACATGTTTTGTTAAGCAACAGAGATACAAACATAGAGGTGTCAAACAGATCAGGTCAAGCTAGCCCAGACCATTTTTTTGGTGGGTCAATCGGAGCATCGTGTCGTGGCAGGCGCAACACAGTTCAGTAAGCACGGAGTGCCTGGCATGGCATGACTTGAAAAGTGTCAGCCCAGCACAGCTTGCCAACTCCCCTTGTACCCGATTCGAGCTGGGTCGGGGATGGATCGGGTCGAGGCCCTTCAGAATTGGGTCGTCCCAAACTTTAAAATTATTAAAAATTTAATATTTTAAAACTAAATTAATTAATTAAATTAATAAAATAAAAAAATAAAATTACTATCATAAGTCACAACTAACAACTAATAATACGTACAAACTATAAAATAATAAAATAAAGCCAAGATTAAATTATTAAAAGATAAACTCATAAACATAAAATATGAAACTCATAAGTAGGTACTAGAATAAATAAAGAACATAAT
Organism: Sapria himalayana; assembly: GCA_029783825.1. Taxonomy (NCBI): domain Eukaryota; kingdom Viridiplantae; phylum Streptophyta; class Magnoliopsida; order Malpighiales; family Rafflesiaceae; genus Sapria; species Sapria himalayana. The sequence goes on from JAREIK010003224.1 coordinate 389,688, forward strand.
AATAAAAAAATAATAATAAGCTTAAAGTCAAATGACAAAAATAAATAAACAAAAATAATTCAAAAATAATAAATCTTATCAGCGTATAATGGTATCAATATCACTAATAATAGGCCGTAGGAAGTACAGTAAACTCAATCAATGCCTCAATTTCATTTAAGTCGTCAATCATCAACAAAGTCTCATGAATCATCATTAGCACCCAATTCTTCTGCTTTTGTTGCAGTTGCAGCACGATCAAATATGTCTAAGCTCGAATTCTCTCAATCATTAATGCATGCTAATGCTTCAATAATAATTGACCATAATCTTTATTTTCTATTTGAAATAATATTCCCTACAGCAGAAAAAAATAGACTCCAATGTACGCTCAGCACCGAATGAGTCAATAAATACCGTGTTATCTTAGACAGCTTAGAATATGTAGACTCATGATTTTCACCACTATAAAATATCAAGATTCTTATTATCGATATATGATATGATTAAACAGTAATCAATATCTAAGTATTAAAATAGTTCCCTCCTATTAGATGATTTATTCCGTAGTTTCTCGCTTGCTAATAGAATGACATCATCTCTAAATATGATATCCATATCCATACTTCGAATCTTACTACTACTATCATCATACCTAATATTGTATTATGTAAATAGCTCAGTCAAGTTCTCGTGAATGAACCTTTCAAGTGGGTCTTCCTGGTTCATGTATGAAATATATATGTCAAAATATTCTCTATCCATTCTACCTTAATCCTATGGCTAATACAGACAGCCAGACAATAAAAAGATGATATGGTAAACTAATACTTTAAGTATTTGGTTTCCATCTCTACAAATATATAGATAAATATTAGGTAATCTCTAAACTTCCTAAACATGCTACTAATATTATATATGCACCTGAGTTTAGTGCAAGTGGTATGAGTATAAACTAAAGAACATGTGTTCATCATTTCATGAAAAATCTTCAGAAATTTCATAAATAAAATTCCTGTGGTCCAATCAATTTCGTCAATAATAAGTTCGTCACTCTGACTATTGAGATAATCGAATATCACTTATTCATATCCAACAGATAACTGCAATATTAGGTATGTGTAATTCCAATAATATCATATCTATTTTGAATTTATTCTTCTTTATACCTCTTACTATTAATATGTGTAATTCCAACAGACAAATAAAAACTATTAAACTTCTATTATTTGTGAAACATAAAAATAATTTAGTAAGTTACGTATGTTTTCAAAAACGGAGGAAACAATATTCTTCCTCGATTATACAATAAGATTAATAACATGACATAGGTATCTAAAGTAAAAAATCTCTCATAATGATCTATTTCTATTAGTCCAAATAAACATATTAATGACTACTCTATTATTAAATACATTAATGAATGTAATAATGTATATTTTATTTTGAATATTATATTTTCTAAAGATTTTCATCATACACTTATAAATGACCGAGATATCATGATATATAAGAATCTCTAAGAATCCTAATATTTTTTATTTAGTGTTCATTATAAATCTACATAATAGGCGGTGAGGCACACATAAGATGCATCATCGTGACTAGACCAAATATCGGATATCACAGACACCACCCTACTATATTCTCTATATTTATTAATTATTATTTTTTTTAAGTTATAATATTTTAGTATGTTGTTCCTAGATGTAAACATAGGAATCCTACGATATATAGGCTGAAAAAAAGTCTGTATAATACTAACTACCCTTGGATCCTTCGAAAATTTAATCGAAAACTCATCATGATGATTAGTTTGATCATGTCTTCTCTCTCTAATTTGTTGTAGTATAAAAATAATATGAAATGGTCAATATTGAAAATGAATTGAATTCAACCTCAAAGAACTCACTACTAAGTTGTGTTTGCCTAAATTATAATACACCATATTTTTTAGTATATTGTTCGGCATGCCTCTTAAGATATCCAGTACCACAAAAACTATTACAGGTTAATATTTTTTATATTAATTGTATTGTGTCAATTCTTTATTGGTATCTCTAATATTTTTATGTTGTATTATATAAAAATGAGTCCAATCTACTAATTATTTTCTAATTTTTTATTTTTTAGATTTTTGTGTCGAGACGACCGAAAAAACAAAATTTCTCGACAGCCTAGAAAATTTTCGAAATGTTATCATTATCTATATTAACATTTTTAATGTTTCCATTTAAATTAATTTCGTTATAGTCATTAAAATTACAAAATCATTTTAATTTTTTATTATTTTATTTATTTTATTATATTTTTTTTAAAGTAAATATTAATTAATATTAATAAAACTAAAAATTTTAACTAAATAAAATATAAAATTAATAGCCGTAAAACATAAAATCTCGTTTATTTTATGATGTTTGAACCATAAGCACCAGTCTGTACTCCGCACCAGAGTTCCAAAAATCAAAACCAAAAGGAGAGTGAGAGAGCTAGAAAGAGATGAAAGCCAAGAGAAAAAAATGAAGAGAATGAGAGAAAGATAAGATATAAATTAAGAATGAGAGGGGGGAATATGTATAGATTATAAAAATTTAAGTTTTTTTCAAATTTTGTAAATATTTTATGATAATTAAAGGGGAAAAATCATGACAGCTATCAGATTCTTCCCATAGCCTTTGGGGCTGACGAATCCAGCGATTAAAATTTAAAAACACAATTTTTTAAATTTTTTTTTGACCATTGGGTCGGTTCGACCGTCGAACCGACCCAATGGTCACGGATTCCATATGCTTTGACTTCTGGAATCAATCAACCGAATGACCGAAGGTTGAGCGTCAAAGTCGGGTTTAGGGTTCAATCAATCATACTTCGAACTAAAAAGTCTGAAAATCAGCTCGTGATTCAATTCGTGTCATGCAGATGAACCATGCCTTCGAGTCATGATATTGGGCCATATCTGACCCAAAACAAGGCATGGGTTACCTTGGCACAAGTCGTGCCTCAAGCCAGCCTGACATGGGCCCAAGCATGATTCTGGACCATGCCGTGCAAGGCTAGGCACGACTTTCTTTTGTTGCTACCATTTGTTTTCCATTAGGTAGCCATGGGAGAAAGAGAAACATCAATTGAATCCATAAATATAATATTATTATCGAACATATGGTTAGAAGCACCCAAGTCGATAATTCAATTGTCAGGAAGCACCTTACAAGACAATTTTCAAAAGAAAATAAAGATATTTTAGCATTGTTTATCAATTTTACCAATGTTAATCATTGTTCATCAAATTGCCCAAACAATCACATCTATCTCTAACCACAACTACCTATTGGCCAAAGGGTTGTTTCTATCTGTGTAATATTTGTATTGGCCACAAAAATGTCCATGGTAGAACCTACCACCATGCCAGAAGCGACCACTTTTCTTGCCATTTCCTTTATCATGATTGCCCCTATCTTCAGAAAACCACTAATCTAAAAATCCCACCAGTTGAAAGCACAACTCTTGCACGTGGTCACATCTTCCACAGTGCGTACAAGTCATGGTAGCCCCTAGCTAATCAAGAATCACCCCCAAGTGCCATCTCACATATCCTTCACACAGTTCAAAATTATCATAATGAATCAAAACGATGGATCTGTGGCATTGTAGATCGATGTCCCAAATATGGAGTTCACACATACCCATTAAGTCAAGTCTCTTAATTTTGTAGTAAATTGTGTTATAGAACCATTAACAAACTCAAATTTATTTTTCACCTAAAGATCATTTTTTATCTAGCAAGCCATTTTATTATAATTTTACCCTCAAAAAAAAATGTGAAATTATAATACTTGTTTGTTCAGAAAGATATAAATAAGAATTAAAAATATTATATCCTCTAATAATCTTATCTTCATCGCCCATCAAGATGAACAACATGAAATACAATAAATTAATTAATTAATTAACGCGAAAGAAGAAGAATAAAATACCCAAGAACAATGATGAAGAAAAACAACCATCCTCTGATACCATGTCAAGAATTACAAATACCTGATAAGCACCGGATCCATGCGACCTATGCAAGAAGGCGAAAAGGGAAATCACCAGCCACAGGTGATATCTTGAATTGTTAGTATCTTGTCCAGAAAAGGGACGGGCACTTATTATTGTTTCTGTGTTAATGATCAATTTAGTTTTTTCATAGTTTCTAGAAGTTATTAATATGGTGGAGAAAAAAATATATTGTGAGAGTATAGGATGGGGAAAAAAATATTACTTTTTTTGGCTGAAAAATAGTGAGGGAGGGTGGAGCAGCCTTTAAATCTGCTCCTGAAAGTGTGAATCACTGAATTGAGCATGAATGAAATCTTTCCTTTCTATAGATTACTTTACAATATTGTTCTATAATTCTATTTACCTGGTATAAAGACCTGGGATATCCCATCAATATCATTTAAAAAAAATCGGATCACCAAATATTTTACAATCGAAAAATCCAAGAGATGGAAGCCAAGTTTGAGAAAGCAAAAAAAAAAACTCTTATTTCTCTTATTATCTAGGTTTCTATATTTTTATATTTGTCTCTAATGCCTAACAAATTAAAATGCTAACGTGTGTCTTGTATTATTTGTGCATCCCTATGCTTGTGCAAGTCGCGACCATGGCATCACAACATATGAATGTCTCAGTTATAACCCTGACATTGTCACGTTGAGACATGTGGATGTCTTGACTTGTAAGTATGATGTCACAACCTATGAATATTGTGACTTTTAGCACGTGCTTGTGCCGGTTCATGTCGCAACCAAGAGAGATAGCACCACGACATATGAATGTCGTGATTCCCAAATTAAACCGTGTAATAAGTGATTCCCAAATTAAAGGTTTTGATGCAAATTCTATGTTGAAATAGTCAAACTATTGATACAACTAAAAAATCAATTTTTTATCTAAAAAATACATTTCAAACAATTAATATAACAAAATGATGCTTCATTCCGGATGAAGACAATATTAAAAACTGTTCAACCCAGAAAATTAACCAGTATTCCTTGATTGCTGAAAATTGCCATTCAGATTAAATGAAAACTGGGACAAAAAAAAAACTACAAAAACCTTGTCGGGTTCGGGTTGAGAATCCCTGTCTTGAATTGAGAAATCTGATTCCTGCCCCAAAATAATCAGATCTGGTAGTTATGCCCAATTTAACTAAATTTACCAATCTCCATCTTCTTCTTGATTGCCCTATGACCATGATATATGAAGGAATCCAGTATCCCTGATATGGAGAAAATGCCTGAGGAACCATGAACATGAATCAGTATACATGGTGCCAAATTATAACATGTCTAAATGAAACAAAAATAAAAGACACAGAAAGCTTCACAAAATCTGATTAATAATCCCAATAATCAAACAATACACAATATTCTTATATAATAATCAAATAAATTAGAATAACTTGCATGTTGGGTTCTTCTTTCGATAATAGTATAACAATAAAAAGTAAAAAATATAAATGATACAAGTATAAATCATCACACCTCAGTAAGTTGATGGGTACAAATATAGAATAACAAATTTTGAGGAAATAAAATTAAGCTGAGACATTTTTAAAATTTTTGTGAAAATATATGTTATCTACTTAGTCATTTGAATATATATTATAATAATGATTCATCCTTGAATTATTTCCTGAGAAAATGATTCAACCTCAATATGACCCGTCTAATCGTGAAACATCAACTTTAATGGCATAAGCTTAGTTATTGATCATTATAGAAAAAAATAGTCAGAAGAAAAATTGAACAATCAATCTTCCCGAGTAAATTTCAAATTTAAAATATCTGACAAATAATATTTATTATTATTTTGAACTTTGTCTATAATGTATATCATTAGTATAAGAGACATAAGATGGACCAAATACAACAATATCTTATAACTTAGCCGCAAGGAATAGTACAACATGCATGCTTAAGTAAAATTCAGGGTCAAGGGCTCGGGGCTAGGGTAAGGCGAGGGGGAGAGGGCGAGGCCCAAGACGAGCTCTAGCTCTGTCCAATCAGATTGTGCCCGAAACCTGGCCCAAGTTCCGAGGCACAGTACCTGACTGTGCTACTGGGAGGTGGCTTTGGGCCAGGCAGCCGAGTCGTGCTTAGCCCAGCATGATCCATGGCCCAAGCCTGCATGCCACAGGTCCAAGCATGAATCTAGATCGTGTTATTTAGGCCAGGCATGGCTCAATTAGGTCGTGCATCGGGTCGTGCCCGAGCTGTCCATCTCACTTGACACATCTAATTAAATCAAATAAACATTAGGGTCTGTTTAATAAACTAAAAAAATTAAGTACTAAAAAATAAATACTAAAAAAATTAAGTGCTGAATTTTATAAGTGTTAAATTTGTATTATAAAACTATTTGATAAATTACTAATAATTAAATGTTGGAAATAAATATATTATTTGATAACTGTAAATGATGAATATATAAAAATATATATTTTATATATTTATCATTATTATCATTATATTATATATTATCCAAAATAAATAAAAATTCTAATAATATTTTATTTTTCACATTAATTATTAATTATTATTTTAAAAAATTATTAAAAATATATCCATAATAAAATCATAAAATCTAAAAAATATATAAATATGTTTATAAAGTAACCAATAGAATCTAAATTTTTTAAAATTATCTAAACTATTAATATAAAAATAAAAATTAATTAATAATTAGTTGATTTATTATTTTCTCTCTTAAATTAATCATGAAAGAAAGTTAGGGTTAGGATTTATAATGGTGGAGAAATAAAAAGGAGAAGGCAGGTTCACAAACTTTAATTATAGCGTGAATGAAAAAACGAAAAATAAATTAAAAAAAAAAAAGAATAAAACAGTTACTTTTAAAAAAATTATTTATTATTTCTGCATTCAACGATAAGTATATATATGTCTACTTATTATTTTTAATGGTTTTTTATTTAAAATTTTCAATTAAGAGCTCCCTAAATTTTTTTATAAAACTCTTTAAAAAATTAAAACCATTAAAAATTTTTATTTTCAATGGTTTTAATATTTTCAATGGTTTATCAAATAGGCTCTCATCCAAAATTCAACAAATGTCATGATTTTGAACAAATAAAATTAAAAAAAATTAAAAAAAATATATGTTATATTATTTTCAAATCTCTATAAATAGAGATTAGGAATTTTAAAAATTTTATTCTAAATTTTCCTCTCTTTCTCTTTCCTCTCTGCTCTTCTATCCCATCCTTTGAAATAGTGATATTTTTTTATATTAAATTTTTATTTTATGATTTACTTTCCAACTTATTGTTTATGCTTACACATACGACACATATGATAATGTGGCTATACAACTTGCCTCAAGATTAAATTTTAGAAGTTGTACAAATTCTACAATAAAGTAGCAATGTATTTTTTTTGGTTTTTTTCATTTTTGTAAATTTTAAATTATTAAATTTTATAATTTAGTTAATAAATATAAATAATTAAAAAAATATCACATAGTAAATTTAATAATATTAAATATGAAATTAACATAAATATAGATAATAATGATAACTTTATCAAAAGATCCAAAGCTAAAATAATTTTTTTTTAATGATATTGACCTATTTATGACCTAAAAAACAAAAAATAATACTATCATTAGTAATATGAAGACACATTAAAATAAAAGATATATAGATATAAAAATATGCATGAAACTGATCACTTAAAAGAAGTATGACAATTAATATATCAAAGAACATGATATAATAGATCTAAGACAAATTCTACTTAATAATGAGATCTTTCAAATTAGATATGATTCAATTTTGTTGATCCCTTCAAATGGGCTAGGTCATTTGAAACCTCTAAGTAGTTAATATTATACAGACATACTTTCAGTCTACTTATCATAGAACTCTTAGGTCCACAAGTAAAAATTACATAATAAAATTTTATAAGTTAGGACTAGGCAGGATATATTAATAATTAACAAATTTAAAAAATTTAGAAAAATTATGTCCGTGATATTTGACATATGGATTAGTCACGAAAATATATTATTTGTATGTCTCACTGCCTACTATATATAATCAAAATAAAAATTTAATAAAAAATTTTAGAATTTCTTGAGAATCTAAATTCTCATAATAATTCTATCATATATGAGTATATGATGCAGATTTTTATGGAAGATAAAATTCAAATAATATATTTAGTATAATTTTTGATAATATTTCTAATAATAAAATAATTATTTATATGTTTATTAAAATTATTAAAGATAGGTTATTAGGTAAGATATTACATGTTAAATGCAAGTATCATGTAATTAATCTGATAGCACAGTCAAGAATAAAAATTATTTATCACTCATTAAAAAGAATAAAAAATTCATTAAAATATATTTAGACATCTAGCAAATAAAAAAAATTTAGCAGTCTATCATTGTCACCGGGCCTAAAAAATCTAAATAGATATGAGACATTATTGAAATTATACCTATCTTATGTTAAAATTATGTGTCAGTTACTAACATGTAATATTCAACTATGTTAATAATAAAAATAATAAACTTATTATTAACAATTTAGACTGTGATATTAAAATTTTTTTTATAAAATTTTAAAAATTTTAAGACATAATAAACATTTATTCATCTGTGTACACTCTCACGGCTAGCATTACACTTAGATGTATATAATTTATTAATAACATGTCTAGCAAATTTATAAGTAATCTTGTATTTAGTATCATAGCTATTGAGATAAAAATTAAATATTTAAAATACTAATATTTCATTCCAATTTTATATTATTTGATTGCACATGCATATCCACATACATTAAAGTGAAAAGATAAAAAATATTTTGATATAAAAATCCACATACATGAACCTTACACTAACATGAATGGTTTATTCAAAAATAATTAACTAACTTATTTATATATTATGACACTAGGTATTATAAATTTAATTGTGCTCCGAGTACAAACATAGATATCATTATCAAAGATGATTTCTTTATATAGTTAGCCAAAAAATAATAATAGGGTGATTCATCCAATAAAAGCAAGTTATCTAGATACTTAAATACTATTTACTATTTCACTCAATCACATGATGATAATTAAAAATTAGATATTTTACTATAGTGAAAATCATATGAATTCAATTATCTCATATTCTCTAAGATAATGAGTGATCTATTGACTCCTCCTGTGTCTAGGATAACATCTAAGTCTACTTTTTTATGACAATCAATATTATTTTAGATAAGAAATCAAGATTACGACTAGATATCATAAAAACATGTGCATGCATGAAATACTAGAAATATTGCAGATTAAATATTCATAATAAGATACAAGAGATAATAATGATTGATAATTCATGGAATAGAGATTAAGGATATTGAGGATATTAGTAACATCTTCAGATACATTTATGATGTTGATCTACATTAGCATCAACACTATCATACCAGAGACAATGATTGATATTTATTGATTTATGTGATAGTAATATTATGTTAGTGCCGATTTTTTTGTCATTTTTTTATTTTATTATGATTTATACATTATTGATATATTTGATTGCATTTATTATCATCTTTTTTTGTTAGTTTTTTTTATTATGATTTATAGATTCATCACATGTTACTTTCATTTTATTATTGAAATATAATATATTTTTTATTTTTTATTTGAACCAAACAAAATATGATATCAAGATCATGATACGTGAATGTGGATTGCAGAAACAAAATACTAAAACATCATTTTTTTTATTTATTTGTATTTTCTTAATTTTTTTAAGTTTAATATTTATATTTTTTTTTAATACTTAATGAATAACAAATAACAATTAAAAAATAAAATTTTTAAAAAATTTAATATTTTATTCAAATTAAAAATTTCTACCCAAATAGCCAAACACAAAAAAAATGATTTAATTTGTGCTAGCACAAACCGGCCAAATATTTGCGAGCCAACCGTGTAGGGTTGCTATTATGGTTATCATGACGTTCCGAGCACGACATTGCGATATGGCCATGCCTCGCTAAAATGGATCGTGTCAGCACAGCATAGCCCGGTTGACACCTCTAACATAGAATATCTAATAAATGAATCCAGCAATAAGGGTTCTCCATTCTCATCAGGCATCAAGTGAGTCTCCCATTTATTCTTCTCTATCCACTTGATGGAAGCAAAGATATAAAATCCACTCTTGCACTTTGTCAAAAACTCCATCAAGAGGAAGTCAACGAGCATCATCACTAACAAGAATGATTCGATTACTAGAAGTTACAAACTTCTCTGCAACTTCAGCATGCATCACCCATGGTTTTACATCAATAATACCAATGTCTGAATTCTCTCGGCCAACCAATTTGAAAATTAATTTTATCCCAAAGACATGCAAGAAATTCTTCATACTATAGTACAAATTCTTCATGCATCACATAATGATCAACAATAGCCCCCCTGGCTTGGGTATTGTAAATAAAGAATATTCCAGATCTCTTATGAAGCAAGAAGTATTGACCAATTTCACGGCTACAAAAATGTAAACTAACTAGCTTTTGAATATCTTTTTCTTCTTGGAACTCTATTCCGACTAGCTTCCTGACAGTGTTTGTGGAACGATCAGCAGCAAAAAAAATCTAGCAGCAAAATAAATCTTGCAGCAAAAATTTCTGTCTGCATGCTTCCCATTAATAAGTTGAGTAGCTGTCACAGTGATGGATGCACCTGTCACATTGATAGAGACACACTCATGCCCCATTAACAATTCCCTTCCACCAATGGCATTATATGAAGAGCTTGCACATCTTCATTTTTGCCTGTTGTGAAGCCAATATCTTCCAATATCTTAAGTGACAATCAAATTTCTGTGTTGAGAAAAGTATGAAGCAGATGCTGGGCTTACTTGATCACTGACCCAAAGATTTGACCAGTGAGAAAAGTACAATATATGAATTTCTCCACAAATCAATGGGTGGTTGTAACCTTTGCATATCTTTGAAGAAGCCATCCAACTTCTGAAAGACATCCATTAATCTTGTGTGAATAAACTCTGCTTCTCTAATAAAACAGACTTAGATGTTGCTAACAGGAGTCAGTAATGGTATTTGAGTTATTTATGAAGCTGTCTGACACAGCAAACAAACTGAACCATTTGAGTCAGTAATTGTCATTTAACATCTCTGAGAAGATAGTTTCAGTTGCACTTAGAGGCGATAGTCTCTGAAACAATGGTGTACAATTAGGATTTATGTGAAACCCCAATTTTCCAAATTACACAATTGAGGCCCCTACTACCACGCTAATTGCTGCACCTTCTTTCGCACCTTCTACCATACACAACAACACATTTTGACATGCACAACTACACACATTACCTATTGTCGCCATAATTACGGCAACAATGCCACCTGCTACAGAATCAAAGCATGGAGATCAAAGCCTAGGCTTTTTTCATCACTGTTTGTCGGCCACAGTAAATGTGCAACAAGAAGGGTTGGTGCAGAACAAATATACCTTCTCTTTAAGGTTTGTGGCCCTTATCCTCACACACACACCCAATAATTTATTTTTCCTAAAATATTGAATTTGATACTATGCTAAACTTCAAGTCACATCAACATAAACTCAATAATCTCAAAAAGCAATATCTTTATATAATGAATCAATGAATTGGGGGCCAACATTTTAGGTGCTCCTATCAATAATAACAAAAAAACAATAAAAAACACAAAGGATACAACTGTAAAATTCAACAATATCTTTATCAATGCATTGATTTTCTACGAACAATGTTTTTATGCAATCACACTAGAAGTTGCCTCTCAAAAAAAAAACCAGATAACTCTTTGTCAAAGCCTGAACTTTAAACCCTAAACATTAAACCTTGAAGAAACATTCATTACCTCCTACTATGGCACAAACATTGGTCAGAAAGTGCAAGAAAGATACATGCTCTTCTGAGAAATTTACCTGCGACGAAGTTCATTATAAGTAATAAATAAGCAGTGTGACAGTCAACAATTGAGAAAGAATACAAGTAGAGAGAGTGGAACCCACCTTTATTGGAGAAAGGTCATAAAAGAAGAAGACTCCTGGTATGAACTGACCCCCAGTTTCTCCATTTCTAAAGTGTTCAGTCACAGAAAACTGAAAAAGAATGATTTGCAAAGCTAGCTCAGCACAAAGAAACTAATTCCCATCAGCCCCAAAGCTTGTTAATTCTAAAAGACCTGGTTCGACTGGATGGCAACCCCATTAACATCTGTATAGACTGTAGGAACAACCTGAGACAAGCATGCACTACCATTAGTAGTAGCATAGACACGCATTGTTATTGACATACACATTTTGCCACTACTAATTGATCAATGCATCTTGTCTATGCATGCACTGCCATTAGTAGTAGCAAAATGTATATGTCAATTATATACAAGAACAAAAAACTATGTATACATGCGGGAAATGAATTTAGAACCTTGAGAAAATACTGGTACATTCCAATCTGAGACTCCTGTGTCCAGTGAATGCTTAAGATTGGCAAAAAAAAAAAAAAAAAAATCAATTGAATTGGACAATTGTTAAACAAGATAAAATGAATGAGACAGATATATCAACTACATACAACAACAACAGCAATATTACCTATCAAGAGGATTCACAACACCTGGGAAGTATTCTCCAAACGCGAGCTTATTAATTTTATGACTTAACTGAACATGCACATTTCACAAATGAATCAGACTTAAGATGAACGGACAAGGCAAAAGCAACACCATGTCTTACATTAAAATTTTCCTTGTGAAACATAAGAATATCATGTACGTGGACACTTGATTGATGAAAACTCTTCCCTGGTGCAAAATGGAAATTTCCAGCTACTTTATTAACTTCTAAGAATCCATGAATATTGCACCCTTCGCCTTCCTCATCTTTTATTTTTTGCAGAAAGCCTTCTCTTTTGCACTGATTTGATGCATATCACATGAAACAAGAAATACAGGTAAGATATGAAGTGGTAAATTGATAATTAGTGCATCACATGAAGTACTAAATTGACATTCTTCATCATCATGTGAGATGGAGCTAAGGAGAAATATGAAAATCAAATAGCAGCAATTATAATAAAACCAATGGAAACCTTCCTTAATAAATTTTCATGTAAAGTTTAGTTAAGCAAAATATAAATGTGAACAAAAAAACAGTCCGCAATCACCATGAATCGCAAATCATCAATCACTCTATTCCTGACAAAATTCAGACTTGTCTAGATGTAGCAGCAGTTCAACAGTCAACGCTCCAAATTAGAAGAATATTTGTGGGAACCAAGCTCCAACATTTTTACCCAAAATAAAATCACTAATTCTTACTTTTGGTGACCACCTTATTTGATTAAAGAGGAAAAAAAAGTCTATAAATAGAGGCACCTCATTTTTAGATTTTTAGATACAATACAGAGAGAGAGAGAGAGAGAAAGTTGAGAGAAAAATTCTCGAGGTATAATTTGGTGATAATTTTGGGGGAATGGTTTTCATTGATAAAAAAAATGCTTCTTTTAGCATAGAGAAAAGACTGCAATAGCTCCTTGAACATAAAGATTTTCCCAAACCATATAAAATACTTGTGCCAATTTTATTTTTGTGTGCATATTTTATCCTCTCCTCTCATTAATTAATATCATAGGTTTCTTTCTCTACTATATCAATTGATATAGGAGGGATTGGTTTGAGTGAGAACTATAAAGGCTTCCATACATAAAAATATGACATAACAACGAAAACAATAAAAATATGTGGATGTGATTTTAAATGGTAACACTTTCATCAAACCAATACATACAAGTATAAAATATCAAACAAACAAAAATCTAAAATATTTTTATGACATTCATAAAATGGTTATTCTACTGTTTGAATAATGTTGAATAAATCATCACATTCATGATTTTCGCTCAGAGGAAGAAATAATTCACTTGTATGTATTTCATCCATTGGTGAAATATCAAATTCAAGGTTATATATCTCACTATCTGACTATCAGAAAGAATAATAATGTAACAAACAAATGAATACTTAATTTTTTCAAATATATGTCCAATCCAAAGTATTCAATATGTAATAGTTATCATAGCTTTAAAGTTGGAGGTTTACTTTTTATCTTATTTTTGTCTATTATTAAACATGTCTCATTTTTTTCTAGAAATTAAAACTGCCTTCAAGAAAAGTATACAAATCTATTACACCTATTGGAGGTTTAATTTTTCAGGATGTAAGATTACATCTAACAAAAATACAAAAATCAATTACACACTTATTATTGATGCAAATTGGTGTTCAACTTGAATTTGATTATTCAACTAACTATATTATATAAATTTATTCAAATACATCAATATATAAAGAAATACATAACAATAAATTTATTGGGGAAAAATTAAAAAAAAACTAATATAACTAACTACATATATTATATATGAACGTATAATATTGAGATAATAAATCTACCATACAATTATATTGTAAGTACTTGAGTAGCTAGATATATCACATCAAAAATAAAATCAATATATATATATATATAAATAAAAGCATGTACAAAAATACATCCCAAAACCCCTTCTTAACCAGAGTATCATCCTAGTACACAAAGAACAATATTATCCTACCATATAGGCTCTCATTGAAGAATTTTTTAGTTCCTTCTAGAGATGAGGAGCTTTTAAGTTTTGGAAGTAAAGATGTCTGAGGAGGACATTAAGAGCTCGTTTGATAAAACTGAAAAAATTAAATACTGAAAAATAAGTACTAAAAAATTAATGCTGAATTTTATAAGTATTGAATTTGCATTGAAAAATTATTTGATAAATTACTGTTAATTGAATGTTGAATATAAATATATTGTTTGATAAATTTAAATGTTGAATACTGAAAATGATGTATTTTACATATTTACTTTTATTATCATTGTGTTACATATTATCCAAAATAAATAAAATTTCTAATGAAATTTTTTTTCACTACAATTATTAATTATTAAAAATAATAAAATCCATAAAGAATATCCATAAATAAATTATAAATCCAAAAAAATAAAAATATTTAAAAAATAACTAATAAAATACTCTTTAAAACTATCTAAATTTTTAATATAAAAACAAAAATTAATTAACAACTAGTTGATTTGTTATTTTCTCTCTTAAATTAATCATAAAAAAAAATTAGGGTTAGAATTTGTGGTGGCAAAGAAAGAAAGAAAAGAAGAGAGATTCACAAACTAAATGATAATTTAGTTTGTGGAGTAGGTTATCCTTGTTTCAATCATATATTTATAATTATTACAAGAAACATACCTCAAGGCGAGCTTTGTCAATGGCCTTCTCACATTATCCTTCTAATCTAAATGGATGCAAGAAAGAAAACATTGCTATAATAAAATAACATTATCCAAACATAAATCTTTCTTTTTAAAATAAAAATCAAAAATTTAATATTTCAATTAAATTGGCCCTTTAGTTTCTTTTGTATTAAACACACACACACACATATAATCAAAATCAATTTAATATAAATCAATTAATTTGATGTAATATTAAATCAAATTATTAAATTATAATTAAATTAATTATAATTAATTATTTTTAATTAATTAATTAATTAAGAAATAAATCTGAGACTTAAAAAAGAAATATGTTACATATCTAACACTAATCATTGAAAATTTGTTAAAAAACAAATTTTAATTTTAAAACAAAATTATAATTTCAACCTACAACATTAATGAACTTAAAAAACATTAATGAGCTGAAAATTAGTCGCATGAATGAGAGATTAAAAAAGAAATAAAAAAAATAAAATGATAATTTTTTAAAAAAAAATTTGTTAAAAATTTTCAACATTCAACATTAATTAGGTATCTACCTACTTAAAATTTTAAATGAATTTTCACTTAAAATTTTTAATTTTCAACTCGTAACATTTTTTTATCAAACATACTTAAAATTTCAAACCATTGAAAATTTTAATTTTCAATGGTTTGAAGATTTTAAGTACGTTATCAAACAGTCATTAAGTAAACTACCAAATCTGTGACTTCAAATTGAGCTTTGGGGATCTAGGTCAAGAATAATTTTACAATTAAAATATGTTACATATCTAACACTAATCTTTTAGATCTTATAGATATGTGTTATAACTTTAAAAATATGTTCATTGTTAACTTGAAACTATAAAAAAAGAATAAGAAAAAAAATAATAAAAACGAATGAAATTCAAAGATATCAACATAAATTAGAAGATGAATTTGTTATAGCTTGACGATGGACTTCATAGTGAATCAGATTGATCTTTGTAAAAGATAAAGTGAAAAGAGAGAGTAAAAAGAGAAAAATTTTCGTTATTGAAAAATGAATGAAAGAAAACTAAACAAAAAGATCTTCTGTTCAATTAACAACTATTACATTTATTACAAAACAATGAAAAGAAATAAATAGAATAAAAAAAGAAATAAACATAAACAAAAGAAATGTGACTGTCACATGCAAACATACGCACGTGTCCAACTATTTATTAAATCAAATACAAAATTATTACATTAACTATAATAGTTTACTTGAGATGATTACCTTCTCATTTGATTTAATCCTTATAATTAATATCCATATACAACTAATTGCATATCTTTTTGAAATTCTAGATACTAGTTTTCAAGTGTCATTAAAATTGATGACATGTATCTCTTATATCATGATCTGACATTATCTTGATTTGAGATAATTTTCATAAATAAAAACTTGTATCCTATTAGCTTCCAAGAAAGTAGCAAATGAAATTAAAAAAGAACAAGACTAAAGTAAAATAAAACTTGTAAA
This sequence comes from Sapria himalayana, assembly GCA_029783825.1. Lineage (NCBI taxonomy): Eukaryota > Viridiplantae > Streptophyta > Magnoliopsida > Malpighiales > Rafflesiaceae > Sapria > Sapria himalayana. Next base: position 406,569 of record JAREIK010003224.1, read on the forward strand.
ATTAGTTTTTTAGTACAATTTAGACATCACTTCTAAAAAGCAATTAGAAGTTATGGATCAGAGGATTTGACTATAGGTTCATGCACGTCATTGATAGACTTACCTTTGGTCTGAATAAGTAGAGTACATCTCCTCATTCAATAGACTCTAGGTTCTGGATGGTTAGGTCTCCAAGTTTCTGATTCAACATGAACCTATACTAGGAATAATTCATGAACTACTATGTTATGTTGGCCTGAAGTAAATCTCTCTCTTAAGAATTAATACGATATATTTGTTGGTAGATATAACAACTTCATAAGAGTGATATAATATTATGTGCCTAGTTCAAAAGTTGATGACAAGTAACTTTTTTGACTAATTGATGGTCATTTGAGATAACTTATGAAAGAAAAAGTAATAGATTTAGATATAATTTTAGAACTTATACTTTTCATTGATTTATTAAAAAATAAAGATCAAAGTTTTTTTTGTTAGATTTGACAAATATAAAATAAAAAAATAATAATACTCAGTAATAAATAATATATAATTCACACATTTATAAGACAAGCAAATATGATCTCCACGAGTCGAGGCTCCCTTTAAAAAGAGAAAAAAATATATAAAAGTGTATAAAAACCATTATACCCCATTAAGGTAGCATATACAATTTCATCACGCCCATCTTAGGAAAAAAAAAAGTAAGCTGAGGCACTTCAAGGCCTTTTTAAAAATTTTTTTTGTTGTTTTTTTATTAAATTTATGTTATAATAATAATTTTATCCTAAATTTTCTCATCAGTATATCTTATTTCCTCATAAAACATCAAAATAAAAATAATATATCTCATTGTCTGATTATCACAATAAATAATAATAATAAAAGTGGCATGCCGATCAAATGCCATATTAATACTTCATTACTAACAAATATATTAATAGGAACTTTTATTCAAAGTATTATTAAATATAATACAAAAATTTTATGTTAACATCTTTTTAACAAAAATCTTTGTAATACAATCTGATATATCACAGGATCATCTTGAGAATAAAAATCTCAAAAAATTCAAAATTATCCTATTAAATTTTTATTTTAAATCTACTTGGAGAGCAATGAGACATACAAATGATACATTATCATGATTAATTTATATGTAGAACATCACAAACACAACTCCATTAATGTTGTATTCCCAGAAAAGTTTTCAAATTAATAAAATATCTAACCCTAACAGCCATTTATGAATCTTACATCCACAACTACTCTATATTGTGACATTTAGATAGTGAAGGATAAAATTTATAATTTGATATTTCATATGTGAACAAAATATAAAAATAAATTATTTTTTTATCAAACAAAAATATTCATGATTAGACTATTACTATAACTTATATTTATATTATAAATCAAATAGTTAGCAGCTTCACAAAAATCCCAAAAAACATTTGCTTTATATTCTCTCTAGTAAGCATATTATTCTAGATATTTATGCATTTGCTTAAAATAAAATGGTAAAGTTTACTAATATTGTGGCTTCAATTTTTTTGTTATTTATTTTTTAAATTTTATAAATGAGAATATTCAACATGTGAATCATCCCAATCCAATACTAGTATAATATATTTTGATTTTCATGGTACATATGTTGTTGAACTTTGCTATTTAGATTAATTAAATTGTTTGGTTTAATTCTTTATGTTATAAATTATTTGCTTTGATTCTAAATATCATTTCTGATTGAAAATAAAATTTTCTGCAAATGTTGTATGTTGCCCAATTTGAACATCATTATCATTATCAATTCATCATTATCAAACTTCATTAGTTTTGATATATAATATGATTTTCTCACAAATTTGCACTTTAACCAAATTTTCATGTCTCATCTCGCTTTAGTAAAGGTATATTAAAAAACTAAAATATAGCATGAACCCCATGCTCCACATAAAAGGGCAAGGTGCACTCATCATAAGTATCTCCTCATTAGCTGAACTTAAATTCTGAGGAACATCAAATGGAAACAAGTTAAAACAAAATGACACACCTGATCAATCAAATCTAGATTAGTGACTGCCCAACCTTTCTTCTGATATGCTTCACGAACATCTTCACAGGAATTACAACAATCCTCATCAGACTTTCACCAGATAAGATAAGAGAGTATTAGTCCAACAAAGAAAATAAACAGAAATTATTCTATAAATTACAAGTACAGTTTACATGTACAACATCTCGCCCACAAAAATAAGCTATGATATTGACAAATCATGTTACACTCTAATCACAATCAAATGATGCAGAAAACATAAGAAACTCAGTATACCTAACAATGCATTTTACAATGAGATGGTATTATAGACATGTAGCTGAAATTTTTTTAACAAAAACAATCCAAGTTGTATAGAAAAGATGCTTCTTGAGTTCATGTTAACCAAACAGGATTCGCTGGGATCATCACTGCAGTGTCACATATTATCAAATGTTTTTCACTAATGATGAGAACTGCATTCCATTGGTGCTTACGTAAGCGTTAGTGCCTCGAACATTCTAATAGTTCAGTATTTTGTATTGTGTATCACTTTTTTATAATTTTTCTTTTTTATATCCATGGAATAAAAAATATTAAGCCAGCCAAATCAAGCATAAATAGAAAACTCAATCAAATAAAATATATAAGCAAGACATTCATATATTGTAATGGCAAATTAAAGTAGCTCACATATTGGATGTTCTCATCCATGATAGAATAAAACATAAATAATGAAAAAAATAAATTATACGCTCTAACACCCACTTAATCTGATAAGTAAAAACTAAGAAATCAAGTTCAGAAGAAAAAAAATATAAATTAAGTATTTTAAAAACTTTTGTAAGAATATCTACTGACTAAACTACTATAAAAACATAAATTATAGCAATAATTATATCCTTAATCATCTCCATGAAAAATAAATTGTCAACCTATATATGATTTATATGATCATGAAATACTAAATTATAAGCCATATGGCTCAATGTTTGATTGTCATAAACAAAAATGATGAGAGAAGAAAATAAAAGCATGATCTCAAAAAATGGGATAATTTATCTCCTTGAAAAGAAGTCAGACATAAAGTATATTAAAAAAATTTATCATCATCATCATGAACTTTATTCATGAACTATATCTCAAAAGAATTATGTCTATCTTTGTATTATAGTACAAAAACTCTATCTTTGTACTATAAGTCTTTATGATCTCTAAAATGTATCTTATGTCCCGTAGAATTTTTCCTAATCACAAATGTGTGTAAATAGTTGTCAAAGTGAATTTGCCAAAGATAATCTAGAAAATAACTAAATAAACTAATTGTATAAATAATATCTAACATGATAATTATTAAGTAGTTAATCTACTCGACAAGAAATTTGTATGCAAAAAATTGTATATGACACTAAATCTGTATCTAGTTCAATCAAAATATCTACTGGGGTACAATACAAAAGGCTAACTTATATAAGTATATCAATCATATATTTCATATTTATCAAAACATTATCTCTTTTGAAATAAGTTATCATCATCCCATAAAAGTATTTGATTCTCACAAAATTTTTAATTTTAAACAGCATCTTAAAGTACTCCTTGAATTGTGTGATTCTCATCTTGATATCTCACATAATAAAAACATTATTCACATACACAATAAGCAAACTCATCATGCCATATAAACTATAATAGCACATTCAATGGATAGCTTCCTTTAGTAGGTTAAGGCAATCATTCGTTCAACAAAAGATGGCACTTGATAATTTGAGTGTGTGTTAAGTAAAGGTAGATAGGGTAATGAAGTAGAATTTAAGAGGGGAATAGAGTGTTTCTCACTCCCATTGTGACTTATACTCGATGGGATTTCCAAGCATGTCTGACACTGAAAGAGGAAAATGGTAGGGAGGCTTCACACCATCGGTGTGACTTCTTTTATCTTTGATATTGATTTTAAACATTACACTAGACTTATATAACCAAAAAAAAATGAAAGAAGATGAGGGTACATATGGTCAATCAAATGGTAATGTTGGGTTGACCCAAAAAAACAAAACAAATAAATAAATAAATAAAAACAAAATGCCCTGTTAAAAAATTTTAGTTTATCACCATATGTGGGCTTCCCACAATATATTCCTCTAAGGCTTTATATTTGACTTTGAAACTCAATGACAAGAACTAGATGGTATCATCACTAATATATATAACAAAAAAGGATATTCTCAAAAAAGATATTTTTCTCATCTAGTTGGTATATTCGCCATTTGTGAGTTACAACCAATAAAATATTTATTTATTTGTAAGTTATGTTGGCCACTAGAAAATACATATCTTGGTTGTTGAGGTTTTTTAGTCTATAAATTTATTTTATTTTATTTTTTTTGATTATTTATTTTTGTTTATTTATTTTTAAAATGTTAGGATTGGGAACACCCGACATATGAATTGTCCCATATGAAATATTACTGTCATGCCATGTCTGACAAGACATAAGATGAGCTTTAGTGTCGGGTCGTGCCAGCACAAAATCAATGAGACAACTCATAACAACCCGATTGACTTGCAATATGACACTTCCATGTTGGGTCATGTCAAGTCAATTCCGAGTGATGCCGGATCATGCCAATTATGGGCGGCATAAATACTCAATTAAAATTTTTTGAAATTTTAATTTTATATTTATTAAAAAAATAACATATCAAAATAATATAATTACAAAAATAATACATTATAAATTCAATTAAATCAAATCATTAATTAAAATAAATATTTTAGATTCTGTTCAACTCAAAATATTGCATGTAAAAAAATATAATACATATGATAAGCTGAAATAGAAATAATAAAATATATATCATTATTGCATAAGTCATCAATTTATGTCTATAATATTATAGTATAGATACAGATTAGCATTGTCATATATTATTCTGTAGATAATACTAGTAATAACCTCAATATCTTCAATGTCCCAAGACATCATCTTACAGTAACTCTTTCATTTTATTTTGAATGTCTAAACTTGAATCTTCCTAATATCTTAAACATGCAAGTGTTTTTATGATATATAATCACAATGATGATCTACTATCTAAAATAATATTGATATTCACAAAAAAATAAAATTCGATATTATGCTAAATATCAAAAAAGTCATTAAATTATATATCATCTAAAATAGTACAGAGTAGGTAAATTCATATAATTTTTACTAATTCAAAATAAATAAATTCTTATTATAATCATATAATATAATAGAATAATAAATATAATCATTATTTAGATACTAAGACAGCTCATATCTTAAGTTTGTTACTCTCATTATTAACATAATTACATATCATGTATTAGAAACTAACAATCCATTTAAATTTTATTTTTTTAAGTCCACTGAAAAATAGATTGTTAACCTCTTTTTGCTTGCTAAGCATTCTAAAATATTTTAGTAAATTTTTTATTTTTTTTATTATGAAAAAAATAACTTTTATTCTAAGTTATGTTGGGTTAATTACTTAACACATATACCTAACACAAAAATTTTCACATAATAACTCCTCTCTAATGATTGTGACACCCATATTAATAATGATATCATTATTCGAAATATTATCGAATGTAATAATAATAATAATAAATTTTTAATGACATATTCCATAAATATTCTCATCATACACTTATATATAACATGATCGTAATGAAAAAAAAAATCTCAGAAATTTTTATATTTTTTTATTAAGTTTTCACTTAGAATCTATATATTAAATAATGAGGAATACAAATGATATATCATGACTAGTCAATATATCAAAAATCACAAATATCACTCTAACATATTTTCTAAAATCATTTATTATGTTATTTTTACTAGTTGACCTAGAAATTCTAATTGACCTAAGCATACGAATAATTCCCGTGCTGTGTCTGGTACAGCACATTAATCATATTGTGTCGTGTCTTGCATGACATGGTCGCATGTTAGTGCCTAGCAAAAACAAATCATGTCGACACAGCATAGCCTGATTGACACCTCTGGGTAGAGCAGAGAAGATGAGAGAGAAAAAATCAAAAAGAAATTAGAAAACACAAATTAAAAAATGAGAAGAATGAAGAGAGAAGATGAGAGACAATATATTTAATAAATATCATAAAATCGATGTTCTATATTTATAAAAAATTTATATTAAAATAATATTTTTTTATTTGTTTATATTTTTTGTATAATTAAAATAAGCAAAAAAATGATAAATGTCAAATTTTTACAGTATAGCCGTCGAAATGAAATCCGATAACAACAAAAAGAATTTTTTTTTTTAGAAACATCAAAAGTGACATGCACAATATGTCACTTTATTTATTAGGACAAATTACGTAAATATAACAGGCAGCTTCATTGGCAAATGACTAGGTTTTTCTTCAAAAAACTGACCATAACCCATGATCCATAACTCGTACCCAGCACTACCTCACTCTGCTTGTGGACCATGCTAATATGCCAAACAAGCAAGCCATGCATGATCCACCATAAGAAACAATTGGCCCTAGGACCAACACAACACGAACCATGCCATGGATTGTGTCGTGTCAAGCATGGCACAACTATTTTGAGTAGTGCATCATGCAGTGTCTGGGCCAACTAGCCCACTTAACACCTATATGTGCAAGTGGTAGCCCTTAGACAATAGATACTAAGACGAGGGCAACCCACATATAGTGTGGTCTACTTCATAATATAATAAAAAAGAATAAACAAACAAAAAGAAACAAATTATAAACTATAACAAGCAAGTTGTAAATTATACAAGCCCATCAAGCTAATATGTTAATATCCAAAATATCAAGTTTAGAAAATACATAAAAAATAAGACTTCCCCAAACCCTTTATAAAAATATCGATTGATTGATTTATTTATTATTGGAACATAAAATGCATTAATAGTTTAAATTTTAATTTTCTCCTTGAAAGAGAATCAATTTGCAATTATGTGTTTTGTCCATTTATGAAATATCAGATTAAACATTATATGTATTATTGTTAACTAACAAATTAAAAGATAGTCGGAGAAATAAGTGAATATATGATATTCTAAAAAAATATTTAATGCAAAGTATCTCACAATAACTAACACCATGAATTTAAATTCTATATTTATAATGGACCTAAAAATAATAATATATCATTAATTTTTTGAAAAGATAAGAATATCTCAAAGAAAAATATAAAACATATTTATCTCCTCTCGGCATAAGATGGTAACCAACTCATTTAAATATTCAGCTAATTATAAGTTTTCGTGATAATGAAAAAAAACTCTATATATAGATATTTCTTAGCATACCTCGGCATATAAAAAACTATGTAAAAATAAACCTAACAATTAACATCAAGAATCTAATAAATGACTAATCACACTAATAGTAAAAGCTATATCTAATCTGATTATAATAAAATATTTAATTTTTAATATGATTTTCATCTATAAATCAAGTAAAAGTAAATGTCACAAAATAATAATTAATATCTAGATCAAACAAAATATTTATTTGAATATCACCCAAAAGATCAATATTTATAAAAGTATCAACCATATTAATTGAATTACTAGTTCTCATTTCTTATTAGAGTAAATAATATTTATCTCTTTCAAAATGATCCAGTGTCATTTTGGGTGAGATAATATTAGAGTACTAGTTAGAAAATACTTTAGTATCATTAAGATAAGAAAAAAAAATAAAAAAAAATATGTAAATATGATAAAACCTATGGAATAGAATCTTCAGTACAACTCATTTATTTTAACAGAAGAGCGACCAAAAAATCAATATTAGAAAAGCTGGTAGTATGATCATTTGTCTACTCGAAAGATTCTTTCCTTCTTAACAAATTGCATATGTATTCTTCTCCTAATATAGATTATATGTCCCAAGGTGGTTGAGTCTCCCAGTCAGATTCATCTCAAGTCAGAGCTGAAGTAGGCTCATGATCTACCTGTCGTTTGGACATGAGACTCTCACAAAAAAAGCTTCCTCTCTCTTTACAATCAACTTAATTTGTACTATTGATATGTATAATGATTTCATATGAACATCATTTAAGTATGGAGTAGCAAATTCTAACACAAAGGATGAAGCCTCTCTCTCCTGATTAGAGACCCATGTAAAATGAAAGAGTTAGATAAAATAATATGTCCAATTATATCTTTTTGTAAAACCTACTCTCACTAGACTCGTTAAAGAACGAGGTCTACTAAAAAAGAGTAAAACTAGTACACAATAGTATTTAATTAGATTCTATTGAATATTAAGATTCATATCCTTTTTGGATATTGGAGTAACCAAAAAAACCATGTTTTAATACCCTAGATGTCATTTATAGTGAACTGATAAAAAATCATGGACAAAAAAATTACTCTCAAAAAAATTAGGAAACAACATGTACTATAAAAACATAAGATAAAAAAATAACATAATAAAATATTCGGATAATGAGAAATTCGAGGTGAACATTATATCTCTCAAAAAATATTTGAGAATATTCCTAACAAAGAAAATGATCAAGATATCTCAATCATATTTATTTTTATTTTTATAATTATATTATGTGGTAGTGTGCTCACACAAGAAGTCTAGTTTATTTTTAATTGAAATTATACAACAAGTAATATAAGTTATTATAACTCCTAATATAGTTATGTTTTTATTTAATTAATTATTTTTTTTTATTGAGATGACAAAAATAGAATAAAAAATGATTTTAAAAAAATTATGATTAAAAAAAAATAACCAAGTAAAGTGCATACACCTGAATATATCTAATTGAATAGATTTTGATAACACGAGTCTAATGGGCAAGATAAAAATTTCAAATATATTCTTCTAATTAACATGTTTTACACTCTAGCATAGATACAACTCTAAAACTACGATTCAACATTCTCAATCTGGTCAAACATGAGTGACCAAGTCAAAAATAAAAAATATAAATCATCATTACTCAAACATTTAGTGAAATATCATATCATGAAAATAAAAACATACAGTCCGACATATGTAGTCTCAAAAAAGTCTTAATTAAAATTTTTTAAAATAAAAAAAAATAACATATGTAGAAGAAGAAATAAAACTAAAGTTAAATTTACTAGAAAAATAACTCAGCAAAAAAAAAATCAAATATGTAATCATAAATAAACAAAATATGTAATACATGTAAAAAAACTAAATATGATTATAATCAATTGTTTTGGATAGTTTATCATTGGTTATTAGAACATTCAATGAACATGAAAAAAATTTAAGAAAAGAAGTTAACTGTAATATTATTGTTGGATCATATCCCAAAGTATGAAGTAAGAAAATAATTTTCAAAAACAAGAAGATTATGATAGTCAACTTATTATTGTCAGCACTTATCGTGTATAATATTTCCTTGGAAAGAAATTTTGTGTATTCTTCTCTGGAAAATCATGGTGAAAGAATTTTGTGGGAAAGCTCGGATGATTACAATAGTCAACTTATTATTATCAATACATGTAGTGCTCTTGAATTCCTCTCTAAAAATAAGTATCATTTCATTTCTATGATATATCCTTTTTCCATACAATATGTGCATGAAAAAAAAAAGAATCTTTCACGTTTGCATTCTACCATCATATCAATGTTCTAATGATTGATACCAAATGCACACCTTCACTACACCATGGTGCACCTTAATTGCTCCCACTATGCACCTTTATTGCACCCACGATATACCTCACCATATACATTGTGCATGCTCATTGCATTCACCATACACATCAATATAGTAGGCATTGATGTCAGCCACATAGTGAATGTGTGATACGTACATCCATGCACAATTTTGTCACATTAAAATAGTACACGTGCATTTTCCAATAGGCTAAGATATCAAATCATATATCCTATTGAAGTGAAATATATTTATCATAGTAACATAATCTTATGTCATCTTATGTGAAAAAATATTTATCAGAAGAAGACCTGATGTCTTAGCACTGTTTGAGGAAATAATAAAGAAAATAAAGAACTAATAGACTGGGTACAATAATACATCTAAAAAATAATACATGGTACATCTTATCTATTTTTATCAAAAAGCAATTAAAATATCAATATCAAAATAATTAATTACAGAATCATCTGATTTTTCAGAAGACTCCCTTTACTTTGTTTGGAACGACAATTAAAAATTCTCCTTTAGTTAAATAATTCTTAACTTATCATTTCTCATATTCAAAATATCATTTACGTACACAATAAGCAAAATCATCATTTCATCATAATTACTCCAAAAATATAAATAAAAAATTATAATATCCATGTGTAAACCAAACAAAAAAATTATCAGTGAAAATCATATAAATCAAATTACTAATAACAACTTCATACAATATAATATATTATATAATCAACAAATTATGTTTAACTGTATTGCTCGAAACTCATTTGACATTTACAAATACATCTTTTCAAGGTCACCATGAAAAAATAATAATTCACGTATAATTAATATATTTTACTTTAATTAAATGTTATTAAAATAAAATTCATATAAATATCATTTTAACTATTAAAGAAAAAAGTATTGAAGTAATTCATTTCATATCTCGTTTGAAAAAATGACATCTATATCTTCTACTATAACTTGGGTCTTGGTATTATCATGAATGATAACATCTCAAAATGAGATATGTATATCCTAAAATTATTAGAAAACTTAGTAAAAAAATAAATAAATAATAAATAAAACAAATAGTTTAGTAATACATGTAATATTGAATATTAAGTACAACTCATATATTTATTCCAAAAACTAGTTAGAAGATAAAGATTAAAAAAAATAATCAACTAGCTCTTGGAAACTCTCATCTACCATGAAAAAATTATGTGGGTATCATTCTTCTAATATAAACTCTTAAATCTTTGGTGATCAAGTCTCTCAATTTTTGGCTCATTATGAACCAATACTAAAATAGATTCGTAAATTATTATGTCATTTTACTTCAAAGAAATTATATCTTTAGATAGTTCAATCTCTCCGAAGTCAACCTTATCTGTACTAGTGATACAATCATTTGTTTGTTTATATTATCATAATATAAACAAACAAGCATAAATATAATCACAGGTGACTAACTCTCCCTCTCCTAGTTGGTGACTCAAGTGGGGCTACAAAGAATTAGAAAAAAAAATGAATCCGATATGTTTTTAATATTTTTACTCAAACTTACTAAAAAATACGTTCGATTCAAAAAAACAATATTTATACTCACAAATATTCATTCAGACTCTTGTAAAAAATATTTTTTTTGATATTAAAGTGACCAATAAAAAAAAAGCAAGTATCAACTTATCATGTCTTAGAGAAAAATTATAAACAAAGCAAATACTCCAAAAATATATAGGAGATAAACTATATAATCAATCTCTAAAATACAAGATCTGAAAGTAGACATAGTAATTAAAAATTAAAGATATTCAATTAATGAGATAGTTTGAGATCAATATTCATCTCACCAAAATAATTTCGAATCACTCCTAGCGAAAAAGAATGTATTTGTCTATATCAAATATCTATTATTTCATTTTGTAATTTTATTCTATGCGGATGTATTAGTACATGAAATATAGTGTACTATCTCGTGATTAATAGAATAGATACTAATACTATCTAACATATTTTTTATATATAATTACTTCTTATATTTTTATGTTTGTTGATAAGATTGAATAAGCATTAGATAGCAAACTAAAAATTTTGAGAGTTAAATTTGAGTCTAAGTAATTTAGGATTAGTCATAGTAAAACAAAATTATTAAAATATAAATTATTGATATTAAATATAATAATGATGTGGTAACCAAAATGAAAAAATAAAAAATATCAAATATCAATCACTTCCAAATACATATACTCTATATTAAATAAAGACGAAGAGAAACAAGAATATATCTCATAATATTATATGAAAATGAATATTATGCAATCAAGAAGCACCATATTCAAGAATGAGAATAACAAGGATAATAATAATAACATAGATATGTAATAAGAATATAAATAATAGAATTAAAAATTAAATAATAGAAAAAAAATTAAAATAAATCTTATAAATGAAAATATAAAGAAAACTCATCTAAGGTAGTTTAGTCGAGTCAAAAACAAATATCCTAGTATATTGATTAGGAAGTATGAGATTATTCAAATAAAGAAAAAAAAACTAGAAGTATAACTAAGAAAAATTGAATAGAAATTATAAATAAAAATTTAACAAGTAAATAAATATGAGTGAAAATAATTTTTAACAAAACTATTTTAAAAATAGGATATATGCAACAAATCCCAATAGTCGAGATGAATATTGGTTGATGACTTGATGATGATGTTAATTATTTTTAATATTTTTATTAAATTATTTTTTTATTATTTTATAATATCTTTAAAAAAATAGAATATAAAATAAAAAAAATAATCACAGAAGTCATGTATAATAATCAATAAAAGTAAAAATATATAATATCTCTCATCTCTACTAAATTATTATATGTATGTGTATATCAGCTTTAATGTATCCATACTCACACAAATCTAACAAGAAAGATAGAAATCTTGGTATATTTTCCTACCTAATACACATTGAACTCCAGTATAGTGACTCCCCTAACACATAGTATAATATTATTAGTTTGGCTAGTGATGTATGATCAAGTCAATAATATATAAGTAAATAGTCAATCATACTCAAATATTAAAATGTTATATCATAAATTATTCTTAGACTAATCTAATTATACAAATAAATATCAATAAAAAGAATTAAATTGAATTATCTAAAAAAATAACTCCCAAAAAAAGACTAACATGAAAAATAAGGAGAAATAATTGTGAAAAAAAAAAATGACTACTCATAAGGAGACTATTAGCTGTTGAGTCGATGATCCAAGTATATAAAATAGAAAAATAAGTTATAAGACTAGTAGTACCTAAAAAAACAAAGGGTCTATCATTGCCTTATATATGAGGTTTTTATATTCTTATTTAATAAGTATCATGGTATATGACCTCTATGATAGCCCATAGATGACTCAAGTAGTCAATATATCCCGCTAAAACTCGATCATGCTTTATATCTTCTCTCTAAAAATAATTATCAATACATCTCACTAATATGTCCTTTCTTCCTATAATATATAAATTGTAGAAAGAAAATCATGTTCTACATTCTGACATCTTATTATTGCTTCTACAATCAACACTAGATTGGTTTCATTCAAATGCTCAAAAAAAAAAAATAAATAATTCAAAGATTTTTTTCCACTTTACACACCTATTGCATCTGCATGTGCATAGAATGTATTACTATGCATGTCTGCTACGTAGCATGCATAATAGACTTTTGGGCAAAATTGTCATGCCTGTGGTTTGGAATGCTTGGATTTCTATTTTGCATATCTAGTTGCGGATAAAGTAATAATGACTACCAAACACGATGATGATGAACAAATTGAAGAGCATATATGGCACTCTAGGGTTTGGCACTTTGTGTGCACCAAGGTCACCAAACATCACTCACAATGAGCGTGAGACTAGAAAAATGGGGGCACACTTTTTGTGTGCCTTCTTCAGTAGGAGGCAGGACACACATGCACCATTGCATGTAATGCATATATGCAATAAGTTGTCACAATGCATGTATTCTAACTCTCTAGAAACCCTAGAATTTGACCTCCTTCAAATTTTGACTCTCATCTATAATGCAATAAAAAAAATAAAAAGATAAACAAAAAGTAGACTAAAAATACAACAAAATTAATGAAGATTATTGATTTGTTAGTTCAACTAATTAGAATTTTAATTTTATTTCAAGAATGAGTCATCATTTTAGGTCATAAATGTGAATTATTTCATTTTAAGACTTTTAAATAGTTCATATTATTTTTAGATTTTCAAAGAAAATTCAATATGTGCATCCACAACCAAACATTAATGAGATCATGTGAATTAAAAAACATTATAATCAATACTCATCTAGCTAGATTAACCACAAGAAGATGGAACCTAAATTTTTTACAATTGCTTTCCCCATTTGAAAATGAGACGTCCTTTCAGAAAAGCTAATAACCTAAATAATACTTGATGCCTATTAAATTAACTCTATAATTTCATTTTGTTTAATATTTTGTAAACATAATCAGCAATAGAACCAATACCATTGTTTCCCAATTTCTTTAACCATGTCATAGCTGAGCAGGATATAGAGTGATATCATGGTAAAAAAATGGAATGGCACTATTATTTGGAACATCACTTTTGTATTGAGAAAACAAAAAAGATCTAACAACAATAAACAAGTTCAATTATTAAGAAAGAAACTAAAAAACAATTTAACAGAATGCATCCCCAACAACAATGAACCATAGCAAACGAACTTACCACTTCTGAACCATAACAAGAACCACAATATGTCTCATTATGCCCAAGCCTTCCACCATGCCTTTGTAAAGGTTTTTCAATCTGTTCCAAAGCCAAAGCAAAGCCAAACAAATAGCAAATTTCTAAATGGCAACATGTGGAAATAATCAAAGTATATCTAATATATCTAATTAAACAACCAACAGCACAACACAACAGAAAAGGGTAGCACTACCTGGGCTAAGTATTTGTGGTAGTGTGTTGGGCCGCACAGATTTATTCTTTCACTTCCTCTCAACGACATAAAAGGTTTTGAAATTGTTGTTGAAGGTTTGGCCAAATTAGATGTTCAGACAAATAAATAATTTTTTGTAAATCATTACATCATTTTTTAAGTATTTTTAACCTGGATTTTCTCCCATTGCATCTATCGGTGCCTCAAAGTGTGTATTACAACTTTAAAATATTAAATAATAATAATACATTTATGAATTATAAACAAAAATAATAATAATACTTTTTAAATATCAAGTGTCCTTGAATACTTTTTAATAATTATTAAAATATTAATACTATTTAATACAGTTATGAATAATAAATAACACTTATAAAGCATTTATGAATTATAAAATCATATATCAAGTGTCCTTAAATAACACTTTTTAAAATATAATAATAATAATAATAAACAATAATAATTACAATTCTATTGGTACCTCAAAGTTTGTATTACAATTCTAAAATACTAAACAATAATAATACAATAACACTTTTTAAAATATAAATTATAAAATCATATATCAAGCATCCTTAAATAATTAGACAAAAGTGATATGATCAGCTCAAATGTTGGGTGCTTCCAAAAAAAAATATCAAATAAAAAATGAATAC
Organism: Sapria himalayana; assembly: GCA_029783825.1. NCBI lineage: Eukaryota > Viridiplantae > Streptophyta > Magnoliopsida > Malpighiales > Rafflesiaceae > Sapria > Sapria himalayana. The sequence goes on from JAREIK010003224.1 coordinate 421,903, forward strand.
AATAAAAATTATAATACTACCTATCTACTTGAAGCGTGCAAGTTCATAATTCCATGCTTGAAGGAAATAAAGATAAGTTAAAATATTTTTAAAGTATTTATGAAGATATCTAATGATTATTTTATTGTGTTTTAATATATATTATAATAAAAATCTCAACATAAATCATTTATTTTAGAAAGAAACATATAATTTTTGTTTACTTTATTCATTAGTAAAATAATTGATTAGAGACTATATATCTTATTTGATCATTATAATAAAAGATAGTAGAAGAAGATAGGGCATACCTAATAACCTATAACAAATATCACATTTAAAGTATCTCACAAATAAATATCGTCATCACTCTAAATTATGTCTCTAAACTACATCTTGAAATAACTGGTTCCATCTCAACTTTTCGAAAAGTACAAATTATCTCCAAAAATATACATAATATCTTATCATAATTATTCTCTCAATACATGTGCTCGACTCAAATCTAAATATTCCGCCAACTATACATATCAATGATCCCTGAAAGAGATCTTAAATTCTATAAACTTTTTTACATATCTTAGTATTTAAAATATTGCATCAATGTTAACTTGCCAAAGAAATTCTACGCAATGACTAATTATGTTACCTATGTAAGACATATTTGATCTAGTAACAATCAACTTTTTAATTTTTCCTAAAATTCTCTAATAAATAATAAAATATATTAGTGAAGTCATATTATAAATAACATTATTATTTTGATCAATAGAAAAGTCTACTGGAACACAACTCAAAAAACTAGCATTTGCAATAATATCAAATACATATATCATAAGTGACAAGACAATATGCCTCAATGAATAAGTCACCTTAATGCTAAGAAAATATATGCGTTTCTCAAAATTATTTATCAAAAACTAAACAGAAAAATATCTTTTGAGTTATATGATCCCTAACTAAAGGTGTCAACCGGGCCGGCCCGGCCCGGCCCGGCACGAGGAAAGCACGGTTCGGCCGTGCCTGGGCCGGCCCGGCACGGAAAATTGCCGTGCCCGGGTTAGGCACCAGCCGTGCCGTGTCGTGCCTGACCCGGCACGATCCGGCCCGTGGCACGGCACACCGGCACTAGTTCGTCACGTGCCGGCTGTCCCCCGAGGCCGACCCCACGATCGCCCCACGCCATTCCCCTAAAAGACCGCGGGTCGGGTCTGATTGGACCCGACCCACGGTCCCACTCTCACAAGGCCCGAACCGACCCAAATCCCCCCCCAACAGGAAAAAATAATAATAATAATAATAAATTAAATTTTCAGCCGTTGAATCTCGCCTCCAATTGCCAGGGGGCAAAATCCAACGGCCCTCATGATTATGCCCCCTAAAAAATTAAAAAAAATTAAAAAAAATTACTTTTTTTTTAAATTATTATATTTAATCTATAAATTTCAACCCCCTCTCTTTAACATTTATGTTTTTCATAAACATAAATTCTCTCAAATCGTTCAATTTCTCTCTCAAAAATCTTACTTCTCTCTCTCGGGACTCGGGATTTTGGCATTTGGCTTAGATTTTCGGAAATCTCAACTTGAGTTTTGAATATTAGAGCTTGACTGTGTTGCACCGTACACGTGACCAACCTCACTTCTTTTACCGGGTAATTTATTTTATGTTTTTTAACTCTCTCTTTCTCTCTCTAGTTTCTCTCTCTAGACCAAAATTAGAAAATTAAAATCAGTCTTATAGTCTCTATTAATCTATTCTTAAAAACAAAAATCCTAAAAATGACAAATACAACTGAAACATATTTAAATTTAGAAAATAAAAATATTACACAAAGGTCAGAGGCGACTGAAACTTTAGTTTCTCCAGTGGTCTCAACCCAAACTTCTAAAAAATAAAAAACTACGAAGACTTCTGTAGTTTGAACTCATTTTAATATAATAAAACAGAAAAATATTAGGAGCGAGAAACAAGAAATGGCACAGTGCAAATATTGTATGAAACTTTTAACATGTAAGAGTTCGTTTGGAATTGGACACCTTAAGAGGCATGCCAAATTATGCACCAAAAAACATGGTCCATTAGATCCTAGGCAAACCCAACTTGGCGCTGCATTTTTTAAGACTGGATCGAGTCCAGTCTCAAAGTTTACTCCCTTCATATACTCCAACGAGTTGGGTAGGAACGGCATGGCCAGACTAAATATAAATATTTAACATAATATTTAATAACAGCTCAAGTAATAGTGTGGCAATAAATATTTTTATTAGGGAATCATTAGAGATAATCCATTAGGAAAGATTTATCATGTAGGTATATGTGTTTTATAATAAATTTAATAAAACAAGTTGGCTTATATATTATTTCTCATTTATTAAGACAAATACATAATATATTATAATATATATGAACACCTAACAAACTATAAGATTTTATACACTTTAAATTATTAGGTATTAAAAAAAATTCAATTGAACATCTAACAACAAAAAAATTTTACATATGTGATACTAGATTCATGTATTGCCTACCACCAAGTAATATCAGATTAAGTAAATAATAAAATAAATATAATAATAATTAATTAATCAAACTAAAAAAATAAGCTATTCTTATTTAATATTTTGAAAAACTTTACAATAAATGTATACATTAATATATAATCTCAAGACCTATATTGCACATAGGTATATTTGCAACATAAATATTATTCTTGACCAATATAAAGAATACTCATGTTCTTGACCAATATAAAGAATAATAATCATTCATTCTCTTTTTATTATTTAGCTACTTATATAAATCCTAGGAATAAGATAAAAAACTTATAAAATACATATTTACTAACATGAAGTAACCATAAAAATCAGATAGTAAAATTTATGAATAATTAAATAACCTTTATAGGTATTACAAAATTAAGTTTGTAATTTTAGCTAGCTTTTGATTATGAATGAGCTATTGAGTTACTTTTTAATCCAATTAACTAGAAAAAAATAATGAGAAAATCTATCAAATAAGAATGAGCTAGTGAGTTACTTAAATATTGATTACTACTTTATTTTATCCAAAAATAACATTAAAAATTTTGATATATTAAATTAATTAAAATAATATGAATCCATAATTCTCATATTATTTAAAATGGCATGTGATTTACTAACTCATTTTATATCTAGTATTGCATTGAAGTCAGCTTAATCTATGGACTTGAATTAAATTCATATCAGAAGAGCACATTATATTTGTATATTATTAAAGCTCTGTTGGGCTTAAAAAATTAACTTAATACATAGATAAGTCTTTAAAATAAAATAAAAGAGTTACAAATAAATTATGACATATACGAAGATGATGATATCAACTCTTAGAGATATACTGATTCGAACTTGACTGAGTGATAGTAATTGATATTATATTTATGTTACTACTACTAATGTTACACTTATATGAATTATTATATTTTTTATCTATTTTTGAATTTTATACGCAATTAGATGAAGATTTCTATTTTCAATTCAAATTGGAGTATATTTTTTTATTGTATTTAAAACTTGTGTGCCTTATTTTTTTTTTTTAATTTTAATTTATAAATAATATATATATATATATATATATATATATATATATATTATTACATACAACAACAGAAAACACATACAAGATACAAGCAACTGAGTAGTGGGCATTGGCTAGTCTCTCTCTCTCTCTCTCTCTCTCTCTCTCTATATTATTAATATTACATACAACAACAGCAAACACATACAAGATACAAGCAATTGGAGTATATTTTAATTTCTAGTCTATATATATACATATATATAGACTAGGCTATATATATATATATATATATATGTATATATAGAGCCTAGTCTAGTGACTACAAGCAACTGAGTAGTGGGCATTGGCTACTGCCTAGCTAATAATATAAGCAGTGGCTTACTCTACTTAATGTCTAAACTGGGTAGTAGCCAATTTAAAGTCCAATAACTGCCCTAGTCTAGGCCACTAGCTAAGGGAAGGCTGCTAACACTATGCGGCTAACCTAGGTTAGTATGGGTTATTCCCAGGCCAAGCAAGGCACAAAATCATGTCTAGCACAGTCATGGCGATGGGTCCAACCCAACTCGACAGAACTCTTCATGCCCAATTTCCCCTTGCAAACCAATGGGTCATGCCAGGCCTAAATTTAAAGTCACCATGTCAGTACAATATGGCCTGGATTGATGTACCACATCATGTCAGACAAGCCAAGGTGGCCCAACTAAGCCTCAAAAATTTAAGTGGCACTAACACGACACGACATGGCCCGATTGATACCTCTAGGCACAACACAACCAAGAACTATGCCTTCATAGAAAGAGGGTCGGTCCATTATACAAATCATGTCATGTCGAGCAAGCCTATTCGGACTAAAATGTAGGCATGAGCAACACGAAAACGACAAGAAATGTCATCTTCAAACATGAGTCATGCATATATTAAAAAAATATAGGCACATCATGTCCATGCACTTTTTTTATTCATTTTTCAAAATAAGATGTGTGGCACGCACGTGCCCCATTGAAAATTTTGGCACCATTTCGCAAAGGAAAAGGCCTTCACCAAGACAAGAAGCATGTAATTGTTGTGTAGGGCATTGACAATGATTATTAATCTCAACTATTAGATTTTTATCCAACAATTCTTAATAAGTAAAAAAATATCTTTCCTAATCAAATTTCTCTACAAATCAAAAAAAAAATGATTATTATTAAAAAGAATTAAATATTAATTTAGATAACGACAATCCAACCAAAAAAAATTGATACTAAGTTATCTCAGTCATAGGTCAATCACAACTGAAGCACTTAAAAAATCTATAATTAATAAACAAATATTTTTTGGTATAAATTAACTTTAAAATTATTTTAAATAAAAATAATATCAATTAAAAAAGATTAAGTATAATATATATTATATAAAAATATATACTTACCAACTAGAAATAAAACTAAAGGCATTGGAAATCACACCAGACAATGTATCAAAAAACATGATATATTAAATCTCAAGCAAGCCCTACAAAGTGATATGACATTGGCAAACTCTACTAAGATATACAATCATTAATTTTAATCAATTTCAAGTTCAGAGACTAATTTATTTATCAAAATGAGTTTGCAAGAAAAAACTTTACTAAATTCATTGCTATGTGCGTCTTTCGATTAAATTCGTGAAAGATCTCATATTAGTTCTTTGTATGCATAAATACTTTTAGTTTACTTATTATAAAATTCCTAAGAAGACCTAAAGGACTTATGAAATAAAAAATTACCAAATAAATAAAAAATTAATAATTAATAAATTTAAAAAATAAAGTAAAATAATATCGATGATATTTGATATTTAAACTAGTCATTATAATAACGTATTTGTATAAGCCATCATTCACTTTATTGATTCTAATTAAAAATTAAATAAAAAAATATTCGAATTTTATGAGATCTGACTCTATCATATATGAGTGTCTATCAAGAATTTTTAGAGAATATAAAATATAAAATAAAATAAATAACATAATATTTGATAATATTTTAAATATAGAGTCATAATAAATATTTTTTGAAAAAATATTAGATAATCCCTTGACTAATATTTTTCATAATAAATATATATGATACATAATAAACTTAATAGTATAAGGCAGCTTAAAAATATTTTTTCCATATTAAAATAAATACAAAATATATTATAATGTATTATAATATCTAACAAAAAATGATATTTTTACAATTTATACAAGTGGATCTAAAAAAATTTCAACTACATTTTAAATATCATTAAATTTTTGAAAATCGAATATTGAATTCATGTGTTTATTACCAACATGTAATATGTGACTGTATTAACAGTCAAATTGATTAAATAATAATTAATAGATTACTATGATACAAAATTATTTTTAGATTCATTAAAACCTTATATGGTATGTCAAATATATATTTTTCTATATATATTCGTATAGCATACATTATGCTTATGTGCATATATAACATAAGCACTATTTTTGATTAATATAGAAAATCATTTTTTTTGGAACATAATTATCAAGATGAAAAAATATATATATTTAAAATATTGGGTCTTCATTTAATCATTCTATTACTAAGCTACTTGCATATATATCCTAAAATTAATATCAAACGGATAAAAAATACAATCAAATTTATATCAACTAGCATGAACTAACTACAAAAACCAAAAAATAAGATTTTTAGACAGTCAAATAATATATTTAAATATTACGAAAATAAGTATGATAATTTTCACGAGCCTCTAAGTACAGAGATCGATGTCATATTCTGAGATGATAATTTTTTCATCCAATTAACTAAATATAAATAATTAAGAAGTTTGTCAAATGAAAACTAATTGTCGAGATAGTTGGACATTAGTTATTGCTTTATCTTATCTCATAATAACATGAATAATTAATATATCAAATTTATGAAAATCATATGAATAAACATTTCTTATACAATCTAAAATAACATATGATCTATTGACTCTTCTGGTATCTAGAATAGCATCAAAATTTATGTTTTTTATGACCGTGAATATGATTTTAAATAGAAGAACCAAACTATAATTAGATATTATTAAAATTTAACATGCTTAAAAGATTAAAAGAAAACATGGATGAATCTTCAAGACAAAATCTAATAACTAAAAGTGGATGATGACATACAAATAAAAAATAACCAAAACATAGAACTATAATGATCTAAATCAAATAAAATAACAATATAATACTGGGATAGCCCTGGTATGTAATTATTTTATACCCTTTTTGTTGTATTTTTTAAAAGTATTTATATTTATATTTTCTTACTTTCATATCTTTTTATATTCATATTCATATATATTACAGCTTACATTTTAAAATATTGTTTTGTTTATAATATTATTTTTGTTTTTTTTAATTTCATATATAGACATAGACAACATGTGAGAGGGCCAAAGGCCAAAATCCAACTCAACCTAGACCACATGTGAGCTAGGGTGTGCCCAAGTTGGATTGGACCTGGACAATTAGGTCAGCACCAACCCTAGCCAATAGGTTAGGGCAAACTAGTCTCTACCATGTGCAGCCTGCCTATGGAAAACCCAAGCTAAAATAAGTTAGCAGCGTGTCTAGCACAAGTCGTGTAAGATTTTAACAAGAATGGCATGACCCTTGCTAAAAACCATGTCACGCTCAGCAAGACATTATGGCTTGACTAGGCTTCAAAAAAATTAGTTATGCCAACCCAATATAGATGTTTTCCTCATCTAGAAGGATTGAGTATAATGTATTATACAAAGATAATAAAATAATTACGGATAAGAATCTAATCATAATTAATTTGTCATAAAAAACACATCCATAGGAAGACTTTAAACAAGTGCCTAAAAACAAAATGACAAGACTCAGAGATATTTTCCTTCAATTATTTTTAAATGTGTCTAAAAACAAAATGCTTTACTATACTTCAATTATTCAACAACATTACAATGAAAGAAAAAAATAAAGATAACTAAGATAGTTTCCTTTTATAAAGATATAGGAAATTGAATATCAATTTTAAAAAAGATATAGAAATTTCTAAAATATTCTTTCAAAAAATTTTAAAAAAAAGATATCCAGAAATTTTAAAGCTATAACACCAAGTTGTGCCTTCACCTTTGCCTTCAGCTAGGTATGCCTAAGGGTGCCCTTTAAAGCTATAACACCAACATACACAATTTTTTTTCTCTGCTATGCAAAAACACACTGCAACCTGCTATGAAATAGCTCAGCCAAAGAAGCAGATGCAAACCTATGTGCAAGAGAAATTCCATGGCACAGACTATCATTTACTAAAAAAAGATCATGGAAGTAAAGTGTGAATTTATTTCAGCTCCATGGCATGAAAATTAAAGAGATACATATATGAAATACTGCACTAACCTTGGGAGAACCAATTCCATCTTGCCGGGCTTCTATGAATTTCCCATGAGAATCTATCCTTTTCTTCACAATATCATGCCTCTTCAAAGTTGAAAATATTAAGAAAAAATTAAAATTACAACTCACACCAGCACAGTGAGTTATTGAAGAACATTAATGTAAAAAACTTGACAGGACATCAATTGTTTATAACACCCAAGAAACAAGGAGAACATTGTGGTCCATACCACATCAAGATGTTGCTTTCCACTGATGTCCATCGCATCAATGCTAAGAATAGAGCATGCAAGAACAGGAAACGTGATATCAAACTGCCATTTTGAAGTGAACAGATGGGTTATTTAGCAAAAACAAACAAAAAAAGGAAATGGAAACAATCCATATATATACCATGTGTTTTTTTACACAAAATATAAAATTCATGAATCTCAAAGTGCATGAGACTAAAAAGGCTACCCATGAACAGTGAATATAAAGATGAAAAGAGAACAAATTACATTGATACGTAAGGTTTCTCCTCGAGAGGTATCCACCACAAGCTTCGTTTCGATAACAGCATTGAGATATAATTCTGCAACAAATTCAGTAATGAAGAGATGAAGTCCACTCAAACATGCTACAAAATGCCCAACACGAAAGAAAACAAAAAGCATTGAGATTTATAAAAAAAAAGAGGTTGACAGTTCAGCAGTACGCATAGTGCATGTGATCATAGTGATTAGCATGAGCATTGGAGGCAGAGGCACGCAGAGTCTCGCGCACAGTAAGGAAAACATTGCAGGTTGGTTGCAACAGTAGACACACAATACAGGCATGCAACGCATGCCGCATCTTTCTTATTTTAAAAAATCATAACCAATGTGGCCGCCAACATTGACTGATGACAGGGCAAAAAGTTGCAGACATGGTTTCTTCTATAAAACTCTAGTTATGTTTCTCAAAGCTTTGCGGTTCAAAAAAAAAAGTATTGTGTATATTATTTTCTATATTTTTTAAAATATAGAAAACAACATAGATAGATAAAAGAGAATCTATATCTAATATACTCATTGTAGGATAACAAAACATATTAGAATGAGTTGTTGACATAGCCATTTAGGAGTCCTAAAAGACAAACTGACTATCCTGTTAATTAATTTTCAAAAAGGATAACAAAAGTTTTACGTAGCTATGAGATAGACAAACTGACTGTCATAGCCATTCAGGAGTTCTAATAAAATCTATCTACAATGACATTTACTAAAAAATATATAAAACTTGTCTCTAAGATAGCAACAAATTTTTCTCTTCTTTTAAGTATTACTAATTATTTTACATCTACTCTTGCTTCAGACTCATGCATTATTGATAGAAAAGCAAGCATTCAAATCACTGATAATTATATTTTCTTATTCTAAAAACATTATTGTGGTCAATAAAAAAATATTCACAAATTATTAGATGTGATACTGTTTAGTTTAAATTCTTATTAGTTCATTGTATCCTATTCATTTCTGATTATCCTGTTAATTTATTCTACATAATTTATTTTTTTAAACAATTCAACTCTAACTTTATTTTTTTTCATTAATGTATATTTGCATGATTTGCATATTTTGAGAAAAACTACATTTAGAATTGAACATGATTAATTATATTTTTTTCTTTAATGATAAAATCTCTCTCTGGATGTATAAAAATTTTAAACATGTTATTTGAGTATTCTCAAGTTGTACATTCATCATTGTTCAAGATTAAAATATTTTATCCTATTTTAGAATATTTTATTCTTATTTGTTACAATCATTAGATTACAGACATTGAGTCGTTGGATGTAATCCAATGACTATAACAAATAAGAATAAAGTATTTTTTATTTAGACGTAAGAAAACAGCATGCACTATCCAATCAACAAAAAACAACCATTTTAAAATGGCTGTTTTTTTTAAATGTTATCATTCCATATTTCACGCAGAGATACCATGTACACAAGCCATGCCTAGCACATAACAAGTCATGTCACGAGCCTACACGACTTTCTTCAAAGAATGTCAAGCCTAGCATGACTAAATCATATTGGGCCAAGGATCATGCCCAATGCCACCTAGCTTAGTTAACTCCTCTAGCTCCATGGCCATACAAGATATAGTATTCGTAGTTAGTATAGTTAATCATTTCACCTCTGATTCTTAGTTAGTATAGTTAATCATCCTCACCTTAACACAATTATTCACATTTCAAATATGTAACAAATTTATAGAACTTGAAATCTCTTTTAAGAATCATAAATACATGTAGTTGGTGAAGTATTTAAATTTTAGTTGGACGACAACATGCATCAAAAAAAGAAGTGTCAAACACGTCGTGTCATGGTGCCACGCCCAATATTTTATAGCCCAGTCAGGCCACCATGTTGTGCCTGACATGACACAAGATGGGTTCTCTCATTGTCTGGCATTGTCATGCCAAGTCATGCTTGGTCGAATCAAGGTCATGACAAGTCTAGCACATCACTTATTATTTTTTAAATTTTTTCAAATATTAACAAAAATAAAACAATGCCAATCATTGTCCTTGTCGGGATTTGGGAAATATTTCGTTATGTTTAACATAACAAATGAGGGGATAACCTAAAAAGCACGGACACGAATACGGACACGAGAATACGACACGGTAGAGTACATGAACACGGTAAATTTTAAAAAACTAAGATACGAATACGACTAAGATACGACATGATAAAAAAAATAAAAATAAAAAAAATATTTTATTTATAAATATTAGGTATTTTATAAAATAAAATAAAATAAAACAAAAAATTTTATTTTATAAAATAAATATATTTTTTTATTTTATAAAATAAAAATATTTTATTTTAATTTATCAAAATCGTGTCCCGCCCAGCCTACAAAATCGCGCCCCCGCCACCCCGTAGAATCGCGCCCACCCCCGCCACCCCATAAAATCGCGCCCACCCCCCGCCACCCCACAAAATCGTGCCCACCCCCGCCACCCCACAAAATCGAGCCCACCCCTGCCACCCCACAGAATCGCGCCCACCCCCGCCCCCAACAGAATCGCGCCCACCCCCACCTCCCCACAGAATCAGTCATTCAGCGTTGTGGTCAACGTCGGCCACTCGACATCTTCGGACGTTGGCCACTCGGCATTGTCGGTATGGATACGAGATCCTGCGCATCCGTCTGATATGTCACGTGGCATATCAGACACAGATTGATCAATAAAACGTCACGTGACATATCGAACACGTATTCGTGCCATGTACATACCGTGTCCACATGTCGGACTCGTGGACACGGCTATAGAAAACCATATCCGTGCTTTCTTGGGGATAACAATTATTTAAAAAAACTAGTGACCAAAACTTGTGTGAGCCATGCCAATATACCACGAATACATGTCATGCATGGCATGGTATGGCATGAGACATGGTTAGACCCAACCCAACACAGCACAAGTCATGCCACAAGCTAGTATGACAATGGTCCAGGCAATGGGTCTAGATTGTGTTGTGTTTGGCCTAGCATGACCGAATCAGGTCATATCTCATGTCTTGACCGGGCAGCCTAAACCACTTGAAACTTCAAACTAAAAAAAGATCTACGACAAAATTTTATACTTTTTTTAGAGACAACCTTCCTGAAAAAAATAAGTCATATAATTATTTTGTGATTCAATGTAAAAATAAAATTTAGGATAATTAGAATATTTACTTTTGTGATTCAATGCACCTTATCCTCCTACTACCATTAATTATGACAATTAGGCAGCGAAACATGTCATATGCAATTCAGTGTTTAGCAAATATAAATACATCAAAATGAATTATTTCATTAAAGAAAAGATTCAAGATAAAACAAAGATTATGACATTTATTGAAACATCAAAGCAATCAAGTAATATCTTCACAAAGATCTTAAAAAAAAACTTAGCTTATTATTCTTTCATCTAAGATGTGTGTTGTAGACTTGTATGCACTAGTTTGACAAGAATGTTGAGATTTTCAGCTTTTCATATTAATAGTTTTTTCTTTTTTTTTTTACATTTTTACTCTTCTTTATATAAAGAACTTTCATTTTTTTTTTTACATAGTGCAAAATATTTCATTTCGTTTGAATTAAATTCTACAAATATGATAGGAAATTGATGATGAAAACATGATTCTTTGAATTATCAACATGCATATACTAACAAATCATCACATTCATTAGAATTGCACACCAAATTTTTGAATGATAAACCAAAATACTTTTGCTTTTGGATATTGAAATTAATATAACAATCAGAAATAAAAAACATCATCCAATAATAAATTAATGTATAATAAAAATTATAATCAAGTAAAAACATAAAGAATTAACATCAACTAAAATTTACCCTAACTACTTGGAATCACATGTATGAATTTTACTTTTTAAATTATTTTTGTTAAAAATCATATAAAATCTCAACCTTTTAATTATAAATGAAGTATTTAATATTTTATAATTGAATTTAGAGACAAATAAAAATAAAAACAATAATAATTAATATCTAAAATATCATACTCATCACCCCCACATTACAGGCAAGAATGATTAGATAGCCCACAAGTTGGGTACTCATATAAAATAATATAAAAATAAAATAAAAGATGAATAAAATTACATCACCTCATCAAGCTCGTGGCTACAACACCCAGCTTGAAGGAATGAAATTAAATTAAGATCTCTTTAAAATTTTCATAAAGATATTTGTTGATTACTCTATTTTTTGAATATATAATTCTAAATTAAAAGTTATATATCTTAATATCATAATACAAAATAATATGAAAAAAGAATGCATATTAAATATCTTCTAGTAGATATCACATCCAAAATATCTTATAAATAATCATCTTAATTTCTCTAAATGTTATTAATATATTGGATTTCAAATTAATTATTTGTCTCATATTTTTTAAAAAACAAAATTATCACTAAGAAAAATACAAAATATTATCATTAATATTCTCTCAGAGCATGTTAATTCCCAACTCAAATCCTAATACCCAATTAATTGTAAACATTCTTGATCCCTAAAACAGAATTCAAAACTTAGGAACTTCACAAACCTCAATAGGTAAAAAATTATGTCAAGATGAACCTATCAAAAAAAATTTAGAAAATAATTATCTATATTAATTATACTATATTTAATTTGGTCATAATTAGATCATTTATTTTTTCAATAATTCTCCTATAAATAATCATAATAATAATAATAATAAGCATTAGAAATAAAATCAGTATATAAATTAGTAAGAATAAATTTTGAAGCACATCAACAAGACTATCAAATGCATACCTCATCTGTGACAATATGATATCTCTCTTATTATAAATCATCTATATACCAAAAAAATATCTAAATCTTCTAGAATCTTTCATCAAAAACTATCTGGAGGTACTACTTCATGGGTTGGATGATTTCAACTCATCATTTCTCATAATCAGAATATTAATTACGTATATAATCATAAAAATTATTCTACCAACAAGACTCGTCTAGAAGAATAAATAAAAATCAATAACACGCTTATTTAACTCAAATTAAGTGACTACCTATAAAAGTTTCATAAATTAAGCTCTGAGTGACTGCTTTCGATCGTATAATATTTTTCACAATCTATAAATTACACATAATATTATTGCTTGAAAACTAATAGTTACTTTATATAAACTTCCTTCTAAAGATCACAATAAAAAAATATATTTTTCATATCTAGCTAGTATACTCTCCAGCTATGATATGCTATAAAAAAAATAAGAATATATATTAAAGTCATCTTGTCCATTAAAGATTAAATATCATGATAATCTACACTAAATATCTGAATGTATTCACTCACTACAAGTCCCTTAAAATGATCTACCTTCTCACCTAGTCATATCTTCACAGTGAACACTCACCTACAATCAATAACAATCTTCTAAAGAATTATGGTACTAATTCCTAAGTCTCATTAGAATAAAAAATATACAAATGAATCAACTATTACTTGACTTCATCCTAGATGAGATAATATCTCAAGAAAAAAATTGGATATGCTAATACTAATAGAAAAAGTAATAAATAAAATAAAAAAATAATTAAGATAAGAATATAACAAAACATAAAACATTATGTGCTTGATACAGCTCCTCTGACCATTTTGGAGAGTGATCAATGTTCATCATCAAAGGAACTGGCCAGACTCCTGTAATATCATATCATCTAGGTTTGAATAATATCCCCCTACTCAAAAATCATCAGTCTCTTTAAATTCAATATGATGTAAATGTGTTGATAAGTATGATGACTCCATAAAAATAGTATTATATTGAATACTAACATATTCATATATAGCCGATAAATAATTCTCCGTAATTTATAATCTACACAAGCTATAGATAAAAGAGGAAGGCTATTAAATCCAAGTACAATACCTAAATTCACTCTTCTGATGAGGGTATGGAGGGTATTGGAAAAATAGTTTAGATAATTAAATACCCAATTAGAAATTATTTATATATTACATATAATATTTATTTATATTAAAAATAGCTGAATTTTAAATATACACTAATAATAAAATTGTAGACAAGAATGAGAGATTATTATTTTATTTATTTATTTATTTTTAGTATTATATTATTATAGTGTTGCAAAAAGAAAAAATATTGAGTGCAACATCATATTTATTCGAAATAATAAAAAAATAAGAACGAAAATAAATAAAAAATAAAATAAAATGATTTTAGAGAAAAAAATGGAATATATGTGAGAAATATGGATTTTTCATTTTTTGGGGTAGAGATCGAATTTTTTATGAGGAGAAACCATGAAGAACATGTCGAATGCAAAAACTAAAAATTTGATAGATGAGATTCCACTAACAAAAATAAGAGGATGACATAAATAAGAAAAGGAGAAGTAAGCAAATAAATAGATAGAGAAATAAAAAATTCTTATGAAAAAAAATATTCTTAAAGGACAAAGAAGAAAAATATATTAATGCATTAGTTTTATTTATTTATTTATTTAAGATTTGTCAACCATGTCATTTTAGATATTTATAAACTATATGATTTTATTGGTATTTTATGATCATCATTATTATTTGAATTTTGTATGTTTTGAGTTTTCAAAATAGGCCTAAAAAATTCTACAATAGAAAATGAAACAATACCTACCTTATTTGAATCTCTTTTTGTGAATGAGGATGTTTCACTCATTCCACCAAGAGCCAAATATCATATTAAGATTACTAGTGAGCCAAGAAATAGAAAGTTAACTTCTATTGTTTGAAATCATTTTCAAAAAAAAAATTGATGAAATTGAAAGAGTATGTAACTACTATCAAAAACAACTTTCTGGTAAGAATAAAAATGGCACAACACATTTGCATGATCATTTCAATATTTGTCCTCATTGAAATATTTGAGATACAAGGTAGCATATATCATTTAAAGAGCAAAATAAGAAGAAATTTATTAAGGGTCATAATTTTCACCAAGATAAGTCAAGATGTACACTTACTAAAATAATAGTCTTGCATGAGTATAATCTAACAATGCTTGAGCATTATGGTTTCAATAAGAATCACAAAGGGATAACTATATGAGAACCCTATTGCGGCTCTAGTAGTCGACATGTTACCATCTAAAATCTATAGTGCTATCACCTCTTCTTTGAAAACAAATCTCAACAACCCCCTTTGATGTGGCTCATTCTCTCATCGCTTATTAGAGGTGTCAAATAGATTGTAGCATGTCACGGCCCATTTTAGTGTAGCAAGGCTATGCCACTGTGTCGTGCTGGACACATCACAGTAGGCTCGCATTGTGCAAGATTATGCCGAATTATGTCATGCCTGGAGGGGCTGTGTCGAGCCTAGAGTGGAGTGGATCATGGTGGTTCAGGCTGATTCAAACTAATTCAAGCAACACAAAATAGCCTTTTGTTGGCCCTAATCCTAAATCCTAAGACCTAAGACTGCTTAAAGTAAGACTAATTATAATTTTTATAAATATAATTTTATTTAAGTAAAAAAATTAATGAGTAAATCAATTTAAAAAAGTATCAAATTTAAATTAATAAAATTTACAAAATGCAATTCAATCCAATAATTAATACAATATATACTGCATACATATTGTATCGGTCATCAATAGAAAAAGCATTAAAGGGTATAAATCAAAATAAAAAATACAAAAGCAAATATAAACAAACAATAGCATTATAAAACACTATAAATATGATATGAATCAAAAATCATCAATAATTAATCAGTATCTAAAATATGGTATTATTGATAGAAATATAATTCATTATTCTCATCATCATGAATACGTTTGAAAATATCACTATTTTCATTAATATTCTCAATCTCCACATCTCAAGAATCATCATCCACCATCATTTCTTGTATCGTATCCAAAATACTCAACTTTGAATTCTCACAGTCCTCCATACATACAAGTGTTTTTATAATAAATGATTGCAATCTCAATCTCCAACCTAAAATAACATTAGCTGTCATACAAAAAATAAATTTTGATACTATACTAGACACCAAAGGGATTCATAAATTATGTGTCATCTTAAATAATATGAATTAGATTGATTAATAAAATTTTTACAAATACAAAATATTCATGTTATTATTATCATCATATCATAAAATAAAATAATAAATAATATCTAAGTACCAAGTTAATTCACTTCTATTTAACAGACTACCAATCTTTTGCCCCTGACAAACTGAATGAAAAAATCATGGTTACAACTATCATACCTAATGTCATAATATAAAAATAAATTAGTTAATTTTTAATTTATTAATCCTTTAGATTGGCATATCTGATTCATGCACGTGGATATATGTGTCATAATATTTTTCATTTCTTCCCCTTTAACTCAGGGATGCATACAAGTAGCCAAACAATACAAAATTAAAATGAAAGATCAATATTTTAAATATTTGATTTCAATCTCCACAGTCATAATACTAAATATAGATTAACCACTATATTTGCTAAACATACTATTTAATATTACATATACAACTAAATACAATATAATAATGAGAGTATACACAAATAAACACATATTAGTCATATCATAAAAAATATTCAAAATTTTCATAAATAAAATTTATGTATTCCAGTTAAAATCACATGTTTGTAGCCAGCACATGACTCCAACATCAGATAAGTATAATTCTAATAGTGTCTCACATATATTTAGAATTTTTCTTTTTAATCCCAATATACAAACATATACCATTAAACTTTTATTATCTGTTAGGCATTCTAAAAGGTATTATAGTAATTTTTTTTTAGTATAAAAAAAATAATTTTTATTCTCATTTGCACTATTCGATTAATCATGTGACACATGCACCTAGTATGAAATATTTCACATAATAGTCCATCTCTAATAATCCAAAAAAATATACTAATTAAATATTTTATTTTAAAATTATTATCAAAAATTATATTAAAATATTTTATTTAAAAAATCATATTCCTCAAAGATTCAAATCATATACTCATATATGACAAAGCTATCATAATGATAAAAAATCTCAAAAAATTCTAATATTTTTTTATTAAATTTCTATTTAGAATCTATATAATAGATAGTGAAGCATACAAATGATGAATTATCGTGACTAGTTCATATATCAAATATCACAGACATCACTCCATAAATTTTCTAAATTGATTGATTATTAATTATTTTTCTAATTTATAAAATTTAATTATATCATTCTTACATATAGACCAAGAAATCATATGATAAGCATACTTGAAGTAGATCTACGTAATCATGATTATTCTACAATCCTCAAAAAATATAATCACAAAACTCATTATACTAATTAATTTGGTCATGTATTCCTTTATAATATCATTACAGCATATGAAAAAAGTCAACGAAATTGAACTAGAATCAATTTGAAAGACTTAATCACTATGTTAAATTTGCTTTAGATCTAATATACTATTTTTTTGATGCATTGATCGGTATGCCTTATTAGGTGTTCAGTTTCACACACACTCCTAAATGTATATATTTATAATAATATATATATTATATTGATTCTTCATCGATATCCCTATAAATTTTTATTTTTATTATTTTAAAATATATTCGTACTACTCATGTTCATCTAATTTTTTTTATTTTTTAAGTGGTGTGTAACTTTGGGTGGAGACAATTTCCACTTCAAACCTTTTGGTAGGGTTATCATGGTTATCTACCTTTACGCTAATTTCATACTTATTTTTGTTAAATTTACTATGTGAAATTTTTTTTATTTATTAAATTATTTAAATAAAATATGAAATTAAAATTATAAAAAAAAATTTGAAATTGCATTGTAACCAAAAGATTAAAAAACTAGTACCATATGACATGTCACTTTGTTGTAAATTCTAATCTCTAGAATCCACGCAACCAACTTGTAATATTGCACAGACTGACAAACACACCTACATCACCATGAATCATTTATCTCATTCACATATGTGCAAGTATTGAATATAAATTAAAATAAAAAAATTAATATAGTAGATGCATATCTAATATTTATATTAAAAAATAATATACTAAAGAGAAACTACACTGCACAAAATCAAAAGACAAAAATAAGAAAAACTAAAAAAAATTTAAAAATGAAAATTTAAATTTTTGTATTTTTATTTTTTTATTAATTTTTTTGTATTTTAAATAAGTCAATCATATTAGTTATCGAATTCTTGCCACAGTGGCCATTGAATTATTAATTCGACAACTATTGTAATTCCAAATGTTACATTTTTTTGTATTACAGTGGACGAGCCAACATGAACAACAACAGGTGCAACCTATCACTATCATTGTCAAAAGCCCATTTTATGAAAATGCAACGAGTAACCAACTTAAGTAGTCAACTAATTACAATCAGTCATATAAACAAAATTCAAGTTACATAGCCAAATTTAAAAAAAAAAACTCATCCTATTAGGTAACCTGTCCCAACCATTGTCAATCCAAGGCCCTTAGGCCAATGGACCACAACATAGGGTCAAGCACGCAAGATGTTCCTAGCTCGGCATGTGGGACGACTCACAATAACTCAACTAGAGATATCAAATAGGTGATGTCGAATCATGTCGGGCTAACCCGGGTCATCCCAAGTCATGTCAAGTAGGCTGGGGTCAGCCCAAGTCATGTCAAGTAGGCCCGGGTCAACCCAAGTCATGTCAAGTAGGCACAGGCCATGCCAATTCAGGACCGGATATTCTAGCCTAGTAGCCAACCCCAATTGCCTACCTACACTACACTACACTACACCCAAGTCCTGTCATCCTAGCAACTTAGCCTAGCATTAGCATTGCGGTCATAGCCTAGAACCAGATATTCCCCCCACTAGTTAGCGGATGCAGAATTGTGGAATGTGAATTGTGGTTGATTAATTATTTTAAATTTATTTTTTTTATTTCATATTTTAAATTAAAATTATGGATTAATTGCGACATAACGATATTATATTATTTATTTATTTCACATAAATCACAAAAAAATATAGTTATTAATACAAATAATAAAGTTTAATAAATAATTAAAATTATCAAAAAAAAATACAACCATCACATGTGACATGACAATCATTCATCATTCAATCCAAGAAATTAACACAAAAATAAAGTCACACTCACAACTCATAATAACATATAAAATAAAAATTATAAATTTTAATCATAATAAATAATAATGCAAGTTCAATGTCTCAATCTCAATATCAATTGGTATGAGTATGCAATTAATCATCATCGCATAAGCATCTGATAGTATCACTAGTGATGAGCTCGGCCTCCTAAAAGTCTCATGACATACCATCTACCAGCAACTCATCTGCTCTTGTTATTGTACGATCCTGGATGTCCAACTTAAAATCCTCTCAATTCTTCATGCATGTTAGTACTTTGATGATATCTGACCGCAATATTGATCTTCTATCCGAAATCACATTGACTACAACAGAAAAAATAAACTTCGATACTACACTTGACACCAAAGAAATCAATAGATCTCGTGTTATCTTAGACAGTATGGGATAGGTAGACTCATATGATTTCTTTCATTGTAAAATATCAAGTTTTTATTATCACTATGTGATAGAATTGAGCAGTAATCAATATCTAAATACCAAGATAGTTCACTCATATTTGACAGTTCACTCAATTATTTCTCCCTCGCTAACTTAATAGAGAAGTCATCATATCCATATAAAGTATCAATGTTCATATGCAGAGCCTAGTTGCAACTACAACAATACCTAATGTCATAGAATGTAAAACACTCGATCAATTTTTCGTGAATATACCCTTCGGGTTGGTGATCTTGATTCATGCATAAGAATATATATGTTAAAACATTCTCTATCTTTTCTACCTTAACACTAAGATCCATGCAGGCAAATAGACAATAAAAAAATAAAATGATGGACCAATACTTTAAATACTTGATTTTTATCTTCAACAATCATGTCATTAAATATTGTGTCATTTCTAAACTTCCTAAATATGCTACTAATATTGCATATGCACCATAGTACAATGCAAATGATGGGAGAATAATTTGACGAATATATGTTCGTCATGTCATAAAAAATCTTCAAAAAATTCATATATGAAATTTTTGTATTCTAATCTCTATCATCAATAATAAGTTCATCATTTTTACTATTGACATAGTCGGATATCACCAATTAGTATATAACACACAGCTCTATCATCAAGTATGTGTAATTCTAACAGTGTCTCATATCTATTTATAAAATCTTCTTTAAACCAACAAACAAACAAAAATTATTAAACTTTTATTATTTGTTAAGCATCCGAAGATATTTTAGTGAGTTACGTATATTTTCTAAAACAGAAAAAATAATATTTATCACCACTTATACTATAAGGTTAATGACGTGACACGTATATCTAATATGAAAAATCTCTCATAATGACTCATTTCTAATTTTCCTAACATATATTAATGATGACTTCATTATTATATATGTTATCGAATGTGATACTATATATTTTATTTTGAATATTAAATTCTCTAAAAATTATTATCATATACTCATATATGATCGAGTCATCATTAGTATCCATTTAGAATCTACAAAATAAATGGTAAGGTATACAAAAGATACATCATATCAACTAATCCAAATATCAAACTTTACAAAGACCACACCACTATATTCCCTGAATTTATTAATTATAATTTATTTTTCTAACTTATAGTATTTTAGTATATCATTCCTACATATGAACCTATGAATTCTACAATATACAGGCTACAAATAGGTCTATATGATACCGACTACCCTTAGATTCTTTAAAAATCTAATCAGAAGACTCATTGTGATGATCAGTTTAATCGTGAATTCACTCCCTAACTCTTTGTGATATATGAAAAAAAATCAACATAGAAGTTAAACTAGATCTAACCTCAAAGACCTCACCACTTAATTAGATTTTCCTAGGATCTAATACACCATATTTTTTAGTACAATATTTTACATGCCTCTTTAGATGCTCAATCTCACATACACTACTACTAGTTAATATTTTCTTATAATACTTGTATTATGTCATTTTTTCATTGATACTCCTAATATTTTTATTTTGTATAATATTAAAATTAGTCCAAACTACAAATTTTCTTCTAATTTTTTATTTTTTAGATATTTTAACTTGTGTCAAAGTCATAAGAGAAAACATGATTTCAACATTGGACCTTTCCATAAAATTATTAATATTAAAATTATCTATGTTTATATTAATATTAATCTCATTATCA
Organism: Sapria himalayana; assembly: GCA_029783825.1. Lineage (NCBI taxonomy): Eukaryota > Viridiplantae > Streptophyta > Magnoliopsida > Malpighiales > Rafflesiaceae > Sapria > Sapria himalayana. The sequence goes on from JAREIK010003224.1 coordinate 443,715, forward strand.
TTAAATTCTCTATTTATCATTTTAGATTTTTATTAATTTATTAATTTATTAATTTATTAATTTATTAATTATATTCGAAATTCTATTTTTAAAATTAAATATTATTTAATATTATATTATTACAAAAATTATAAAAATAAATAACTAAATAAAACTTAAAAGATAATACTCATTAGACATTTATGGAATGCTGATTTAGAAAAGTTTAATATCCAATGTCAGCAATCTGCAACCAAATCCCGAAACCGAGAGGTGATAGGAAAGCTGAACTCCAAAAGGAGAAATAGACAAAACAAGAGAGAAAAAAATGAGGATGGGATAGATAAAGAGAGAAGAATGAGGTGAGAAATGAGAGATAGGAGAAGGAAAGAATAGATATATATACATATATATATATATATTACAAAAAAAAAATTTTAAAAATATTTTTTCTTATTTTTTTGTATTTTTTTGTATTTTTTTGTATTTTTTTGTATTTTTTTGTATTTTTTTGTTTTTTTTTTGTATTTTTTTGTATTAAATAATTAGGACATAAACCCGATAGCCATCAAATTTTCTGTCATAGCCATTAGGAGTGCATCCAACAGCTGAATACATCTTGTTCTAATTTTTTTATTTATTTTATCATTGGGAGTCGATTCAAAAGATTCGAACAAGGGTGACGTGAGGTTGGCTCAGCTCGGGCTTGGGGCTCAGGCTAGGCTTAGGTGCTCAACTTGGAAGGGGAGGAGGCACCAAATGTTGTGCATCCACATGGGCATAGACCATCCCACGTGGACATCGTAAGCCAAACAAGTGGCAGTAATTTTAAAATTCCACCACATGTAAAAAGCATTATGGGTTTTTTTTTTATTATTTTTTTAAACTACAAGCGGGTAGGTTGGGCACGATCCAAAACCCGACCGTGCAGCTGGACCGTGCCTTTGGGCTAGACAGATGGGTCATGCTAGGCCCGTCACAAGGCCCAGTGCCCCCAGGCTCAGCAAGGCATGAGTCGTGCCTCAAGCAAGCAGAGCACGTATCCATGCACAGTTCTGGATCATGCTGTGACAGGCCAAGCACGGCTCAATCAAGCCGTGCCAAGCCAGGCATAACTCAGCCAGACCATGCTTCGGGCCATGACCGAGGTGCCCGACCCACTTAACACCTCTAGACTCAGCATGGCATGAGTCATTCCTCAAGGCAACATGGTACATGAATAAGCATAGTTCTAAACCATGTCATGTCAGATCAAGTACAGTTGAACCACATCATGCTACAAGTTGTGCCTGAGTCGCCCAACCCGTTTGACACCTCTATAGTTTATACACTAAATTGAAGCTCTCATGCCTTCGACACAACCATTATAGGTGCTCCTTTGATTGCTAATACATATTAAATAAGATGACTCTCTAGTAGTCTCTATCTATCATGTATATATTGAACAAACCAGTAATATAACTTTGTGCTAATGAAAACTATCAATCACCCAAAATCTAATTATAAAATTCAAATAAATTTATCTGATGGTGAATACAAAAATATCAATGCAAAAAATTACTCTATCTATCTCATTTCTTTGTACACATAGACCTTTGTTGCTAAATTCTCCAAAGAGTTGCGCAGTTAGCTGAGTGAAACAGAAAAAATAAGTGGTGACCTACTTCAACTTGGTAGGCTCCTCTAATCTCAATTTTAAAAGTGATAAGAGTACTAGGCAAGCAATTCCTAGCTTGCATCACAGCCCACATTATGCGTCCCAGGCATGATATGGCATGGCACATCCAGAATCATGTCTGGCAGAAGGCTGGCCAACACATGGCACGACTCATATTAAGGTGGCAAACAGGCCTAGCTAGGCTGGACAACCCAATTTTAGGTGGCCAATCTATGCCACCATGGAGTTCCATGCTCGACTAGAAAATATGGTGGCAAAACATGACACATAGACTTGGTTTCAAACAGGTTTCGCAATCCCATGCCAATTTCAAACTGATCATGCCTCGCTCAGCACAAGGCTAACTCAGGTTAGCCTGGAAGCATGTGGTGCAACAGCAGCCACAGCTAGCCTAAAAGCAGCCTCGTGCAGCCACAACAAGCATGGGTTTGATTTTTGAACCAAGCAAGCCTATCCCCAAGCCCCAGGCCCAATTGATGGCAGCAACCCAGCAGGTTGTTATGGTATGTGGGCATGAAGCCACTGCATTCACTAGCCCACTGCACATGCTTCCATTCATTGCAGTGGTAGTGTGCCAGACTGGCAGTGCACTAGCACTGTAGTGATTGCAGTGTCACCGTCATTTGCATTTATATATATAAATATAATTCGAATTCATTATGTAATATAAAATTTGAAATTCTAAATTTTATAAAAAAAAGAATAAATAATGTATAAAAAAATCCTTCAATTTAAAATTAAAATATAAATTAATATACATTATAAATTATTACATAAACATTCAGCTCAATCCCAAAATATACATAGACTTCTTTCACAATAAAAAGAATATAAAACATAGTAAATGATAAAATTATAAAACAATAAATATAATATAGTAAACTAGAATAAATTGTATCAGATAAATCATCATTTATAAAAACTCTTTCATGCATCTTTTCAATCATATACAGCATGATAAAATTGATCATGAATTATTTTAGATAGCATGAGAATTTTAAATTAGTATAATTTTCATCAACTAAATATATATGAGTTATTTTTATCACTATAAGATAAGAAAAAATCATAATTAATATCTAAGTATCTCGATGGCTCATGCCTATTCAATGAGCAACCTCATCATTTATCACTATCTAACTAAATAAAAAAATTATCTTTAAATATGATATTAGTTTTCATACTCGAATACTCATTAAAACTATTATATTTTTTTATAATATTTAAATAAATTTTTTAATTATTCATAATTTTACTTTCTACTTGTTGTGATCAACTAATACAATTATATACATATTTCATTATCTTTTTTATTTTTTTGACATTAACCATATGATTCATACTAACAGCTAAGCTATAAAGAAATAAAATAATAACTTAATATTATAAATATTTTTTTTTCAACTTAATAATAATATCATCAAAATATGAGTATTCTTTATATTGATTAAAGATATTAATCTTGTTGCATGTGCAACAAAGTTTAAAGCAAATTGTATGATTATATACGAAAGAACACAAATTCATCATATTATAAAAAATTTTAATGAATTTTAAAAATAAAAATTATATATCCAAATCTGATTTATTAATTATTATTTAATATGTTTTATCATTAATAAAATCAAATATAACATGTTAATAATCAATACATTTAATTCAACATAAGGCATGTTGAATTCTAATAGTGTCTAATATTTAGCATGAATTTTTTTTAGACATATTTACTTGCATAAACTATAAAGTTCTTGCAGTTTATTGGATGTCCTAACATACTTTATTGTATTTCTAATTTATTTTAATTAGGATAAAACTATTTTTTAAATTAGATTATAATATTAAGTTTTTGATGTGACACATATATCTAGCATAAGAAATCTCAATCAAATGACCCTCTCGGGTGGTTCTTGTGAATATACTCACATCCTAAGAAGCAGAGACACGAACATGGGAATACGACATGGCAAGATACAGGAATACGGGGATACGACACGACAAGATACGGGGACACGGGAATACGACACGGCAAGATACGGGGACACGGGGATACGACACGGCAAGATACGGGAACACGGAGATACGACACGGCAGGATACGGGGACACGGGGATACGACACGGCAGGATACGGGGACACGGTGATACGACACAGCAGGATACGGGAACACAGTGATACAACACAGCAGGATACGAGGACACGGGGATACGATACGGCAGGATACGGGAACACGGTAAATTCTAAAAAATTAGGATACGAATACAGCTAAGATACAGCACGACAAAAAAAATAAAATTAAAAATAAAAATTATTTTTTTTATAAATATTAAGTATTTTATAAAATAAAATAAAATAAAATATTTTATTTTATTTTATAAAATAATATTTTAAAATTATCTTATATTATATAAAAAAATATTTTTTTATTTTATAAAATAAAAAAATTTTATTTTATTTTATGTCAGCCCTGCATCCCCACAGTTAGTGCCCGGCCCCTGCCTCCCCCCTCAATTCGCGCCTGCCCCCTGACACCCCCTCAATTCGTGCCCGCCGCCTGCGTCGAGTGGCCAACGTCGCCCATGCGGCGACGTTGGCCACTGGACGTCGTCAGACGTCAGTCACTCGGCATTGATACAGCAGCTGACGCAACCGTCCAATACATCATGTGACATATCGGATATGAATTGATCAATGATATGTTACGTGATGTATCGGACACGCAATGATCAATGATACGCCACGTGACGTATCAGACACGTATCCGTTCCATGTCCATGCCGTGTCCGTACCGTGTCCACGTGTCCAGGTATCAGACACGTGGACACGACTGTATGGAGCCGTGTCCGTGCTTCCTTGCTCACATCAATACCATTATTTATAGTATTATCAAATACTATATTATTAATTTTATTATGTATTTCATATTTCTCAAAGTCATTTAAAAAATTCATATTTGACATAATCATCATGAATACAAGATTCCACAAAATCATAATTTTGTCTACACTTAGAATCAACAAAATCGATCATGATGTATGTGAAAGGAATATCATCAAGATTAATACATATATTAGACGGTATCAATACCATTTCAGTGTGTCTTTTTAAATTATCAATTACTAATTATTTTTTAAATTTATAATTTTTTATTATATTATAAATAATTTTGATATATATAACAACTAATCAATTGAAACGTACATGATTGATTTGTTTGTGTCATATATCATCTCATGCATCTAAAAAACATATGTTTCATAAACAAGCATACCTAATATCTAGTTTATACTCATTTTAATAATTAAAAATTAAAAAATAATGAATAAAAAAAAATTCAACTCAATATAAATATTATAAAAAATTTTATAGTTGCAAAACTAATTATGCACAAGGATACTTTCTAAGACACCAAATAATATACCTAAGATATGATACATTGAATCCTAAGCAAACTCAACTTAGCAGTAGAATTATTAAATTTGAATCAACTTCAAATTTAATGAATTTGTTCATTTACCATTATAAGTTTGCAAGAAAATACATTATTAAGTTGTATAAATACATTTAGACCTTATTTGTTTTTTGACTTAATATTAAATTTACTTTTAGTATAAATACATTTAGACCCTATTTATGACTTAATATTATATTTAAAAAAATCTGAATAGAAAATGTTAAAATATTTGTTCTTTTTTATTCAAAAAATTATTTTCAACCAAAATAAAAAAAAATTATCATCATTACCTAATAAAGATGAGAGCAAATAACACTCACTATTATGGAGACAACAGAGATTTTGGGAAGGAACTACATCATCTCGACTCAGCTCATTTATTTTTTTTTAATTTCAGCTTATTACCATCTCTACTCATTAACAAATATTAAAAAATAAATAACTTAATACTTAATATTATTAAGTACCATTCAGCATCAAACTAAAAAAAATGTTATTCAACATTATGTAAAAAAAAATAAATGTCACCTTAATAGAGATGTTATAGCGAAGAATTATGGCCAACAAAAAGAAATTGGTCACTGACAAGTACTACATC
>JAREIK010003224.1:452419-510112 GCA_029783825.1 Sapria himalayana
AAGAAGTAGAAGAAGAATAAGATAAAAAAGTAGAATAACAAGAAGGGGAAGAAAAAGGAGAAGAAGAAGAGGAGGAGGAAGAAGTAAAAGAAGAGGAGGAAGAAGAAGAAGAAGAGAATGATAAAAAGTTGAGGAAGAAGAAGAATAAAAAGAGGAAAAAGAAAAATAAAAAAGAAGATGTGGAAATAGCAGAAGAAGAAGAAAAAGATGATAATGATGATGAAGAGAACAGGTGGGACGAAGAAAAAGAAATGAAGAAGAAGAAGAACAAAAACAATAAGAAGAAGATGATGAAAAGAAGAAGAAGAAGAACAAGAAGAAGAAAAGACGGATGAAAGTGAAAAAGTAGAAAATGAAGAGTATGAAGATGAAGAGAAAAAAGAAGAACAGTAAGAAGAATAATTAGAAAAAGAAAAATAAGAAGAGGAGGAATAGGATGAAAGAAGAAGATGAAGAAGAAGATTAAAAAAAGAATAAAAATAAAAAAAACAAGAAAAAGAATAATTGGAAGAAGAACAAGAAGAAGAATGGGAAGACAAAGAGGAAGAATGAGAAGAAAAAAATGATAAGAAAAAGAAGATAAGAAGAAGAAAAGGAATAAGAATAAGAAAAATAAGATTAATAAGAATAAGATGAAAAAAAGAAGAACAACTTGAAAAAAAGAGGAAAAACAATAAATAATAAAAAGAAGATGAAAAAAAATAAGAACTAAAAACACCAAGAAGAAGAAGAGAAGAAGAGGAAAAAGAATAAGACAATGAATTTAAAGGAGAAGAAGAGGAGGAAAAAGTAAAATTAGAAGTAGAATAAGAATAACAATAATAATAATAATAAAAGAAATAAGATGAATAAGAAAAAGAACAGGAAGAAGAACAAGAGGAAGAAAAAGAATAATAAGATGATGATAATCAAAATGAATAAGAAGAAAAATATGAATATGGAGAAGAAGAGAAAGAAAAGAAAAAAAAAAGAAAAAGAAGAATAAGAATAAGAAGTAGAGGAAGAATAAATGAAATAAAGAACAACAAATAGAAAAAGAAAAAGAAGAAAAAGACGAAAAATAAGTGAGATAAAAAATAATAATAATAATAATAAGAGGAAGAAGAAGTTGCATAAGAATAAAAAAAAGAGAGAATAAAAAGAACAATAAGATAAAAAAGTAAAAGAAGATCAGAGGAAGAAGTGGAAGAAGAAGAAATGAATAATGAAGAAGATGATAAATAAGAAGATTGAAAAGATGTAAAAGTAGAAGATAAACAAGAGAAAGAAAAAGAATAAAAAGAATAACAATAAGAAAATAAGGTAAAGAAGAATAAGATGAAGAAAAAGAGGAAGAAGAAAAAAAAGAAGAGGAGGAAAAATAAGAAGAAGTGGATGAGGATGAATTATAAAAAGAAGAATAAAAAAAAGATATCGTAGAAGAATAAAAAGAAGAAGAATAAGAAGAAGAATAAGAAGAATAAGAAGAATTGGAAGAAGAAAAAAAAGTGAAACTAGAACTTGGATAAGAAAAAGAATAAGAAGTTGAATAAAATAAAAATGAATAAGAAGAAGAAGAAGACGACGACGAAGAAGAAGAAGACGATGATGAAGAAGAAGAAGAAGACGGATAAGAAAGAGACAATGATGACGAAGAAGAATAAGAACAAGAAGAAGAATAGGTCGAAGAATAAGCAGAGGAGGAGGAAGAAGAAGATAATAAATAAGAAGTGCAAGAAGAATGATAAGAAGATGAAGAGACATAATAGTTAGAAGAATTAAGAAGAAAATGAAGAAGAAAAAAGTAGAATAATAAGAATGGTGGAAGAAGAAGAATAAGAAGATAATGAAGAAGAATAATAAAAGAAATAATATGAAGAATAAGAGGAAGAATAAGAAGAATAAGAGGAAGATGATGATGATGATGATGAATAAAAAGTACAAGAATAGAAAGAAGAAGTAGATAAAGAAAATGAAGAAAAAAGAGAAGCAGGAGAAGTCATAGAGAAAGACAAAGATCGAGAAGAAGGAGAAGCGAAACAAAAACAAGAATAAAAAGATGATGATAAGGAAAAAGAAGAAGAAGAAGAATGTGAAGGGAAGAATGTAGAAGAAAAAGAAAAAAAAAGAGAATAAAAAAAAATAAGAATAATAAAAAGAATGAAAAGAAGAAAAATATAAAAAATGAGAAAGGAGAATAAGAAATAAGAAAAATAAGTATTGTAAGAATAAGAATAAGAGGAAGAATAATATTATGAAGAAGAAAAAAAAGTAGTGGGAGAAGAAGAGGAAGAAGAAGAAGGAGGAGGAGAATATGAAGAAAAGGATGAGGATAAAGAATAACTTGAATATGATAAAGAAGAAGAAGAACAAAAATAAGAATAATAATAATAATAAATAAATAAAAAGAATTGGAAAAAGAAGAGGAGGAGAAATAAGAACAATAACAAGAAAAAAAGCAAAATAAAAAAAGAATAAGAAGAGGATAAGAATGATAGAAAGAAGAATAATAAGTTGAAGAAAATGAGAAAGAAGAAGAGGAGGAGGAAGACAAAGAAGAAGAAGAAGAAGAAGAAAAGAATAAGAAAGAATAAAAATAAGCTATGTAAGGAGAAGAATAAGAAGGGGAAGAAGAATAAGGAGGTGGAGGAGGAGCAGGAGGAGGAGGAAGAAGAAGAATAAGAATAAGAACAAGAAGAGGAAGCTGAAGAAGAAGAAAAAAAAAGAAAAAAAAGAAAAAAAAAGAAGAAAAAGAAAAAGAAGAACATGAATATTATTATGAAGAAGAAGAATAAAGTAAAAAAAAGGAATAAAAATAGTAAGTAGAAGAAGAGGAGGAGGAGGAAGAAGAAGAAGAAAAAACAAATGGAAGAATAATAATATGGTGATGAAGAAAATTTATAAGAGGGGAAGGAAGAAGAAAATAAAGATGAATAAAAGGAAGAAGTTGAAGAAGAACAAGAATAAGATGAGAAATAAAAATAATAAAAAAAACAAGATGAATTAGAAAAAAAGAAGAGGAGGAATTAGAAAAAGAAGAAAAATAAAAATAAAAATAAAAAGAAAAATAAAAAGAAAAAGAAAAAGAAGAAGAAATGAAGATGAAAAAGAAGAAGAAGAAGAAATGAAGATGAAGAAAAAGAAGAAGTGGAATAATAAGAGGAAGATGATGATGAAGAAATGGAAGAAGAATAATAAGAAGAATAAGAAGAAGTTGAAGAAGAAAGTATAAAAAAATTAAGAAGAAAAAAAAAGAGGACGAAGAAGAAAAGTAAAAAAAGTTGAGAAAGAAGAAGAAGAAAAATAGGAATAAAGAGAAAAAAAATATGGAAGAAAAAGAAGAAGAAAGAGAAAAATATAATATGAAAGAATAAGAATAAACGAAGAGGAAGAAAAGAAATAAGAAGAATCCTCGATTCCACATATTTATTAATAGGAACGCTCAATTAGACGAGATGCTACTCAAAATATCCCTTGTTAGTTGTTTTCTCTATGTTAATTCACTATTAATTAATAACTCAAAATATGCCTAGGAGAAGAACTCTACTCTAAAATAAGATAACTCTTCTAATGAACTTTATCCCATTTTGAAATATTTAATTTTCAGTATCTCCAGCAATGGCATGAAAGAGAGGTTTCAATGATAATACGCACATGGATGTGTCATATTTGTTATATGAATATATAAAAATACAAATAAAATAGTCATTATAGCCTCTGTTGACTTACTTGGACGTTGTGGATGTGGTTTATGAATTGTGGAGATATTTTTTTATTTATGGGATGTAACTTGTAATGAGTTTTGTGCATTTTTGCACATGAGATTCTATATTTTCATTCTCATTGATATTTTATAACGAAGACAATTAATGTGGCTAATGTTGGTGGTAACCATGGCTAATAATAGTATTGCAGATTGTATTCATTGTTGGTGATGGTGACTTTGAGGCCATCATGACAAACAATAGTGTTGGTGACAATTTTAATTAATGGTGACAATGACTGTATATACTATCATGGCCAATGACAATTGCTGGAGGTGGTATTCAAAGTCATCGCTAATAGCTATGGCGGTAGACGCGGCCAATAATTGTGCATTTTATGGTGACCTTGAGCCAGAAACAATGCATGCAATGGAGTTCATGACTATAAAAGCAGACAAAAATTAAGTACACAACCAACATTCTAAAACTAGGGTAGATTACATTTTTTTTTGTTTTTGGTGCACTGTCCCAAACCATAATGTTGATAAACCATGAAAATTACACTTGATATAATGAACTAACCCAACTCTTAAAAAGCCTTTGGTTATAAATGATCTAAAACCAACACAACCAAGTTTTTCAACATTCATATATATATATATATGTGATTCTTAGTCATCATGTATTTGTGATATAAAATAATAATATATATGGTAATTGTATATGTGGCTTAAAGGATATATATATATGGCATATGTATATTTGGCTTGGAGGTTGTGTGTGTGTGTGTGTGTGGCTTGATAATTTATATATGCACTAAAAATAAGTGTGGCTTGGTAATAAAATATACATGTCTTAGTAATAAAATATACGTGTTTCTTGGTGATATATATATATACATGGCTTGGAAATAATACGTGTGGCATGAAAATAAAACATATACAAGATAGCATGGTTATGTCCGTAAGGTGAGAATTAGTTTCACAATGTTGCATATTTTAAAATTAAAACCTTTGATTTTAAATATCTAAATGGGTGATAAAATTCATTTATAATAAATCTCATGGTCTCAATTCCTAATCTCAAGGTTTTGCAAGTCAATTTGTGTGTTGATCTCGGTACACTTAGTATAATCCATGATTATGTAATTCTACAAATTGTTTAAATAAATTTCTTTTTTATCTGAATGATTTATTTTAGTAATGATCAATTTATAGTTACATGATGCTTTATACTTAGCTATCAATTCTACAAATTTGGTCTTATTTATAAGACCAAAGATAAATCAACAATTTAATCTTATTTGGCACAACCCATTGCCTAGATAATAAGATTATTTATGGTGTACCAGACTATTTATGGTGTATCAGACACATGATAAATTGATTCAAGAATTGGTGAAGGAGACCAATTCTTATAATAGAATTAAAATTAATAAAACTTATTGTAATTTTTTAAGTATTTTAAATAAAATATCTTTCAACCAACTCACCACCATTGTAAAAAAATAAACTCGACAGGACCAATTATATTGATAAGAAAAAAAAATTTTGATATTATACTAACAGCTAAGAACTACAAGTTTGTACTCATAGATCTATACCCTGATAAGCCTCATCAAGGGGCAATTGATGAGGAAGCCAAACCTTGTGAGAAATGGGTAAAGGTTGATGAACTAGATGTTATATTTTGGCTTCAATGTCAAATATAATTTAACATCAATATAAGTCCATGATTATTGCATACGACATGATGTCTAATCTCAAAGATATATTTGGGAAACATACTTGTTTTGCTAGAAAAAAAGCCATGAGAGATCTAATATATATTACAATGACTGAAAGTATCCCAATGTGAGATTAAGTTCTCAAAATGATTGGTCTTCTAACTAAATTAGATATCCTTGAAGCTAAAGATTGACGTGGATTCTCAGATTAATATTATTCTTCCATCACTACCATAATCCTATAAGTAATTATACCTAAACTATAAACTGAATACACCTGATTGCACTTTGGTACAAAGTGAACAATCAAGGTAAATCCCATTTATCAGTAGTTGAGGCATGTTTAATAGGTGTATCTATGGATACATAGTGTATAGATAAGGAGACCACTAATCATGTTTATAATTCATTGAAATGGTTCTAGGAAACCGAACAACTAAGTGATGGTGAGATTTTTCTTCACACAAAAAATATGACAAAGGTAGTAGTTGAGCACAAAGATAATTTATGTACTTGAGCACAAAGATAATTTACTTGAACACAAAGATAGTCTATTCAGGTATATGAAAAGACAATCTTTATGTTGGTAAAACTATTTCTTCTCCACGATAAAAAAGCGAGTCAAATAATATCAATGTCTTACCATATTAAATAAAATAATATTCTAATATGAATCAAACTTATATTTGACACTTACGTTTGATTCATATAAATCTAAAGTGGATATTAGACTAGTTAAAATTGGACCTTTGGGTTCATTAAAGGTGTTACCACTTTTACATGTGAGTATTAATTAGAAGGAAAAATAATGAAGTGGTATTTTGTGGCTAAAGAGCTACTAGAATTGGTTCATTTTAATTTATATGGGCCTACGACTATTCAAGCAAAAGGTAGTTTTGAGTAATTTATCATTTTCATTGATGATTACTTAAGATATATACATATTTATTTGATATACCACGAGTCCAACTCCTTTAAGAAATTCAAAGAGTATTGGACAAAAACTGAGAAATGTCAGAATAATGTTTCGAGGCACTATAATTAAATCATGGTGGTGCGTACCTTGTGAGAGAGTTCATAAATTACTTGTTGGATCATGAAATTACATCTTATTTGTATGTACCTTGCATTCTGCATCAAAATGATATAGTAGAAAGAAAGAATATGAATCTTATGGATATAGTAAGATCAATGGTGAGTTATTCAGATATGCTAGATTTTTTCTAAACAATATGCACTAAAAATAGCAATTTATGTTTTAAACTTAGTCCCATCTAACTCACTAACTACTACTCCAATTTAATTATGAACTATGCATAATAATAGTCTAAAATACATTCATTTGTGAGGTTTCCCATCACATATGTAAAAAGGAAAGATAGATAAGTTGGAAATGAGAACATGAATTTGTTTCTTTGTGAGATATCTTAGAGGAACTAAAAACTATTTATTTTTAGTCTAACGGATCAGAATGTCATTAATAGCACCAATGTTTGATTCCTAGAATAAGCCTATATAGTAAGGCACAAGTCTGAAAGTAGGATTATTCTAGAGATGTCATGAAAAGATAAGTCATTCCAAACTCCTTTAATACTAGAAGGAACATCACAAGGTAACATCTCAAATACTTCAATGCCTCATCATTATGAAAGAATTATTGGTGATAGTATTGATACAGAACCTTGTGAACCTATCATTGATATGATGGTCATACAACCAAAAAATAGTGGTCATAATGGTTCACATGTTGAAAGTATATAATCAAGAGAAGTATCTCATCATAGTGAGAGTGTTATTCGTCAACCTATGTGTTATATACTTTTAAAAAAGTATTATGATATAATCTCTGATAACTAGATATTAATCTTAGAAGCCTTGATGAAGCACTTCAAGATAGAAATACAAAACATTAACAAAATGCTATTGAATCAAAATTGTAATTAATGTACTACAATCATGACAATGATCTTATGGAACTACTTGAAATGATAAAACTAATAAAGTATAGGTGGATTTATAAGAAAAAGATAGGAATAAATGGTAGCATTGAGACATGTAAGGCTAGGCTTATTACAAAAGGTTTTACTTATACAAAAGATCAATCTAGGTTCTCTTGATTATTGCAACTTATTATAACTATGAGAATTAGAAAATGAATGTAAAATTTATATTTTTGAATGAACATCTTGAAGAATATATCTACATGATGTAGCCGGATTATTTCATAAAAAATAGCCAAAAGTACATGTGTAAGTTGAAAAAGTTCATTTATGGCCTAAAATAAACATATAGATCCTATAATACTCACTTTTATTTGGCTATGAAGTCTCATGACTTTGATCATTATCAGGATAAATATTATGTGTATATAAAGAGAGGTTATAATAATGTGGTATTCTTGGTATTTTATATTGATGATATATTACTCATTAGTAATGATGTGGCCTCATTGTCTTCAATTAAAGTCTAACTATCTAATGAATTCAATATGATAGACTAAGAAAAGTTTTCTTCCTCTTAGACATAGAATTACTCCATTAAAAATAATAATATTCCAAAATACTTATTGAGATAGAGAAAGTAAAGGTTGTTCCTTATGCATCTATAGGAGAGAACTTGATGTATGCAATACTTTGCACCAAGCCCAATTTCTATTTTACTATAAGCATGGTAAGAATATATCAATTTAACATATGAAAAGTATATTGGATAATAATAAAACACATAATCAAGTACTTGAAAAGAATTAGAGATTATATGTTAGTGTATCAAATAGACAAACTTGTACATATAAATTATATAGATTTAGATTTCTAATTAGATGAGGATCTGAGAAAATCAACCTCGATTTATATGTCTATCTTCTAAAGCGGAGCCACAAGCTAGAGGAGTGTCAAACAATCTTATATTACTGATTCTACCATAAATGCCAAGTATACGGTAGCTTTAGAGGTAGCCAAAATAGGCTATATGGCTTAAGAACTTCTAACTAATCACAACTAAAATTCACCGAATTACAGACCAATTATTTGGTCGGTAATTAGCCATTTTTTGGTCGGTAAACCTATTACCGACCATTTTCCGACCAAATTATTTAGTCACAATGTTGTTTGTCAGTAATTTTTTTAACCGACAAAAAATAAGTTAGTCAGTAAATTACTGACCATTTACCAAAAGATAATTACTGACTATATTCCGACCATTTTCCGACCAAAAGTATTAGGCCAGTAAATGATCTCCAAATGCTCGGTAATAACTAATGAAATTGTGACCAAAAACTGACCAAAATTTATTAATATTATTGGTCGGTAATTGGTCTCCAAAAGTATTACCGTTCATTGATATTAAAGAATTTTGGGTTGTTTTTGGTCTCAATTTGGTCGGTAAATTAATTTTTTAATATTTTATTTTATTTTGAGTTTTATATCTTACTTATATATATATATATATATATAAAGATTACAAAACAAAAGAAATGTACAATTAAAATAAGAAAATTAATATATATACTGCATATATATAGTAAATAAGTCAAGAGAAAATAAAAACATGAATTCCCAAATCCAAGTTTTAGACATAAAAAAATGTGTAATACACTCAATCATCCAACCTAGTGTCATAATCGTTATGCTGAGATATATCTGGTCTATATGGTGAGATGTCGGGTATTGGAGTAGAGCTATCTACTGCTGCTAATCCTGATGCGGTTGTTGCAGGTGCTGCTGTGGGTGCTAGAGTAGATGCTATAGCTGGAGCATTACGCTGAAAAATCCGAGGTAGATCATCAGGGTTGAACTGTAGTCCTCCTTCATGTAACTTCTTTGTAAGCCAATCAAAATGTAGACACAACTCATTATATGGTATATATGTACATATACATATATACTGATATATATGTACAAGTATTTACATAAAGTAGAGCGTAAACACCTATTATGAAGAATGAACATCCAACACCTAAATATTATGTCATAAGCATAAAAAAAATACGAACAAACACCTTAACCAGGGCTTCAAATACCATCTTTGTTTGTTTGAAATTGCATCGAACCTACAAACACAAGGCACAAGAAATTTATAACTAGATTTTACAGGATAAAAGTTCAATACATACATACATACATACAGTGCATAAAGTATAATCTATCCATTAAATTGACGTTGCTTTCTCTCCCCCAGCTCCTCTGGTCACTATCTTTCTGCTACGACAAAATTGTCCTAGTCGTGGTGTGTCATGTAGTGAAAAATCTCTTCTCTTCTATTAGCTTCATATGGAAACCATTGCGGTGCCTTATCTCTATGAAAATTAAATAGTCAGTCAAATCAAAATAATAAATAAATAAAGTTCTATTTTGATAAATATATATAATACTACATTATATATGTACATATATACTATAGTTTATATGTACATATATAAAAGTACATACACATATACTATAGTATATATGTACATGTACACTGTAGTGTAAATGTACATATGCTACAGTGTATATATGTACATATACTATAGTGAATATGTACATATATACTAGTATAAATGTACATATACATATATACTGGTATATGTACAAGTATTAGGACCCACTACAATGTATATGTACATATACATATATATTTACATATATATATGTAAATACACTACAATGTATATGTACATATATACCAATGTATACATATACACCATAGTATATATGTATACACTTGTATGTAGTGTACATATACATTAGGACCCACATCATTACAAACCATACTATGGTATGTAGTGTGATTCATATTATCTTCTTTAATAACTTATTAATTTTAACACATTATGCCTAATCTGAATATAAAACAAAGTTTTTCAATCAACTACAAATTATTTTTCTATCCGTTACATCTTAACACAAAATGAGAAGCAACTTACAAGACTATGAAATTTGCTTGTAAAACTTTTAATTGCATCATAAAAGACTACTAGACCATATACCTATCTTGTATGGAGCCATTGGGCTTTCTCTCGAGGCCTGAACACATTGTATGGGTTGGTATCATTAAAAGGTGGAAGAGGTTTCAAAATCAATTGCACCCCATTACACCAAACACTTAGGAAAAATATCAGTAAGATGAAAATAATTCAAAACACAAATAAATAGTAAGCATGCAATAGAATTTGTAAAAGCAACTTCTAAGATTCATTAATCACTGAAACTATTATTTATAAGTAATGTCAAACATAGAGGCGTCAAAATGACCGTGGTGTGCCGGAATGACCCATTATAGTGTGGCATATATGCATAGTTATATGTTATTATACATATAGTATATATAGTTATAAATAATTATATATAGTTAGACATATATATGTATATATAGATATATTCATACAAGTAATTATAAGTAATTATACATAATTGTATACAAAGTTATAAATAAATATATAGATTTATATATATGTATACAAGTTACAAATATAGTTATATTTAATTATATAGACTTTTATATAGTTATACAAATATTTATATATAGTAATACACATAGTTTAACATAATGTTGTATGTTGTTATACATATAATTATAAATATAGTTACATATGGTTATACATATAGTTACACATATAGTTAAACATATATTTATACATATAGGTTTATATATTTGTTCATTTAATTTTAAATATTTATCCATATAGTTATGTATAGTTATAGATATAGTAAAATACTTTTTTATATACTAATATTTACAAATATATATTAAATATAAGTTGTAAAGTATATATTTAAATATTATTATGTATAAAGCTTTTATAGTTATACATATAGTTTGATACAATTATGTATAGTTATATATTATTAGTCATTTAAAATATATAGTTATATATAATCAAACAAATAGTTATATATTTATTTATTAATACAAGTAGTGATAAATAGTTATACATAAATGTATACAAAATTATAAACAAATATATAGATTTACATTTATGAATACATATATGTATACATAGTTACAAATATAGTTATATTTAATTATATAGAGTTTTATATGGTTATACAAATATATATTTATATATAGTTATACACATTATTTAGTTAAACATAATGTTGTATGTTGTTATAGAGTAATTATAAATATAATTACACGTGGTTATACATATAGTCACAAATATAATTAAACGTATATTTATACATGTAGGTTTATATATTTGTTCATTTAATTTTATATATTTATACATATAGTAATGTATAGGTATAGATATAGTAAAATACTTTTTTATATACTACTATATACAAATATATATAAAATATAAATTGTAAATTTAATATTTAAAAATAATTATGCATAAAACTTTTATAGTTATACATATAGTAAGATACAATTATTTATAGTTATATATAATGTAATACATTTATATAAATTAAAGTATGGACATTTATATATAATGTCATACGATTATATAGATGTATAAAACTTTATATAAACTGTTACATATTTATAATTTATCGAAGACAATAAAAATATAACCCATCAAAATAAAGTTTTATTTTTCTTAAGTTACAGAAACAGAAAATATCAAGCATTATATATTTTCTTCTGCTATTGAAGGATAGAACAAAATGTAAATATTTAATATTTGAAATCAATAAAACTTTAAAAATTTAAACAGTTGAAGAACAAAGATTACACTGACAATTTATAGTTTCATTAATGGTGTAGAGTCATAATCATATGGGTTAAATGAAAATAAAAGCAAAAATAAGGAAAATCAGGGGAGAATTAAAAAAAGCTAATACCCAATTATTTTGAATAAATGAAAATCTGATAGTTCTAATAAAATTCAGAGAGACGGAGATATGTATATAGCATTCTTAAGGAGAAGAACAATGAAAACCTTACATGGATTTAGAAGAAGAGATAGAATTTCTAGGTTTCTCCCTTGCAGTCGCGTATAGCTTCTACTTCGAAAAATGAAAGAAACAAAGTTTGTTAAGTGTTAATGACTTAGCAATTTTTTTTTAATCAAAAAATTTAACCTAGGAATTATCGACCAAAATGTTGGTCGGTAATTAAGAAGTTATAAATATTTTGGAAAGCTACTTTATCGAACATTTTTCATGGTAATATATTTTTGGTCATTAAATGGTCAGTAATTTGTTGGTAATTTTTATTTGCTAAATCCCTCCTAATTTATAAACCAATTTTTGACCAAAAATAGTTGGTCATAAACATGGTCGGTATTTGGTCAAAAATTTGGTCAAAATTATTTTTTTTTTGAAACCTTTTTTTGGTCTCTAAATAGTCATGATTTAGTCAGTAATTACCAACCTATTTATTTGGTAGGTAGTTTGGTCGGTAATTAAGAAGTTATAAATATTTTAGAAACCCACTTTACCAACCATTTTTCATGTTAATATATTTTTAGTCGTAAAATGATCTGTAATTTGTTGAAATTTTTTTTTTGCTAATTCCTTCCTAATTTACGAACCAATTTCCGACCAAAGCTATTTGGTTGGTAAATATGGTCGATCTTTAGTCTGAAATTTGGTCGGAAATATTTTTTTTTTCAAAATCCCTTTTTGGTTTCTAAATGGTCGTGATTTGGTCAGTAATTACTGACCATTTTTTTTGTTGGTATTCTCATTATTTTTAGTAGTAGATCTAGCCATCCAATGGTCATTCTTTATGTGCAACTATCTATTATACTTTATTACAATAATAGTAGAATAGTGATAAATTCGAATGAACTTATAACTCACAAGAAAGTAAAACACATCGAGCATAAATATCATCTAATAATAAATATTATGAAAATAGAAAATATGTTGGTGATAAAAGTATCATCGATAGATAATTTAGAAAGTTCTATAATGAAGAGCCTTCCAATTAGGACTTTTGATAAACATTGAAAGAATGAAAGTCAAACGTGTGATATCATGGCTTTGAGTCTAAGTAAGAGATTATTAAAACTGATTTATACTAAAAGCTATTTCTAATTATCTTTTCAATTTCTTAATTTATATATTTTTATTATTTTAAATAAAAGATTTTATAATTAGTTGAATTTGTGAAAATTCAATTGTCATTTATTCTATACTATAGATAATTTAGTGCATGGAGTTTGACTTATGCACAAAAGATCTAATCATTCATTCTTGTGAAATATAAAATTGTTATTCACGATATAGATGGAGCTAGACAACTTATTGGTAAGATTGTAGTACTAAATTTCAATATATTTAGCTTGACAATGGTGAATAATAACATTCTAATTTTTAGTACTAGTACACTTGAGTATATTGAACGAGACAAACATAATCTAATTTTTTTGTAATGGCTTATAAAATAAAATACACTATTGTTATTATACACTGTTGTTAATCTTATTCAAGAAGTAATTAATATTTTCATGTTTTTATTAATAGTTTTTTTGCTTCATTAAGAGTACGGTCTAGAAATTGGTTATAGAACTCTACGAATTGGATAAGTTTATCAAGTGTATGTTGAATAATAATTATTGATTAATTCATGTCTTGTTCGAAAGATTGATGATACCCCATTGAGAAAACTTATATGGTTCAATATTACCAAATCCTACAGGTAGATTTTGATTTGAAAATTCAAATGAGTTAAGTAGAAAATATCAAAGAAATAATTATAATTGATTGAATTATATTATTAGTATATTAATCGATAAATATCTGTAATCTTAATTTTGAAATTTTAATTAATGTTAAGTTACAAAATGTACAGATTATCTTAAAAAATGAGAGTATAATTATAATTATATAAGATATAAATTATAATTAATATAAATTATAATTAATATAAATTATAATACAAAATAATTTATATCTGAGATCTTATTTAGGCCATATTTTCTTCCATAGCCTTATCAAGAGCTAAACAAAATGTTAAGTTGTCATTTTTCTTATTTCATCAATACACAAATACCACAATTCAAATTCTATTTTGAATTATCTAATTTTATAATTAAATTAATTATATATATGGATATAATTAAAATCTTTAAATTAAAAAATCTATTTTAAATATTGAATGAACCACTTTATGACTTTTGGTTTATATAAACTACTTTGTTTCATTTATTTAAAAAAAGAAATTCGAACAATGCAATTCACGGTAACATCTTCATTTTCATTAGAGTTTCTAGAACATAATATATACAAGAGAATACATTATTATCGCCAATTACTTTGAAGTTTGATACATTATGCGGTAAAAATGCTTAGATTCTACTTGAAAATAAGATAATTCATCTTAAAATCATTATCACATTAGAAATAAGTCAACTCATCATACGAGCAATATAGCCTAGTGACACACATTGTTATGTAAATTATAATGGCAAGAAACTTATATAATTTATGTAGTAACTAGGGATTTATACAAGGGGGAATTATGTTTCGGGGTACTCTCCTAAAAATATTTAAAATTATGAAACTAATCTTTTAATTGAAAAAAAATCACCAAACTCTTGAGAAATTAAAATTTGAGGCATTATATTACGTTAATCCTAGATTGCCCTTCAATAATTCTTATCAGCCATTCGACCCTTGCCCTCTTTCATCGTCCCTCGCCCTCTTTCATCGACAAGCTCGATGGAGCTTGTGGTCGAGCTTGACAATGAGCTACTAGAGCTCACTGTCATAGACTTAGTCTTTTCGCTAAGCCCCCGTGCGGTACTTAGATAACTTACCCCTTAGATGTTGCTAAGTCAGCCTTACTTTTGCCTTGCTTGTTATGCTTGGTGTCTATCCACAACTTGGAAGCAAATAGAATTTGAGAGAATACTTGAAAATAAAAAAAAATAATTTATTGAATAATGAAATCTTACAAGAAACTCTCAACTTGGTGGTTTACAAATAAGACCACATTTTCCTTTAATACATGCATAGGGAAGGGTCTAGAACCTTTGAAGGTTCCCTATAAGTCTAGAGAATTCGATTACATATAACCAAGAGTATTCTAGAAGAATCTAGGATAATCTCATTCCTTCCATACAAGTGTGGACTTCTTTGGAATCTTCTAGAATGTTTCGCATTCATTGAGTGAGGGTGTGACATTCTCCCCCACCAATCCTGCTAGCATCCTCATTGATTTTTCTGCCTAGAATTGCTCGATCTATTCCTGAAACTACAACAAATTGTTAGCTAGCTCCCAACTAGCTTTACTTTCTGGTAGTCCCATCCATTTTACAAAGTATTCCTTGTTGGGCCGAAAGTTGGTTTTTCTTAGGTCTCGATCTGCCATAATGTAGTCCACCTCCTTATCATGCGAGGTCACTACTACTATGGGCGCCCTCATGGAGATTCATCGGCCTATATCTTCATTATCTTCGTGATAATGTTTTAGATTATTAATATGAAAGACATGATGAATCTTTAACCTTGGTGGTAACTCAACTTTGTAAGATACCTCACCAACTCGTCCAAGTATAGGAAAGGGACCTTCATACTTCCTCACAAGTCATTTGTGCATCTTTTGAACGGACATGAATTGTTGTGGTAGAAGCTTGATAGACACTATGTCTCCAACTTAAAATTCTACATTTATTTTCTTGTCACCCCATTTCTTCGTGTTCTTAGCATTCTTTTTTAAGAATGAGCATGCTATATCAGCTTGCTTGTGCCATCACTTAGCAAATTTGTAAGCTACTGGACTTCTCTATGTTTATCCTTTGGCTAGGGTGTGGTTGTTGCCCCATGACTATCTCGAATGGACTCCTCCCTGTTGTCTTACTTCTCTGTAGATTGTATGAGAACTGAGCCACGTCTAGAAATTTGGCCCAGGCAGTCTGATTGGCACTCACAAAGTGCCTCAAGTACAACTCTAGTAATGTATTCACCCATTTTGTCTACCAATAAGTCTAAGGATGAAAGCTAGTAGAGAAGTGAAGTTTCATGCTCATGTATTTGAAGAGCTCTTTCCAATAATTTTCAGTAAAATGTGGGTCACGATCACTAATGATAACCTTTGGTAGCCCCTAAAACTTTATCATGTTCTTGAGGAATAGCTTTGCCATCTTTTCTATCGTGCAATCTTTAGAGGCTGCTATGAATGTAGCATACTTCAAAAATTAATCCACTACCATTATGATAGATTCATTCTTCTCGGACTTGGGTATGATGATAATGAAGTCTATAGTGATACTTTTCCAAGGTTGATCTGCTATAGGTAGTGGCTCCAGTAGTTCCTTGGGGAAATATTATTCCACTTTATCTTGTTGGCACACAAGACAAGTCTTCACATAAGTTTTCATATTATTCATTATTTGTGGCTAGTAGTAGACAGACTCTAATAGTGTCCATGTGCATCGTTGCCCTGGGTGTCCAGCCCATTTGGAGTCATGATACTTTTTGATAAGATTCCTTATAATGCTTTCCCACTTTGGCACATAGAGTTGCTTTCCTTTTGTGTAGAGCAAATCATCCTCTACCAAAAATCATCATCATTCTTTTGTGAGTCAATGTGATGATACTCTTGGCCATTGCATCATGTAACAACCCCTCCTTTATGAGATCCACCATCTCTCCCTGGGGTTGGATAGTCATGGATGCTAGCTCCGCTTTGTGCCTCAAGGTATCAGCTACGTGATTGGCTATGCTTGGTCTGTATTCCAATGTGTAGTCAAACTCCGCCAGAAAGTCTTGCCACCTTGCTTGCTTGGGACTTAGTTTCTTCTGGGTTTGGAAATAGCTAGTAGCAACATTATCTATCTTCACTATGAAGTATGATCCTAATAGATAGTGTCTCCACGTCCACAAGTAATAGATGATTACCGTCATCTCCTTCTCTTGGACCACGTACCACTTCTTTGTGTCATTGAGCATGCGGCTTTCAAAAACTATTGGACGTTTCAAAAGCATCAGTGTGTACCTTGAACACCTTGGTGTGGTCAAGTAGTGCCAATACCGGCTCCTTCATTATAGCCTTCTTCAACTCTTCAAAGGATTAATGATATTTTTCATCACATGTCCATGCCTTACCCTTCTAGTGAATGTCTGTTAAAGGAGCTACTTTTGCTGAGTATCCCTTGATGAACCACCGATAGTAGTTAACTAGGCCCAAGAAAGACTTTAGTTGTGGAACCTTTGTAGGGGGGTCCCATTCCTAAATGGCTTTGATATTGCTTTCATCCATCATGAGCTTGCAACCCTTGATACGGTATCTCAAGAAGCCCACCTTTTCATGGGGAAAAGAACATTTCTCATTCTTCACGTATAACTCATTTTGCCTTAGTAGCCAAAATACCTTCTTTAAATGATTAACATGCTCTTCCAAGGTGTTTCTATATATAACAATATCATTTAGATATACCACCACAAATTTATCCAAAAAAGGATGGAATATCTAGCTCATCAAAGTACAAAATGTAGCAGATACATTAGTAAGATCAAAAGGCATCACTAGAAACTTATAAGAGTCATACTTTGTTACACATGTGGTCTTTGCCTCATCTCTTTCAGCTATCCTTACTTGGTAGTACCTTGATATAAGGTCCAACTTAGTGATGTATCATGCTTTACCAAGTTGGTCAAATAAATCAGCAATAAGAGTAATGTGATACTTGTTCTTGACCGTTACCTTGTTGAGTACCCTGTAATCGATGCACATCCATAGTGATCCATCATGCTTCTTTTGGAATAAGACTGACACGCCATATGGAGCCTTAGATAGTTAGATAAATCTGGCATCCAATAATTCTTTCAGCTATCTTTTTAATTCCTCCAACTCTGGGGGTGCCATCCTGTAGGGCCCCATGGCAGGTGGTTTTGCTCTTGGCTCCAACTCGATCTTGTGATCTTTCTCTCTCATGGGTGGGAGCCTTTTGCGTAGCTCCGGTGATATTATATCTTTGTATTCATCTAACACCTTCATGACTTCCATGGGCATATAATTTCATATATGGTCATTGGGGTTTTCCTTAAAGGTCGCCAAGTAGGTCACCTCATTCTTTTTCAACCATTTCTCCAATTGGATAGCCAACAGCATAAGCATTTTAGCTTTACCTTCGATGATTGTGGGAACCATGAATGGAGCCCCCTCTTCTAAGATAGCCATCGAACGTAGATAAAGCATAGGCACGGCTTTTACCTGGTGAAGGAAATCTATCCCAATCACTATCTGGAAATCATCCATTGGTGCTACCGTGAAGTAAACCTTGCCTTCCCAAGGCCAGATCTTTATGTTCACCCCGTGAGCTATTCCGTGTGATGGCTTGACAATGGAGTTTACTGTCTTGAACCATCCGACTTCATTGGATGTTGGAAGTTTGAGTCTCATTGCCTCCTTCCTTAAGACAAAGTTATGTGTGGCACCGGTATCTATCATAGCCTTAGTAGACATCCCATTCACCTTGGCCTCCATGTATATGAGTCCCCTAATTTGAGGCTTCTCCTTAGCTTGCTTGATCTTGAAGGCATTCAATAGCTGTATTTACCCCATGTGAGAGGTATCACCCTTTTGTTCGATCTCCATCTCGATCATGACATTTAGGGCATTTCTTTTAGGACATTCACGTTCCTAGTGTGGTCTATCACATAGGAAGCAATTGGTTTTTAGCTTGAAATCCCTGTGCTTATCCCCACCATTTTCCTTCTTTGTTGGTAGAAATTGCATTTGATCCTTCCATAGCATTATAGTGTATATACTGTCTCCCCCACCTTTGGCATGACTACTTTTGAAAGATGGCTTGGTTTGAGAAAAGTCTCCCCTTTAGAAATCCATGAGTGACTCTGCTACTACCATGGTCATGGCTAAGTCTTGGACATCATGTCTCCTTAATTCTTGCTCGGCCTAGCCTTGCAGGTTCTCCATAAAATTGAAAAGGAGTTCTTTCTCATTCATATCAGGAGCCTCGAGCATCTAGGAAGAGAACTCCTTGACGTAGTCCCAAATAGATCCTGTGTGCTTGAGATGCCTGATCTTTCTACGAGCTATGTATCCCACATCTTATGGATAAAACTACTTTTTTATCTTTCTTGAAATCGACCCATGTGTCTATGGTGCATATTCCTCTTTCTATTTTCATAAATTTTCTATACCACCATGGAGTTGCATTATCAGTGAGATAAAGAGTAGTAGTGTGTACCTATGTTGCCTCATCAGTTAGTGATATTGCCTCAAAATATCTCTCTATGTGCCACAAATAGTTGTTTAGCTTTTTAGCATTCTATTTTTCCATGAAAGTGTGAGGCTTTGGCATATCCACCATCTGGGCCTCATGAGTGGACATAACTTGGGCCAACAATGCCATCTTGTAGATTGCCATTTCTTGTTTCAGCTCCTCCTCATGCTTGGTCAAGACTTCCACCCTTGATTTTAAGCTAGTATGTCCATGACCTTCATAAACTTCTCATGCGACACCACTGGGATCGGCGAGCCTTGCATCTCCTCTTGGAGGTCTAGGATCTGCATCTTTAAATCCTCCATGACTTTATCTATGCTTTGCTCCACGAGATTGAACCCCTCCTTGGTGTCTATCATGGTGACCTCTAACCGGGTCACTCGACTATCCAAGTTACTCTCCTTCTTTCCCCCTTCCCTTAGCAGGAGGGTCAATGTTCCTTCCCCGAACTTGCTCGGCAATTTCCTCCAAATGAGAGCTCGACATCGTATCCACCAAGTTACTCTCACACTTAGCAACATCGCTCCAATATCAACTATCACGGACTTAGTCTTTTCGCTAAGCTTCCATGCGGCACTTAGACAACTTATCCCTTAGATATTACTATGTCAGTCTTACTTTCACCTTGCTTGTTAGGCTTGGCATCAACCCACAACTTGGAAGCAAATTGAATTTGAGTGAACACTTGAAAATAAAGAAAACACTTTATTAAATAATGAAATCTTACAAGAAACTCTCAACTTGGTAGTTTAGAAATAAGGCCACCTTCTCCTTAAATACAAGCATAGGGAAGGGTCTAGAACCTTTGAAGGTTCCCTATAAGTCTAAAGAATTCTATTATATATATCAAAGAGGATTCTAGAATAATTTAGGGTAATATCCTTCCTTCCATATAAGTGTGAACTTCTTTAGAATCTTCGAGAACATTATGCATTCTTTGAGTGAAGGTGTAATATTGTGGTCGAGCTTCAGGAGCTCGATGAAGCTCGTTGATGGGAGAGGACGAGGGTCGATGGGAAGGCGAGGGCCGAATGGTCGATGAGATTTAATGAATAGCAATATAGGATTAACACAATAGAGTGCCTAAAATTTTAATTTCTTAAAAGTCTGGTAATTTTTTTCAAATATTAAAATATTTGTTAATAATTTTAAATATTTATGGGGTATTACCTCGAAACAAAATTCCACCTTTATACAAGCTAGTCGAGTTATTTGTGGGTACGTAAACTTCAAAAAAAATGCCATATTTTTGTTTTGTTGGTTTTAAGTTCGAGAAGTATTGACCATTGACTCAGGGTCCGTTTGATAAAACTGAAAAATTAAGTATTAAAAATAAGTGCTGAAAATTTAAAGCTGAATTTTATAAGTGTTGAATTTGTATTACAAAATTATTTGATAAATTACTATTAATTGAATGCTGAATATAAATATATTGTTTGATAATTATAAATACTGAATACGGAAAATGATGTATTTTACATATTTACCATTATTATCATTATATTACATATTATCCAACATAAATATAATTTCTAATGTATTTTTTTTCACTATAATTATTAATTATTAAAAAAAAATAAAATCCCTAGAAAGATATCCATTAAAAAATTATAAATCCAAAAAAGAAATAAAATTGTTTAAAAAATAACCAATACAATTTAAACTCTTTAAAATTATCCAAATTTTTAATATAAAAATAAAAATTAATGAATAACTTGTTGATTTGCTATTTTTTCTTTTAAATTAATCATGAAAGGGGTTAGGGCTAAGGTTTGTGATGGCAGAGAAAGGAAGAGGAAAATACAAATTCACAAATTGAACAGTAGCATAAATGAAAAAATGAAAAAGAAATGAAAAAAAAGACAAATTGGCAATTTTTAAAAAAAATTATGTTGAAAATGTTTAGCCTTTAATGTTGAGGGGCTGTTTGATAACGTACTTAAAATCTTCAAACTATTGAAAATTAAAATTTTTAATGGTTTGAAATTTTAAGTACATTTGATAAAAAATATTGTGAGTTGAAAATTTAAAAGTTTAAATGAAAATTCATTGAAAATTTTAAGCAGGTAGAGACTTACTCAATGCTAAAGGCGAAAAAGTTTCAACAAAATTTTTTTAAAAAAATTACCAATTTGTCATTTTTTAAATTTCATTTTTGTTTTCTCATTCATGCTACAGTTCAGTTTGTGAATCTTTCTTCTTCCCCTTTTATCTCTGCCACCACAAACTCTAGCCATAACTCTCTTTCATGATTAATTTAAGAGAGGAGATAGCAAATCAACTAGTTGCCCATTAATTTTTATTTTTATATTAAAAATTTGAATAATTTTAAAGAGTTTAGATTGTATTAGTTATTTTTTAAATAATTTTGTTTCTTTTTGGATTTATAATTTATTTATGGATATATTTGTAGGGATTTTATTTTTTTTAATAATTAATAATTGTAGTGAAAAAAAAATTCATTAGGAATTCTATTTATGTTAGATAATATGTAATACCATGATAATAAGGGTAAATATGTAAAATACATCATTTCATTATTCAGTATTTACAGTTATCAAACAATATATTTATATTTAGCATTTAATTAACAGTAATTTATCAAATAATTTTTCAATACAAATTTAATACTTATAAAATTCAGTTTTAATTTCTCTGTATTTATTTTTTAGTACTTAATTTTTTCAGTTTTATTAAATGGATATTATGTAGGTTAATACCAACTTAAAATTTTCAATGAATTTTCACTTAAATTTTAAATTTTCAGCTCTCAATATTTTTTATCAAACATAATTAAAATTTAAATTATTGAAAATTTTAATTTTTAATTTTTAAATTTTAAGTGCGTTATCAAAAATCCTCTAAACAACAAATAACCTCAGTTGTCACCCTAATAAATAAGTTCGCGAAAGAAAAAGCGTGGCTGGCAGGAATTAGGAAATAAATAGAGACGAACAGGCACAGTGGCTTGTATTTGATGTACTGAGAGTTTCAGGGTCCTCAAAAAAAAATGGTGAAGGAACAGGCCGACGAGGTCGCCTCAATGAAAGAAGCATTTACCCTCTTCGACACTGATGGGGATGGAAAGATAGCCCCATCTGAACTAGGGATACTCATCCGATCTCTCGGGGGAAACCCGACTCAGGCCCAACTGAAGGGCATAATCACCGAAGAAAATTTAACAACGCCTTTCGATTTGCGTAGATTTGTAAATCTTTTGGCAAAGCACATGAAATCTGAGCCTTTCGATCGCCAGCTCCGTGACGCTTTTAAAGTTCTGGACAAGGATTCAACCGGCTATGTGTCCGTCGCGGATCTTCGTCACATCCTAACTAGCATCGGGGAAAAGCTGGAGCCTGCAGAATTCGATGAATGGATTAGGGAAGTTGATGTTGACTCTGATGGGAGGATCCGGTACGAGGATTTTATTGCAAGGATGGTGGTGAAGTGAGATTTTTATGTTTCTTTGCTCCATTAGGTGCCTGTGTAATGCTTACTTCTCCTTTTGGAATTGAATTGTGGCTTGTCTAATGATATAACTTTCCCAAATAGAATTTGATTCATGTTTCATCTTAAAATTCATGGTGCATGTTAATATTGGATGACTGTAATTGCAATGTGTGATAAATATCTTCTCAGTTTTGCTTGAAGGATTCTGTCATGTGAGATTTGAAATTTAAAAATCATGAAGAAGATTTGTTTCCATGAAGCATGGATTATGCCTGGAGATTAATAAGTTTATATGTGAATTTGTTGATGTTGTGGCCAACCCCTCCAAGCCAGAGGATATTCTGTCCCTGTGTTTGCAAAAAAATCTGTTTGCGGATGCTAAATTTGAACTCAAACACGATCTCTCTCTCTTTCTCTCTCACTTTCTCTACTTCTCTGTGAGGATGCATGTGTGTAAAACACATAATACAAGTTATTGAACAAAGAAAAACATTTTGGTGCTGCGAATGACAAGCTTTAATGATGATGCTGGGCTAGTTGCTGCAGTTGATAGATGAACATTTTAGTTAGGAGGAAAGTGAGTTGGGAACTTTATTACTTCATTATATATTTTGGTGCATTAGTAAACTATGAAATTGTACTAGTAAAAGCAGTGAGGCAATGGGATGGGCATGAAATATTTTATGAGATATAGTAAAATCAGGAGCTATTTATTTATTTTTTTCATTTTATGAGCCATCAGGGAACATTGGAGAGGTGAGTCCAAACTTTTGTTTGTTAATTTATGTAAGAGTAAGTTATAAAAACTCTGTTGAAGATATCCAAACTAGTTTCTGGAAATTATATTTCTATTTCACAGTTAAATTTTATGGCTTTTATTATATAGTCTAGGGGTTAAGAAAGTATATGAAACCATGCAGCAAAATTCTTGCAGGAATGTACTTTTCATATTTTTAGAGCAGACATGTGTTGGTGTACAAATCAGCAAAGACATGTAATTATTCCATTTACTCATCTGGTCTAGGTGATAAAACTAATGATGTAATGTTTTTTTAATTTCCTTTGAGATTCTTATGCACCTCGTTTCAATACATAATGACACAATGTACCTCACACATGAGAAAAACATGTGCATGTTGTTTGCTATATTGTGTCGTTTCTTACGTATCTTTTTTTGGCATTAGCTGTTTGTTTTATGGGAGAATTTTCTGGATGGTATTATGTTTTTGATTCTGTTTCTGAATTTCATTCTGATTGTATTGATTTTTAGGTCACATAATAGAAAATAAATTATAATAATCCATATGAATTAATGTAGAAACACTATCTCCATATAATAGTAAATGTGATAGGGGCATGCCATAAGTTAGATCCTGTCATTGATAATACATTAAAAAATAAAAGAACAATAAAAAATTTATTCAATTGTGAGCTGTAGTACCCTTTCTTAAGCTAGTGTGTAGACATCTAGGACACCAAGCTTAAAGGAGATAAAATGAAGTTATCTTTTCAAGGTCTTCATAAACATATTTGTTGATTATTATATTACCTAAATGTATGCTTTAGTAATAATTTAATTTTGAATATTCTCATTGAGGAATAAGAAATCTATGTTTATGTGTTTTATCCGCTTGTAAAATATTAAGTTGAAGGATATATGTCTTGCTGCTTGATTGTTATAGTGAAATGTAATAAGTAAATATAGTGAAAGATAATGCTGCACCTAAAATTTATTGTAGATAATTATCATCATTGCGTTGAACACTATCACTATATCATATCTTTGAATAATTTTAATTTTTTAGAATATAATATTATTTTGAAGATAAATATAAAATCTTATTGTGAATCTTTTCTCATTACTTGTCGGCATTCAACTTGAATTTAAATATTTAGCTAATTATAATTATCTATTATTCATAAAAGATGGCACAAGTCATATACTTTTTTATATATCGTAAGTTGTAAAGAGTTATGTTTAAGTGAACATATTAAGGAAAATCAAAGAAATGACTAAGTAAACTAATTATGTATGTTATATTTAATTTGATTATAATCAGATAATTAATGTTCTTTATAATTTTTTTGTTAGTAATATATTCAAGTAATATTTAAACCGATAAAAATATTTGTTACAGCATGGCATAAAAGTGCAATCTCCATAAAAGTATCAAATGCATATCTTTTCTATTAGAATATGATATCTCTATCATAAGATAAGTTATTTTTATACAAAAAAAATATAGAAACTTCTCAAAATCATTTATTTGAAATTATACTTGCATGTATTCATTGAGATTGGTAGTTCTCAACTCACTATTATTTATAATGAGAATATTATCTACATATATAATCAATAATGTTATCATGTCATTAGAGCTCTTCTGGAAGAATAAAAAAAATTATAATACATATGTGAAAATTAAATGAAGTGACCGGCTGGTAAAATATTGCTAGCCAAGTTTTTAGTGATTGCTTTTGATCATACAATATTGTATATAATTTGCAAATGATGTTTCACTATGCTTGAAAAATAGGTGATTGCTTTATATATTATATTATTTTCATGGTTATTATGAATAGATATATTTTTTGCTTCAAATTAAAGAATCATATATCCATGAGATACTCCTAGTAAAATAATAATAAATATTGAAGTTATCTTGATCACTGGAGAAAGTATCTTGATAACTTATATTAAATATTTGTATGAATCTTTTGGCAAAAAGTTTTATTTTAAAATTATTTATCTTTTCATCTAGATCTATCTTTATAGTGTACGTGCTATTAATAACAAATTTTTATAAAGATAATGATATAAGTTTTTACATCTTATTGATGTCAATGATATGTATCTATTTCTTAATGAGTTGGTATTATTTTGAATGAAATAATCTTTCAAAAGAAAACTTAAGTATTTTAATACTATTAAAAAAATAATAAACTAAACAAAGAAATAAACAAACTTAGAGTATGATAAAAGATATGAAAATTAGTGTTGAGTATAACTCTTCAGTAGAGGTGTTGAATGGGCTGTGACGTGTCGGTATGACTCATTTTTTAAAACTCATCCAGGCTATTATGTTGTGTCTGACATGACATTGTTTTTAGCAGGGATCATGCCATGTCATCACGACTTTATAAATTGACTTCTTGGCATGGTTCATTAGCATGCAATTTGGTTGAGTTGTGATGAGTCTAGCGGTGTCAAATGGTTGAGTCGTGCCAGACATGGCATCTTCATGTAAGGCTCGACATGGCTTGTAGGCCTTGCCGGTTGAGAAACCATGCTAGTTTGGGCCAATATGGGACAGTTGTTTTTAAATTTTAAGTTTTTTTTTAATATTAATTGTTTTTACTTTTTAGTAAATAGTTAATATTAAATATTTTTAATACTTTATAATTTATAAATATGTATATGTGTATCAGACTATTAGACATCATTGTAAGTGTATTACATATTTAAATATGAATTTATTAAATATTAAAACTTAAATATGAACAAAAATTTAAAATCAATATAAAATAAAAAAAAATAAATATTCAAGTTTAAACTTTCAAACATCACAATTAAAAATTATAATAAACATAAATGATAAATATAAATACAATACAAATAAAAATGAGTAAATTAAAATTAAAAATAGAGGTGTCAAACGTGCAGGGCTGGCCCGGCCCGTGCCAGACACGACATGCCACAATGCTGTGGCCCGGCCTGCCGTGTTATGCCGACACGTGGACACAGCATTGACCACGTGTCAAATGTGATCAATACGAGTCGATGCCCAACAAGCAAGGCTTGCCGATCCCCAAAAGGGCGAAGAAGCATGATGGCACGCTGCTGAATCACTAGTTTTTTTAAAAAATTAGGGTTTTGTCCGATCAAAATCGGGCCAAACTCGGTGGTTTTCAGCTGTGTTTGTGCTGGGCTGACATGAAACATTAATCGTGCTAGACCATGCACGACATGGTACAATAACCGTGATAGGCCATGCACCACACGATAGCCTGGTTGGGTTACCTAAAATCGGGCCGTGCCGTGCCGGGCCGGCCCTTTGACACCTCTAATTAAAATTAGAATCATATATAACACATATGTCACAATTTGGTAATCATCAACCATCAAGCATTAACATTATCAATCATCAATCATTAATCATTATATTATTATCATCATCAATATTAATATCACTATTATCATATGAATTATCATCTGTAATCAATACTTTTGTTTTTGTTACAGTCTCAGTATGTTCTTGGATGTCCAAGCTTGAATCCTCTCAATTTTTCATGCATGTTAGAGTTTCAATAATTTCTAGACGTAATCTTGATTTTCTATCCAAATTCATATTTACTACAACAGAAAAAGTAGACTTCGATGTTATACTCGACACCGAAAGAATCAGTAGATTTCGTGTCATCTTAGATAATAAGAGAAATGTGAATTCATATGATTTTTGTTATTGTAATATATCAAGATTCTTAATATTAGAATGTGATAGGATTGAGCAGTAATTAGTATCTAAGTATCGAGATAGCTCACTCCTATTTAATGGTCTACCTCATCACTAACTGGATAGAAAAGTCATTGTCTATGAATATGGTATTCATATTTGTACTCGAAGTCTCACTATTACTACTATCATACCTAGTATCTTAGTATGTAAAAAGCTCAGTCAATTTCTGGTGAATGAATTCTTCAAGTGAGTCTTTCAGGCTCATGCACAAGGAAATATAAGTTGAATTCTACCTTAATCCAGGGTCCATACAGACATCCAGATAATAAATAGATAGAATGGTGGACTAGTACATTAAGTACTTGATTTTTATCTTTACAATTATTTCAAAGTATCGAGTCATCTTGATATTTCATAAACATGTTACTAATGTTACATATCCACCTTAGTGCAATACAATTTGTGGGAGTATAAATTGAATACATGTTCGTCGTGTCATAAAAAATATTTAAGAATTTCATAAATAAAATTCTTGCAGCATAGTCAGTATTGTCAATAATAAGTTAGTCACTCTTACTATTGACGTAATCGAATATCACATGTTCGTATCTAACACATCAATCTAATATCAGGTAAGTATAATTTCAATGATCTTTCATATTCAATTTAAATTTCTTCTTCTTAAAATTTACAGATAAATATCGATTACTGAACTCCTAATGTTTGTGAGACGTGCGAATATATTTTAGTAAGTTATGTATGTTTTCTTAAGCGGGGGTACACATCTTAATTCTCACTTATACAATTAGGTTATTCACATGATATATGCATCTAACATGAAAATTTTTTTCTAATGGTATATATCTAATTTTTCTAATAAATATGTTAATTACTATTTCATTTTTTCTAATGGTCTATTTCTAATTTTTCCTAATCGTTATTTTATTTTGAATTTTATATTTTCTAAATATTTTTATTATGTACTTAAAAATGACTGATCTATCATGATGATGTAGAATCTTAGAGAATCTTAATTTTTTCTATTTAAAGTTTATTTTGAATATACATTTTGAGTGATAAGGCATGCTAAGATGTATCATCGTAACTAATCTAGATATCATATATCACAGACTTTACTATACTATAATTCTTAAAATTATTAATTATTATTAATTTTTTAAACGTATAATATTTTTATATATCGTTCCTAGATTTTGACCTAATAATCCTACGATAAGCAGGCTAAAAATATGTCTGCATAATATTGATTATCTTTGGATCCTCTGAAAATCTAATTGAAAAATTTATCGTGGTGATCAGTTTGGTCATGTCCTCCATTCCCAACTTGATACAGTATATAAAGAGAATAATCTTTGAAATAAATGAATTTTGCCTCAAAAAATCTATTATTGAGTTGAGTTTGTCTAGGATCTAATGTATCATATTTTTTGGTGCATAGTTTGACATGTCTCTCAAGGTGTCGAGTCCCACACGAACTTTTATAACTTAAAATTTTTTTATAATATTTGTATTGTGCTAATTCTTTGTTGATACTTTCTATTTTTTTTTGTTTTATTATATTAAAGTGAGTCTAAATTATTAAAGTTTTAATTTTTTGTTTTTTAGATGTTTGGCTCAAGGCGACTAGAGAAACTAAGGTTTGATAGTCTCAAATCTTTATGTAGGGTTTTTATTTTCAAAATAAAAATTAATTTCATTTTTATTATTTAAAATGCTATTTATTAATTTTTAATTTTTTTTATAATAGAGAGTAGAGTAGAGAGAGAGATTAGTTAAGTTAATAATTAACTAATTAAAAAAATATGAAATATCCATAAAGCATAAACCAAAATGCGTAAATTTAACTTTTTTATATTTTCACTATACGCTCACCACAAATTTAAACATAAAAGCTGAGTTGCGAGTCCCAAAATGCCAAGTCAAAATTTTGAGAGAGAGAAAATTAGGAGAAAGAGAGAGAAGAGCAAGCTTTCAAATTAAGAGAATGTGATGATTTATATTTTTAAAAAACATAAATATTAGAGAGAGTGGGCGAGTGTTTTATAGATTAATAAAAAGAATTTTTTCAATTTCTAATAATTAAAAAGGTGCAGAATCTTTTGGGCTGTCAGATTCTGCCCCATAGCCATTGGAAGTGAAATCCAATGACTTAGATTGAATTTTTTTATTTTTTTATTTTTTTGTGGTTTGGGTTGATTTTACCATCAAATCGACCCAAATGATCCATTCCAGAAGTTTCGGCTTCTTGAATAGCTGTTGGGGTGGACTCAGACTCGGGTTTGGAAAGATCGTGGGTTGGGGCATTGTGTTGGCTGGGTTGGGTTGATTCTTGGCTTGTGCAGAGAAACCCTGCCCACGGGCCTTGGTACTGGGCCGTGTTAGGCTCGGCACGAGTCTAGACTTGCCTCGGCACGACATGACACATGGATTGTCGGGAATAGGCCCACCACAAGGCGTGTCGTGAATAGGTCCGACATGAGGTTTGTGAATAGCTTTAGCACGGGCACGAGCACGGGCACGAGCATGAGTTATTTTCGTGCAGTGCCTTAGGCCAGGCACGGCTGAATCATGCCGTGCCTCGAGCTGGGTTGGGCCGGCTCGACTCGTTTGAAACCTTTTGCTGGGTCGTGCCAAGTCAGGTCAGTATTAGTCATGCTAGCATGGTTCACTCCAAGCTAGCCAGGTTCAGGCTAGCTTGGAATTTGCCATGGGCTAGTCAGGCCAAAACTACCCCGAATGGGCTTTTGTGTTGGGACATGCTATTCCACACCTTCCATGCCAAAATATTTAGCTAGGCACTGCCCAAACCATTGCGTGGGCCATCCTGTGGCAGGTCTAAGCATGGTTCTAAGTTGTTCTTGCCATGCCATACATGGCTGAACTGTGCCGTGCCATGTACCATGTCTTGGTCTTTCGGCTTAGTTGATACCTTTACCCTTCTGCTTCTTTTGGAAAGTGATTGAAATGTCAAGATTAGAGGGGCAAATTGGAGGACTATATAACTTTTTTATATACTCATCTATAGTCTAAGAATGTTACATTTTTCTAGTTCATTAAAAATGAGTTTTATTCAATTAAAATCTTATAAATATCTGGTAAAAAATATTGAAGTCTTATTTGGGTATTGTAGTATCAAAAGAATGTACATCATAAAGTTCTAGATATTAGCTTGTTCCATCTTCAAGCGAAGTACAAAGAAGGTACATAGAAAAATTATGAGGCAAGCTAAATATTTTTGTATAGGGTGTCGGATCTAAATCTCTCTAAAAATATAGAAGAAAAAAAATCTGGTTGATGAGGTAGATTTTGATAAAAATTAAATTTCTCCAAAAATATTTTGGAATATTTTTCAAAGTAGGAGTATTTTAGTTATCTAAATAAAATTTTTATTTTAGCAATCATATAATATTGGGTTGTGATAATTCATAAAATATGATATATAATTTTGTGATTCATTTAAATATTAAATTTGCTGAATTATATTCTGATATATCATAATTTTTTTTATTTTTTAATATCTTTATTAAATTATTTGTTTATTATTTTATAAAATATTTAAAAAATAAAAAATACCTATTATCTCTCATGAAAAAGATATGCTTATGTGTATCATTAGTCAATATCAATAAAAATAATTAAATACTTAAACTCTTATTTGATTATTTATTTATTAGATTTCAATACGTCTGAGTGTATAAAATTAAATGAGTTCTTAATTACACTAAATTGGTATGTAATATATGAAGTTTTAATAATTTTTTTTAATTGACATGTCTCATATTATAAAATAGAAATATTATTAGAAAAAGGTAAAATATTTATAACTTTATCAGTCATATATGATAAAACTAATAATATATAAGTAAATAGTTTGCCATACTCACATATCTAGAAGAAAATTATACCGTAGAATAGAAAAAATATAATTCATTCAGCTCAAATCTAAATAAAATTTTACTTAGAGTTTTATGATCATGTAAATAAATATTTGTATAAATAAAAATAAAATTGAATTTGAGTTGTCTGAATAAATATTTCATAGAAAATAAATTAAAAGAGCAATTGAGAATAATATAACATAGAGAAAGATATTTCATCATGATCGTGTAAATAAATATTAGTATAACTAAAAATAAAATTGAATTTTAGTTATTTGGAAAGATAATTCACAAAACGTAATTTAAAAGGATAATCGAGAATAAATATGATACCGTGATATAATAAAGATTTAAGTTGAATAGTATCTTACACAATAACTTTGGATGGTTTGATATTAGCTGTAATAATATTTTTAAAATAAGAAAAGAAAATAATAAATTGAACATGATTATCAGTAATATGTATATTAGCTCTTGTTTTAATAATTCAAGAGTTTGATGTATGAGGACAAGTGAAATAACACTACCCAAGTCCTACTCTTTATATAGACTACACACATATTTGCATATATGAGATTATATATACTACATATATATGGGCATATATATGCAAATTAATATACTGCATATGTGCAATATATATATGTTAAGATAAACAACGCAACCTATGGGTCATGGGCTGTGGGCTCTAGTTGCACAACACAATCCATGGCTCAATAGGCCATAGCCACTGTGCCCCTGGGCATTGGCCCTTTGGAGCCTATCCCCATGGTGTGAGTTGCTAGCCAGGCACGACCACAAGCCAAGGCTGGCTGTTTGGTGTTGGCCCATGGCTATCCAAGGCTATTTCTTCAACCCCCAAGCAGGACTCTACGTGGATTGGGTTCACTCGGCACTTGTCACGGCTTGAGCTTATCTGACTGTTGTGCTGGGCCAATGACTTGTGCCTTGAGGCATGAATGTGTTGATTTAACTGGGCGATCTGATCCGACTTCACCTACTTGCCCTTTTGACCATGTTGAGCTTCTTATTTTTGTGACTTCGTGGTGGCATGATCCATCAGCCAAATTAGGTTGTGTTGGACTGGTAGTGTGGATCAACTTGGGCCACAAAAAATTGGGCCAGTTGACCTGCCACTACCTATTTGTCGTGTCTATTTATGGTGTATTAAGACTAAAACTTGATGAGACATGCCTTTCCTAAACCCTGCATGTTGGGAATCTTGTGCACATGTATGATTTTTTGTAAAATTAATAGCAGAATAAAAAAAAACAGTTGAAATTGATATATTAGTATTATAAAATATCATCTTTTAGATACAATATAGTAAATAAAGGTGAGTTGAAAAAAATATGATTAAAATATTTCAACTTAAATAATCTTTTTTAGGGTCAATATTATACTCGTTTAATGTATCAATGGTGTTATGTTTTATTTTCATAATATTGGTTTTTATTTTCAGTCTTTTGACTTATGAATGAGAGTACTCATCATGTGAGTCGTCTCAATCCACATTAGTTTTTATTTATAAGATTTATTTATAATTTTATATACATTTATTTTAGGTAGTTTAATGTATTTATGGTGTTGGATGTTTATTTTTCCAACATGGTATCAAAACTTAGGTGTGTGCAAACTCTAAGTGGATAGAAGGAAGAAGAGACATGCATATGTAACAACACAGATGCATGTGTGTTGCATGCACATTAAATATGTCCATGTGTCATGTGTAGTGATGCTTACCTACTTTTGGTGTCAATGTGTGGCAATGATGCTGACCTATTGTTGGCATCAATGTGTGGCAATGGCAATGGTAAACTCATGCATATAGGATGTGTGTGTTGTGGTGTGTATGGCATGCACAATGGGGGTGTGCATCATGGTAGCATGTGTAATGCATATTGTGTGTGTTTGTTATGGCAATGTGTATGAGTAAACTTGAGTAGAATTTTGTTAAGTCGTGTCAAAAAAGAATAAAAAAGAAGAATACATTGAGGTGTGGTCCTCAAAATTTTGACTAATGGAGAAAGTTAAAATCTTCGTTATTACTTTATTGATACTTGGGTAGTAGAATTATGTGTAATGAACTTTTGAAGTTAGGACTTAGCTTTTTGGACATGAGATGATGGACCACTTGATGGAGTTTCATAGTGTTGAGATGAGATGATCTGATTACATATCAACTATTGATCTTTGATTTTCACGTAGTAATTTACTGATATAGAGTTGATTTTTGTTTTTTTTTTATTTTGCATGACATACAAAATATTATGCGAGTTAGTAATATCATTGTGCTCATACTAAATCTCATATATATACCCTATGTCATTTCATAATTTATGAAATTGATATTGGAGGTTAGAGTCAGTAGGTTATTGATGTGATTTTGTTGTGATGTCAAAGTGGCTCTAGGCTCTGCACCAAAAGTTTGTTGGGCATGTGTAAATACCATATAAAATTTTATAAGTATATGAATAATAAACAAGTAATAAAGTGAACACAAGTCCAAATATAGATTCCACCAGAATTGCTATGCTAATTTGATCAAGTAAAAATGAGTTAATTTACTATAGTACTTGTGAATATATAATTTAGTCTTGGAAATATACTAATTGTTTAGGTTTAATTTACTCTTTTATGCATGATAATGATTTCTTTGGTATCCTGACAATGTCATACTTGATTATTGGTTGAATGACATGATACTATGAGATCTTTCATACCTTGTTAGCACCCAAAAGGTAAGAAATCATGGGCTGTCATCATGGATGATTTTATTTGGTTGTGCATTCGACATACCTGTTGTGTATCTTGAATTTTCACATCTACCTATTCATTTGTCATCTCACAATTCTATGCTTTTTAGGCAATGTCTTTGATGACTGCTTCAATTGTGTTTTTTTATTCTCTGATCTTAAATATCTTAAATGATATAAAATGATGTGGTTGTAATAATATTTGTACTTTCATCTTCGTAAATATTATATTTATAATAATTAAGTTAACATCACCATGAGAATTTCACCCATTTACGTTATACAAGTGGATGATGATCGCAAGATTGTCACTTCATGGCGATTCTTGTTATTTTGTATGTGTTTAATAACTTATTTGTTACCATCTATTATAGCTAATATATTATTTTAAAGAATTGATAAAATTATAGGCTAGACATTATAAGAAATTTCCATATCATTTTAGGGCTAGTTCTTTTAAAAGATTCATTATTGTATAGGTATAATTATACTTGTACTTTTAGTTGCATAATTACATATTCATATTAATTAAACTTATATCATCATAGTGATTGCACATATGGTCCAACTCACGAGGAAGAGTGTAGGAGTGCTATTACTTTCTATCAATGCTTATCTCATGTGTATATAGTAACTTGTCTATCATCATTCAGTATAGTTAATATGTATTGATTTATTAGATGGTGAAATTCTTAATTGGTATTCTAATAAGCATTCATATCAATTAATCTTTAGTGCATAATAATTTAATCTATTACAAAATTACATCTATATATAATTATATAAATCATAGTTTTTTACTACTATAATATTAGTGAAAAATTCATACAAGAAAATTGGAGAATCTTTTCATTGAATCTGGAATCTACGAGGATAGTTGGCATTAAGATCTTGGTTTCAGATTTGATTTTCCATCCACTTTGTTTCACGTTTGGTTTGACATTGACTTTCTAATTAGGAGTGTCGTTTTACCTTGGCAATCTTGATCTCGTCGTGCCTGCACATCCTTATATCTCTCTTTTGATTTTTTTAAGTACAGCTTTTATATTAGGTCTCGTTGTTTATTGTAGTATTCAATGAATTCAATATCATGACTGGGTTGAATATGCGACAAAGAATACCTACAGATTACTTCTAGATTATTATGTTGTAATATTGTGAAAAATATCATGACCTTAGTATGTAAGCGTGAGGATAAAGTTGTGGCATTGAAAAAATGTTACAACTCAAGAAATTGCTTTATGGAGTCATAAAATTACGATGTCAAAAAATATCATTGCATAAAACTGATTACTAAATATGATTTTAGTTTTGTAATAATTATGCCATGGCGTAGAAAAAATTTTATTGTTTCATATGTTAATCTAGTTTTGATTGCTGCAATTTGAAAATAATGTTATTATTAAAACTTTATTTAGAGCAAATGTGGTTGACTCTAATAATCTATTATAAAAAATATTATATCCGAGTGGTAGAGTTGTGTCGTACAATGAATGACATGACTTATTTGTAGAGTTGTGACTAAAATAAATTGTCGTGATTATTTCATAAGTATGTTCTAGTATAAAAAAATATTATGATATAGATAATGTCAAGACTTATTCTCACTCATTTGTACTTTATTTTTGATTTTTATTAAGTTTATCATTTGTATTTAATTTTTGATTAATTATATTATTAATCATCAAATTATATCAAAATCTTAATTTCATGAAATACTTGTTATTTAGATATATAATTTTACAAACACATTATGATAAAACTTAATAATAATCATAAAAAAGAAATACTTGATTATTTTACAACTTATACACTAAATTTTTGCTTGTCTTCTAATAAAGAATCTCTCTCTTATAGATATTTTGTTTGGAGAGAGTGTTGGTAATATTATCAACTTCTGTACTGACATCGAGATTGAGTTTGAATATCCTAATTTTTTTAGTGGGCAAGTAAATATTATCAACTTATAATTTTTTGTATATGAATCAATGAATGCATAACAATTTATTTCATCCACAAAAGTGAGAACAAATGCATTATTTGTTTTTTAAAGAAGTGATATGTTTAATGTCTAGCCAGACTCGTTTTTGAGTTTGTTCTTTGTAGTTGCTGAATTCTTTTGTCCTTGTCGTGATAGAAGATTGTTGCTACTTTTACCATTTTGCTATTTGCAAATTTGGTTATTGTTTTCCTTTATAATGTTTTAGTCATTGCCCACTTACCTTATTCTGTTTCATCATTTAATTTCATAGAAACTGCTCCATTCAGTGTCACTACTGTGACCGTGAATGATTTATGTCATTGAAATTTTAACTTTTTCGAGAATAATTTGAGATGTAAGTTGAATATTAATATTTTCTTTCCTATCTTGAATTCATTTCTTTGTATATTCTTGTCATATTATTTATTCATTTTATCCTGATTAATCATCGACCCCATATCTTAATTTTTCTAGTTTGCTCATTTGAAGAGTTCACTTTTCTTTCACACCTCTCATCCAATAGTCTATTTGGTATATCATTCACCATACATGATGTTCAAGCTATAGTAGCAGATGATGTCTTTTTTCAAAAATAAGCCTATAGGGAGACATCCCAAAGGGTGTCTTGAATGTCATGTACATTCATAATGTTTTGTTTTCCAATTATTAAGATTAGTCTTTTCTTAATGAATTTACTCTTTTTTCTAATATATTTTTGATCTATTTGTTTGAGATTTTTACATACTCATTGGTCTATGTGTGATATGGAAGTCTCATTTTATGTCTTGTACCATACTTAGCCAAGTAAGCACTCAATAATCTATAATAAATATGATTTTTTTCAGTACTTATGATACATCGAGGTGTTCTAAAATGTGTAGTGTTGTTGATGCGTAGGAAATTAACAAATGTCTTGGTATTGTTTTTTGTGCCTTTATTGCTTTGAGCCATTTGAACACAATTTATTGCCAATAAGATATAATATTTTCTAAAAGGGGAAGGAAATGACCTCATGAAGCTTATCCTCGAACATCAAAAATTTTTATTTTGAGGATGTTAGTCAATGGTATTTCGTTCCTCCTAGAAATATTACTTGATCTATGGTATATATTATAAATTCTCGCCATATTTTGGTAATCCCTAAATAACCATGACAAAAAAAAAAATTCAAATTTATAATATCTTTTGGGTAGTTTTATTATCTCAAAAAATGTTATGCTTATGGGATGAGTGTCATTTGAGTATAATTTTTGTTTGTCTTGCACCTGATATGCTTCTTCTTATCATTTGACTTGCACATTTTCCACATATTAGTAGAATATCTCATATATAATTTCTCACTTCCAGTAGAAATATCTTTTTTTTGTTGGAATGTGAGAGGAGAAATAGTATCACATGCCAAATAATGATAAAATTTGCATATAAGGGTAAATGATAGGGATGATATCAGATCAGATTTGGATTGGATTTTTCAAAATCTATATCCGATCCTAAATAAAAATAATATATCCATATCCATATCTATATACTACGGATAAAAAAAAATTTAATCCATATTCCAACCAATTGATTTCGAATATTCTTCACGGATATCAAATTTATTCATGCGACATTGAGATATTATTTGCTAATATATGACTTCCATTATAACTTTATGATTCATAAATATAGGAATATAAACAAAAGTCTAAAGTTAATAAAATATCACAAATTAAAATATTTGTATCAAGTGACAATTTCAAAATGTTTAATATCTTAAATAAAATTTCAATAAAATTTGGTAAATTTCATCTTCATAAGTTGATGAAAATATTGGCATCGATCCCGTGTAATTTTGGATCCTACAATTATAAAAAAATATAACTTAATATTTGAATACTTAAATTATAATATGATTTAAAAATTAATAATTATAAAAATTAATACATTCATTATGCACGTGAATATTTTCTTCATAAATTGATGTATAACCATTTGAAACAAACAAGTTATCTCCAATTAGAAAAATATATATAAAAATTAAACTAATATTAAAATTTTACAAATATTATGAAATTTAGGTAAATAAAAATTAAATAATCAATGATATAAATTTACCATCGTGTTTTTTCATTTCACTCTATAATTAATTTTGAGCACACATCAATGCTTCTATCATCTTCAAATGAAATTGATTATGAAGAGGGCTCGGTAATGTCTCACTAGAACTGAATGTAGACTTTAAAGTAATAATAGATACTGAAATTGCTAATATGTCCTTTGCAATAGTTTGCAAGATAGGGTACTTTATCTTCAATTTTTATCATAATAAAATATCAAACTGAGAAATATCAGGCAAAATATCTTCCTCCAAGTAGTGGTCTATGTCCAATTTAGTTCTGAAATTATTAGTTTTATTAGTTTTTATTTTTTCACAAATAATTGATAATTACTATCGATAGTTATTGAATTCTCTTTTGAAGTTGAAGTGACTATTCCACGTAGTGCAGACTTTGTATTAATCTCTGTATACATTCTAGTATAATATTCATCCACTAACTCATAACAAAGTCTTTGAATATTCCTAATTTGTTCCTTAAAGTCATTTGAATAAACCAAAGGAAAATAAAAATGAAACAAAATAATCTTATACCTAGGGTCTAATACTGCAACAAAGCAATACCCATTAATTTATGGAGCACATTTTAATATGTATCAAAATTTGCAACCATACTCTTTGTTATTGTACTAATTACTATATTGAAAGATGAGTCATTAATTTAATGTCATTTTAATCTTGTAAATCATA
Source organism: Sapria himalayana (assembly GCA_029783825.1). Lineage (NCBI taxonomy): Eukaryota > Viridiplantae > Streptophyta > Magnoliopsida > Malpighiales > Rafflesiaceae > Sapria > Sapria himalayana. Next base: position 491,285 of record JAREIK010003224.1, read on the forward strand.
GGAAAAAATATATTGGCAGTGAGATATTTAATCCCAGAAAAGAACTCAGTGACATTATAGAATAAATTCAACTTATCGTAAATAGCCTTTGCAATCTCTCATTTTGCTTCACTAGGCACAAACATATAGTATGACTCAAACAACTTAAGTCTATGAAACATATTTTTATAAGTCAAAACAATTTTAAGTATTAGATAAGTTGATTTTTATCTTTTTGGAAAATCCAAAAAATTGGATTTTCTCCATATTCATATCAATTATTTAGTCAACAGATTTTTCTACTGTTTGATCGAATCAAAACAAGTCGGAAATTCACAGATACGGACATATTTGTCATCTCTAGTAACTGAGTTATCAAAGATAACATTTGCTCATTCAAGAAGTTCTTTAAAATTTTAGCCGCACCTCCTTGATTTCTAGTGAATTCAAGGTTGGATAAATAGTATATTATAAGATTCTTTATATTTTTTTTATCTCATATTTTTGTATTAAATCCTTGGATCAATGAGATTTCTATTTTTTTCTTGTTGCTTATCATATCTTTTATAAACATCAACAAAGGATATATTAATTTTTAGTTTTCTTAAAATGTTGAAAAATATGTCAAACATATTATTCAACTTTTCATTTCTAAAATGCAAAGGAAAATGAAGATTAGCATGGAGAGAGTGTGAACCATCTACATTACTATTTTTCTTTGCATTATCTTTTTGATTGTTGCAATAATTCATCACATCTCTTCATGCAATTCTACTCTGCTATGAGTATCAGTTGGTGTGATAACTAGGGTAGGGAGGCCATGTTGAGTAGTGACATTGGATGTCGGGACTTTAGGTATTGTGACATTGGATATCATGATCTTGGATGTTTTAGCATCATCTGTGATAAATATCATTTCTGCATCAGTTTTTTTTATTTTATTTTTTATTTTCTTTCTTTTTACTTTTTTACCATTTATTAGTATTATGAACATGCATTGCTTTAGATTTGTTTTTGTATTCCCAGACAATACTTTGACATTCTTCTTTTTTATTGAGTTTAAATTGTTCAATTTAATTCTCAATCAAGTTATTAGTGTTTTTTTTTTAATATTAGATCTTATATGATAGATTCTCGTGATTTTTTACATTTTGATGATAATGTGTAAGTATGGTTTTGTTGTATCTGAAAACATATCTTCTATTCTATAGTACATTGACTTTTTTGACTTGACAAATCAGATCAAAATTGGTCATCACTTCATGTTGCACGACTATTATTTCTCTTATATTTGGTTTGTTGTTGAGTTGGGTGTAAATTTATAGAAAAATATATTCATCTTTGCCTCTATTGTCACATTTAACTCTAAAATATTAGTTTGTTTTTTTTTCTATTTGCTTTTTTATATGAAATTTGATTGTTATTTATGGCTAGCTCTTCAAATCTGTAATCAGTCTCATCAGGAGACTTGTTCATTATGGAATCACTCGAGGTTGCATCTATTGTATGTATCATGATGTAATTCAATCTGTTGTAGATTAATTTGGTATTGAATTATAACTCAAATTAATGTTGTGGGAATGTTCTTAATAAATTTTTAAATTGGTCCTAAGTATCATATAAATTTGTTGTTCGTCTTGTCAAAATTGTTTGATCTCTATTCTTAATTATGAAATGATTTGAGATGTGAAGAATTTGCTTAAAAAAATTCTAATAATCTCATTTCAAGTCTCAATTGATCATCTAGATAGGTATTAAAATTAATTTCTTACTTTTTCCTTTAATAAAAATGAAAATAGTTGTAACTTAATTGTATCAATGCTAACTTTAATCATCTTTATTGTTTCGTATAATTCTAAAAATGTCTTGACATGATTGTTTTTTTTCTTTTGAAAAATTTTGCCATATTGATGTTGCTACAACTTGTTCGACATCTCATTGGTTGTTTCTATTGATGTCATTGACTTTTATGATTATTCTTTCAATTTTATGTCTCAATAATTATCTCCTTATTTTCTCTAGGGAAAAAAAAATCATTATGCATAAGAAAGTACATTAACCTTAAAATCTAAATATTTGTTTGAGATAGTTATATTTTCTCAATTAGAGCTGTTAGTTAAATTATTTTAACTTGATCAAATTATCATAACAATCTATGTGAGATCGATATGTAGAATTATTTTTGTTTTCTTACTTGTATGATTTATATATTTGTGAAATTTTATCAGGTATTTATAAATATCCAATGAGTTTTTGGTGCAATGAAGAGAATCATTGAATTTTTTGGTATTATAGCAAAGTTGTAATAAATTTTTAATGGTGTTAATAATTGAATTTAATTTGACTGGGTAACTTTGTGTTGACTTAACAATCTTAAAAAAGTTGTTTTCATTGGGTAAGCAACCATAGGTTATTATCATCTTTGATGATCATCTTGTTTTCAATATACATATCACCCCTTCAGTTATATATCTTTATTGTCAAATCTCAATTATATTAAATGATTTATGATGATATGGTCATAATAATATATGTGATTTTGGTTTTATAAGCATTGATCTTGTAGCAATTAAACATATATCACTCTAGGAATTCTTATATCTTTTTGTTTTCAATACTCTAGGAATTCATATATAGGAATTAAACAAATATCATAGAAGCTATACAAGGGGAATATGATTATAAAATTATCACTTTATGATAATTCTTATATCTTTGTATATGTTTTTTGATTTATTTTTCATCGTCTATCTTAACCAAAACTTGATTCTCAAGAATTGATGAAGCTATAGGCTATACTTTTTATAAATTCTCATGTAATTTATGGTTATCCCTTCTATAAGATTCACAATGATGTGATTATATTTCTGTTTGTATTTTTTGTTTCGTAAGTTTTATGTTCATATCAATTAAATTTATATTGACTTGGTGATTTTACACTTGGATAGATTATACGAGGAATAAAGTTGAAGGGTTGTCATTTCGTATTGATGCCTACTTCGTGCTTGTGTTTCGTGGCTTGGTTATCACCGTCAACCATAACTAACACATATTAATCAATTAAATAGTGAACTTCTAGATTGATATTCTAATAAATGTCAATATCCATCAATATTTAATATATAATAAACTCTAAGTATTTGTTACAACATCATATCCATTAAACCCAAATCTATACATTAATTTTAAGTTCCTAATTAATGTGATATTTGAGAGGAATTTGGGCGAGAACATTATAAAATTATCTTGTTGATTTAGGGATCCTCAATGACATTTGATATTAGGATTTAGGGCTCATTTGTAAGGTTAAATGAGCCAAGCCCAAACTTCATTTTTAGGTTTGTAAGTTAAACGAGCCAAACCCAAGCTTCCTTAAGTTTGGCTCATTAAAATTTGCGAACAGGCTCATTCGCCAGCTTGTGAGTAGGCTCATTTGCTAGCTCGCAAATATGTTCACGAATAGGCTCGGATATTGTATCTGATGCTAAACTATTAATTTTTTTTTCAAGATTATAAACAAGCTCACAAACGAGCTCCTTGCCTAGCTCGCAAACGAGCTCAAAAACGAATTCTTATCGAGTTTGCAAACGAGCTCAAAAACGAATTCTTATCGAGCTTGCAAACGAGCTTATAATCGAACTACAAATGAAGGAGCCCGAGCTATAATCAAATGAGCTTTAAACGAACGAGTTTGAGCCATGCTCGATCTTGATGAGCTCGAGCCGAACTCGAGCTTGAGCTTGGATTTTAAAAAATAAAGGAACTCGAGCCCTTCCAAAAATTTTTGAGCCAACCCGAGCCTTTGATAATACGGCTCGGTTACACCCCTAATTACTAGTAATTGCTATTTATTTTTTATTTTTTTTCTTGTTCCTTAAATATTGTAATAGCATTGATAAATTATTAAAAATTTTTAGTTATAATAATATTCAAATTTATTTCGTAGGAATTTTTACTGTTATTCAATTCTAATTTTGTTTTTGTCATTATTCTTATTTTCTAAGATTATAAGATTTCAGTGAAGATTTATTTCTAGTGTTAAGCAGAGTGAACTATATTTTCTTATTTTTATTTTAAGGTATCATATAAATATTTGATTATTGTTAATTCATTATTTGTTTTTGCTCAACTTGGTCATCTATTGCTATCAACTTGAGAATATTGAATCCAAATATTATATATGTTTTTATACTATGAGGTATGTCAGTTAAAAAAATAATAATTAAATCTTTCTATCATATCATCAAAAAAATGTATAAGGACCTATTGTATTTATATACCTAGATATTTCATTATTTTTATTGATAAAAGTAAGTATTTTACTTGATTATTTTTTTGCTTGTTTGTCATATTTTTATAATTTTAGTTATTTAATAAAAAAATAAAAAATAATTTAATAAAAATATATAATTATGTAGTGTGAAAATACAATAGCCATGCATATCAAATATGCTAATATTTACTATAATAATTAATAGATCTTACATTATTTTTCATTTGCTACCACACTCTCCTGGATATGATTGCAGAAAGAAAGAATAAATATTTTGTTGATATGACTTGGAAATTATTTTAGATGTGTTTGAAATATTTTGGGATATATAGTTTTTAATCTTAAATTATCTTATCAATCCATATTTTCTTTTGTTCTTTTTCAAAAAGTATCTTTTTAGATTTTATACCCTAAAGAAAACTTATTCAATTAATTTTTAAAAATCTTATGTAATACTTATTTTGTTCATGATTGTTTCCTAATATATTGTATGATGACACATAAAGCAATAAATTATTTTTTATTATTATTTTAGCATCTTAAAATCATATGAATAGTATCTTCTTGAAATTGATAGAATATTAGTGAGTGTTGATATTAATCTTCTTTTTAAGCAGAGTTCGTCCTTTTACGAGCATAGGAAGCATAAGAGGCTAAAAGATAAATCCGTATCTATTATTTTTTATTTTTTTTCCTCACTTGGGTATTTAATTAGAAGAGAAAATTATCCTCAATTATATTTCTTGCATGTGGCTATTTTAACACAACAACAACTATTGTGTTTGTCATCATTGTTAGCGTTAGTTGATAGTGAAACATAAGACCGTTGGAAAGAATCCAATTGATGGATTATGTCCAACCAACTGAATTTTGTTTAATCTAATTTAAGGGTCCGTTTGATAAAACTGAAAAAAATTAACTATTAAAAATTGTGTTGAAAAATCAAGGCTAAATTTTTTAAGTGTTGAATTTGTATTGAAAAACTATTTGATAAATTACTGTTAATTGAATGATGAATATAAATATATTATTTGATAACTGTAAATGTTGAATGCTGAAAATATTATATTTTACATATTTATCATTATTATCTTTATGTTACATATTATTCAATATAAATAGAATCTATAGTGAATTTTTTAATTATAATTAGTAATTATTAAAAAAATATAATTCTTAAAAATATATACATGAATAAATCATAAATCTAAAAAAGAAATACCAATGTTTAAAAAATATTTAATAAAATCTAAACTCGTTAAAACTATCCAAAATTTTAATATAAAAATAAATATTAATAAATAACTAGTTGCTTTACTATTTTCTCTCTTAAATCAAGCATGAAAGAGGGTTATAGTTAGGGCTTGTGGTGGCGAAGAAAGGATGATGAGAATACAAATTCACAAATTGCACCCTAGCATGAATGAGAAAAAGAAAAATAAATGAAAAAAAAGATAAAATGGTAATTTTTTAAAAAAAATTTGTTGAAAATTTTTAACCTTCAAAAGTAAGCAGGTCTCTACCTACATAAAATTTTCATATCAATTTTCACTTAAAATTTTAAATTTTTAGCTCTTAATATTTTTTTATTAAACACACTTAAAATTTTAAACTATTGAAAATTAAAATTTCCAATAGTTTAAAGATTGTAAGTCATTATCAAACAACCCCTAGGTATGTATTTACTTAAAATTTTCAATGAATTTTTACTTAAAATTTTAAATTTTCAGCTCAATATTTTTTTATAAAACACACTTAAAATTTTAAATAATTAAAAATTTTAATTTTCAATGGTTTGAAGATTTTAACCGTGTCATCAAACAGTCCCTAAGTCAGTATTTTTTTTCTTCCCTATCCCTTTTAAATTTACTTTCTCATTTGTCATTGTTAATTGTAGTAACATACAAAAAATTAAAATTTTACAAATTTTATAATTATATTAATTGTCTACTAATTGGCTACGATGTTCGATCTTGACAAATAATGAAATTATGATAGTTTTTTTTGTTCAACAATAGACTAGGATTATGATATTTTTTCTACTCAATTCATTCATTTCTAATTCCTAATAAATTAAAAAAGTTAGACTCTTCATATTAATCATTAGTCTAGTATTAATTGTCCAAATTGTATAGCAGAGGATTTTTAGGTTGACTAGTTGTCATTATTACTAAAGTTACAAGTTGTCATTATTTTATTTTATTTATATTTTTAATTTTTTAAAATTTAATAATTTTAATTTTTAAAAATTGTTTACTTATTGAAATACAAAGTTACAAATTACAAATTAATATAAATTAAATATGTACTATAACTTTAAATTTATTTGAGCTGCTATTTGTAGTTGTAAGTCAATTCTTTTTTTGAACTATCTAGCCTAGAGTCAGGAATATACATCAAATCAAAGCACACGACACATACAAAGAGATAGAGAGTAGTGAAGAGATGTGTTTTTGATGAAAATCAAATTATTTATAATCTATATCTATAATCTATATTTATAATAATATTTTAATGTTAGTATTATATATATATATATATGTATGTATGTATGTATATATATATTAAAAATATAAATATGCATAAATTTGACATGTCAGATATGTTGGGAATGAAATTCAACATCTACAAATAAAAGTAATTTATTAATTTTTTATGCGACATGGAAAGCAACAAGTGTGTCTTATTGCTTTCCATGTTGGCACCCATTTTGTTTAAACATAATGGGCACTCGACAACACAACTGACAGGGTCGAGTATGGATGTGTTTTTTTTAATAACCCAACTGTGAATGCGTGATCCATGACTCATGCCCAGTCACGGGTCACCGTGCCAGCATGGTAGGCAAGAGGCACAATTGGCTTGGGCCCAGCATGGCACAAGCTATTCCATGGGTTGGCATGACCTCAATCTAGGAATGGTTCTAGATCATTCTGTGCTAGGCTAGGCATGGCTATTTTGGGCAGTGCCTTGTGTCATCCCCAGGCCGGCCTGCCTATTTAACATCTCTAATTATATACGATAAGTATTCAAATAATAATGTGATTATAAATTTCTTGATTGAAAATTTTCATATTTGATATATATAATATATGGTATATCATAAATTTAATAGGATAAACCGACTTAAAATTAGTTCCTTAATTATTTGAATATATTCAGAATTTAATAAAATTTATTAATATATTTAATAAACAAGAAAATTTTTAATAATTTATTAAGTATGCATAAAAAAGAAAAATTTTAACTTGATATCCAATATTATTGGAATTATACATACTTAATATTAGAATCATGTATTGACTGACAAACTATTTTATCTAAAATTTTTAAGAATTATATATGAAATGATGAATTTGTATTCGTTGATATGCATACTCACATTTAATGTTGCATTTAGATATATATGTTATATTAATAAAGAGTTTGAACAATATATGAGACATTAATATCTTAATGAAAAAAAAAATATTTAAAATACTGATTGACTTGCCCATAATATTGCTTCTCAGTTTCCTGCACAAAGACAAGAAATTTAAAATATTTTGAAATTCACATGCAATTCTATGAATCAAATACATGATACGAGATTAAAATTTACAAATAAATATATAACTTAAATAAACACAACAAAAATAAATATGATAGCGCTAGTTAACATTGAGTATTATGAAAGAAATTATATAAAAAAAGATAATGCTGACGTACTGACCTGTTAGATATCTTTGAATCTACTTATTTCCTGTTATCTAAAATAACATATTATTTATTGATTCCTATGGCATCTCTAGAGGCGACCAATGAGCTGGGTGGTCCCAACCCTCCCCATGACATGACTTGGAGTTCATGACATGACATGAACCAGCAATGACCCATGCCATTTAACACAAGCAGCACGACCCATGCCATTTGACACAAGCAGCAGGACCCAACATGGCGCATGGACTTTATATGCTGGTTCATGTTTTTAAAATTAGAGAGTAGAGACCACATGGATTACACGCACTCATTTAATTAAAAATTAAATAACTAAAAAGAATAAATTGTTTTTTTAATTTTAAATTTTACAATAATATTTAACACAATAAAGTTTTTGAAAAATACACAAAAATTTGTACAATACAATTAGAATGAATATGAAATATAAAATAAAAAATAAAAAATAAAAAATAAATAATTTTTTTAAGTTTTACTATTAGTGTTTGGCCTGCTAGTCTGAACCATCACTATGACTCTCGAAATGGCATTGTTACAAGCACAACACAATCATTATGGCTGTAATCAAAGGGAAACCATCACTGCAATATTTACCATAATACCCACTGCCATACTTCAATGTCTTATGATGGTGCATATTTATTTTTCTAACAAGTGTTGTAAAAGCTTGTAAAAGTTTTTCAATAAATTTAATGTAATTTATAATTTTTATTTTAAATATTTACTTGCAAATTCATATTTTAATTACATAAAATTTGAATTGTTCTTTACTTTTAAACAAAACAAAATAAAATGAAAGGTGGATAATTTCCTTTTTGCAATCGATTAATTATCTGAATTTTTTTTGTACTAAAATTGAATTATTATTTTGATTATTTGTTGATTTTGTAATTTCAATTTGATGTGCATCTCTTATATACTATAACTTTTAATTTTTGGTACTCAAGTTTTTTTTTAATTGTATGAAACTACAAATAATAATAGAAATAAGTTTATATGTAAATGTTAATTTAACATACTTCGATATTAGAAATTTATGATATGATATAATATTGATATGTTTTAAAGGCAAAGTATTCTAATTGATAAATTGTTTAATTTTTTTTTTTCATTTATAAGCATAATAATCGAGACAAGGACTCAACTCAACTAACAAACTTTTGGGACTAATGGTGAACTATTTGATTTAATTTATCAATTCAAAGTTTTTTTATATGGGAAAAGTATATTTCAGGAGTTAATTTGAAAATAAATGGAAATAAGATACCAAGAATTGACATTATATTATACAGTACACTTGAAAAAAAAATTACTATAATTAAGGAACTAAAGTGATGAACACTACCTTAATTTAATGTAGGTACTACCTTAATGTACGGTAGGTACTATCTTAAGAGTGAAATTAAGGTAGTACTTATAACATTAAGGTAGTACGCATCACTTTAGTTCTTCAATCATAATAATTTTTTTTAATTGTACTGACTGATCTAATATCAATTCTTAGTACCTTATTCCTATTTATTTTCAAATTAACTACCTAATTAATACTTTCCCCCAATTATAAAAATCAACTATAACATGATTTTCAAATTCATTTATTGCATGATTTAAACGTGGTGTTTTTGGTGGCATAGCTACTCGCCATTGCTAGTGTGGGAAGACCTATCTTGAATTGCAACATTTAGCACATTCATTTGATAATTTAATATCTTATTCATTTATTCAAATAATTTTTTATTTACTTCAGTCACATTAGATAATTTATTTTCATAGTGCAAATGAGGGTTCAAGAATAACTAGTTGTATGTAAAAAAAAAATAAAAGTGTGATAATCATGTTTAAACATTATTTTCTCATTAGAACAAATATGTAATTAATTAAAATATATTGAGTCACTCAATAAATTCTAATATTTTTACACACTATGTAAGTTTTAAAAAAATAATTCCAACTAGATGTCAGATACTGTTAAGTTTTTCCATATCTGATATTAAATTTATGTGCTGTCTATTAATGTATGATATTTAACTATGTTTGTAATAAAATGAGTAAAATAATAATTAATAAATTATGCTTAATATTGTATTTTAATTTTTAAAAATTTATAAAAATATTTTATTATATGATGAATATTTATTACTTGGTGAACACTCTTATGATTAGGTGCATATGTAACATTCAGTGTCTTTGACTAATATATAGAATACTTATATTTTGATGCTTTGATTATTGAGATTGAAAAAAAAATATTTAAAATATGATATTTATTTTATTTCTTTATTATTTAGTTGTCTGTATGTATCATAGGATTAAAGTAAAAGGATAAAAGTACTATTAAATTAATATTCATTTGTATGAACCAATAAGCATTAGAGGGTGCTATTTGCAAACATTTACGTAATCTTTTTTAATACTACAAAAATTAGTTTGGTACTTGGTAGTAGTCAGATACCGAATATGAAAATCGATATCATATTTGAAGATAATTTTTTTTCATCCAATTAGCTGAGGGGGAAATGACACGGAGCCCGGAGGTCCGTCAATCATGAATGTTGAGATACTTAGGCTATTAGGCATCAATTATTACTCGATCTTATCCCATAATGATATTAAAAATTTTGAGATATTGAGTTGATAGGAATTATATGAATATATTTTTTCTCTATTATCTAAAATAATATTGATCTCTTTGATATCTAGCATAACTTTAGAATTTGTTTTTTTTATGATTGTGAATATTATTTTAATAGGAGGGGCACACATCTTCTAGACATAATTGAAGCTCTATTCTACTTAAAAAATTGGAGGATATATTGACGAGTTTTCAAGATAAAGGCAAAGAGGTGTAAGTGGATGATAATATACATGAAAATGATGATATGAAAACTTGGAACTATGAAAATTTGAACTAGACATGTTGATAATATAATACATTGTTATTGCTACATGCATAAATTTTATTTTAGTATTTTTGATGTTTATAGATTTATATTTTAATTGATACCTGAGTATATATTTATTTATTTATTTACATTGATATTCATATACATTATATTTATAGTTTTAATTTTAAAAATTACACACACACACACACACACACATATATTCTACTATATAATTTATTTTAATTATCTGCTTTGTATAACTAAATAATTTTCTGTTGTAATATTATTATCGTAAGTGTAAGAGTTAAAATATTGAGAGAGACTACGAATATAACAATGGACAATAATGGTGGTCTCGCTGCTCAATCAGCGGGCCGGAGAAAATTTTGAAGCAGAATCCAGTCAATTTGAGTTATCCGACCAACTCTGATATTTTAATATATATATATATATTTATATTTAATACTGTTCAAAAAAAAGACTAATTTTTTTTATTGCTACGATATTTTCCTTTCATATTTCTTTGTTGCTCTCTTTTAATTCTGTAAACATCTTGGTTTTTAATCTATAAGCGCTTATGTATTTTTCTGGTCAATCTAACTAATCATGTTGAATGACTAGTGAACCACGTTATTTTTGTGTGTTTCTGTTGTGGTTTTGATATTTATATTCTGTTGTTGAATTCGTGGTTAATTTCATATTTGTAATCACAATTACAAATGAAAACTAACACACACACATATATATATGGGGTCCTATCACTAGGCTCCTAGCACGGCAAACCAAGGCTAGCCTAGGCTAACTGGCTATGTGTTAGTAGGTAGTAGCTTGAGTCATCAACATGCCATGTTTTTCTTGATGAGTCAATGATATTGGGCCTCCCTCCCTTATCATCGTACTGACATGATATTTCATGGGGGGATAGATCGTGTTGTTTTCAACATGGCATGGTGGCTTGATTGGGCCTAAGAAATTTAGGATGTGCCATTTTGTTGGACCTCCTTTATATGGTCCATATGTGGTAGGGAAGAGTGCCTGTATCAAAGAGATATGTTGGCATTTATTTTTAGAGTAGAGGTTTTTGGTGCTACATATTATTCATTGACATAACTAACTTGTTGGATTGATTTAAGAGTACTCATATAGTTCACTAAAATTAATCATTATCATAGGAAATTATGCATAATTTCTTGCTAGTAAGACAATACCAATTAATTCTTAATTTTTTTGTTATTGTATTTCTATTTTTTAATAATCTTACTCATGAATAATGTGTAATTAACTCGAGAGAAAATAATTATATTATAAGTATCATTTGTTATTAATTATATTTTATGTATTTATATTGTAATAACTAATATCAAAATATATTGAATTTTTGGTTATGATACTATTTAAATTGGTAATTTATTTTATCTCGAGTTTACTTTTATTTATTAATGTCCTAGTGAGCTATCATTATAATGTGTTCTTGATTATAATATTTTTTTTCTCTAACTATTGTTGTGTAGGATCAAAATATTTTGAGAAAGATTTATCTTGGAACTAAACATTATGATTTGTTCTTTGTCACGATCAAATATCCTACTAGATATTTGTGTGATATTGATCATTTGTTTAATTATTTTTGATTTGGTCATTCATCTTTGACAAAATTAGAAAATTTGGATCATTTTATTAGAGATGTCTTAGCCTTAGATTGTGACGTCTATCATATAAGAAATCATACTAGAGCTCACTATCTCGATCATTAGATGTTTTTAAGTGGGGATTCATGTAATCTAATTTATTTAGTTGTTTTGGGACCAATAAGATGGCACATTCGAGTAATCTGAGTAATTGTATTATTTTTAATAATAATTATATTTGTTTTACTTGATGTTTTTTATTTTTTATCTACTTTGTAAAAAAAAATTTAAAAGTAATTTAATAACAATACTATAATTATCTGTAGTGATGATGTTCATGAGATCATTAATTAGATTTTATATGTTGGCACATCTCTATAAAATAGAGTTGTAGAAAGAAATAATATTTTATTGGTTGAGATAAAATGAACATTTTTTTGTGTGTGGCTTTTCATATCTTGTATCATGAAGGAAATTTTTCTTTTTTTAAATATGTCAGAGAACATTTGTTTTATCTATAATCTTTTTCACGTTGTAAGATAGCATTCAGGATAATAAAATATAAATGTTTCAATTATTTCAGCACTCAAAAAATTGTGCATGTTTTATTGACACAAGATTGCTAGAGTATAAGTTTTTGTTTATTATATTTTTTGAGAAAATTTCATTCTTTAATCAATCTAAGACATGTAATGATTCAAAAATATATCTTAATATATTACTCTTCTTTATTCATTTGAAGTCTTTTTTGGGCCTAGACTCAGAAGGACATGTTCTTATTAGTTACATTTGAACATATTAAATTATATCGTGTTTATTATCTTTTTGAGTCTTCATAAATAGTGACAAATGCAGAAGAATTTATTTTTATAAACAAATGAGGTGTTCTTGAAAAATGAATCATCTTATAGTCTAGATGAGATGATAGCTTATGAATTTCTTCTAGTCCAAACTCAAAGTTCGAATGAGTTGAGAGATGCAAGACTTTACACTAAGGTGACATTTGTTTTTTTTACTTAATACTTAATAGAACTTTTTTTGAGATTAATGTTGAATGATACTTAATAATATTAAGTATTAAGTTATTTGTTTTTTAATATTGGATAATAAGTAGGGATAGTAACGAGTGTTCAGCTCAAAAAAAAATGAGCAGTATTTTTCTAAATAGAAAAAGTTAAATATTTTAGTTTTTTTTTGAATATAAAAAGTCAAATATTTTAGCTTTTTCAATTCAGAACTTTTTTAAAAAAATTCAGCATTAAGTCACATTTTTTTATAAAATACAAACATCTGAACATTGAAAGCAAATTACTTTAAGTGTTTAGCCCAAAAAACAGACAGAGCCTAAGATTTTTGATTTATTCTAGGAGAAAGAAACACGTGTTGCCTACTCAAAATCAAGGTAAATATTCTGACGATCTTACAATTGATTATTATGATCCTAATTTGATTATTCTTTGAAAAAAATAAAATTCGTACCTAATATTTTATTTCATATTGGAGTTGAATTTTAGCATACTATTACCTCAAATTACATGTAGAATTTTATTTTTTTATTACTCATCATAAATAAAAATATATTAATTAGATGTGTAAAATATTTTTTCTCAAGTAGATTTTGAGGTAGATGAGTATATGAAGAAACCACCTATTTTTGAAGCATTGAAAGAAAATTCAAATCCATTTTATATTTTGTCTAAGGTTATAGATGACTAAAAACTATCATAGAAAACTTGATTTATAAGATTTTTAGTTACAATTATCTGATCTTTTTGTAATTATATATTACAAATTATTTCTTATCTTATCGGATAATTTTAGATATTAAATTTATTTTGTTAATTATATATGTCAATGATATTTTAAATATGTGAGATGAGAAACTAATATTCATCGAATTTAAGAAATAATTACCGTTGATATTTTTGACAATAATTTAGTAACTCAATTATTTTATTGGGATTGAGACAATTTATGATAATAGTAGAATATTTATTTTATCACATAGGAGATATCATGTCTTGGATTTTTTCTTAGAGGTTAACATTTTAAGTTGTACTCTAACATATATATCTATTAAGCCATGTATTGGTCTTTTGTCTGGTTCTTATTCTCTAGTTGAGTTGGAGATGTCAAATGAGCTTTGTTGGGTTGACATGATCTATTTTTTTCTACCTTGACGTGATGTTGTATTGTGCTGGGCAAGATCTAGTTGAGGATCAGTCATGCTACCCATCACACCTAAGAAAGAGGTGATCCGACGCTACATAATGGCCATTAATACAAAAAAAAAAAAATTGTCAAGTCCATCTATAGTAGTGTTAGATCAACATGAAACTCATCACATAGTTAAGACTAGTGCTAAGGCACAAGTCCTTGTTTGGGTATGTGTATATGCCATACTCGAGTTGTACCAAACATGCATGGAGGGCCCACGTCACGAGTTGGATGGCTCTAGGCCACCTCATCATGCTTACAATACAACCTGGGCAACACACAAGCAACTACATCATGCACATGACATGATCTGTGTGGATGGGTGTTGGGCTAGATTGTTTGGTCATCCCTACCCATTTTCCATTCTAAGTTAACCCGGCTCAATTATGAAACAATTATAAAAAAATATTAATTATTTGATCATTATCATAAGTACACATTAGATATAATTAATGTAATCGACATATTTATTTATTTTCTCGATTCTCATTGATAGATTTATTTTAACTTAATTTTTTGCATATTATGATATCTAGAGAATTTTCTAGAATTTGATATTTTATTTAGTTATCATTGTTATCTTTGCTTAGTTGGATATTTTAATTCTAGTTGGACAGTAACTTGCACAAAAAGAAATTTTATTAGATATGTCTATAATTTTTTTTCTAGGTAATTTTGTTTCCTAGAAAAGTATGATGCATACATCAATTTTTATATATAGTGTAGAGACATAATAAATGACAATTATTATATCTATTTGTAAGATTTTTTTTAATGTTTTTGATAAGTAATAACTCTCAGTAAAATTTTGTTGATTAGATAACTAATTGAGATAATTAAAATTTTAAAGAGTTGTCTAAATACTGGTTGTTGAAATACATTCACTATATATGATTGAATTTTTAATCATAATTTATATTTTTATAAAAGATCAATTTGCAGATATATTTACAAAGTTTTTGAGAAGCTCTCATTTTATTTTATTTTGTTATTATTTATTTTGCATGAATGCATTCAAAATATAAGTTGCCGGCAATAGTTTTTTGTTATTATTATTTATGTGGACCAGCCATTTACTTCATTATTTGTGTGAGTTTTTCATCAAGTTTTTATGTTTTTTTATTTATTTTTTTTATTTTGGTCATTAATAATCTTTGTTATACATATTTACATATCTTATATATATCAACTTTACATCGAGTTTACTTTACAATCTATCATCAAAGAATTCTAGTTTCAGAAAATATATAGATGTATATAATTTGTAATTGCCTATGAAAGTGAACTCACTGCATTTAATCGATGATTGTGTTTATTTCTATTTTTTTTTCCTTCTTGTTAAATATCTCATCACTATCTCCTAAGTCTTTTTCAGGGATTCTTAGACGTATCATAATAATATAATTTTTAAACATCAACAAAGCAAAACAAACAAGCTAGAAAATTGAACACTTTCAAGGAGAATATTATGATGTCCAATCACTGACGTGTTTGTTTGTTATTGAAGGCTTTTTTTAATAAGAGGAGATAATAGTGATTTTGTGCCCTCTAATTATTGAATGCCTAAAAGAGTAGGTTTGCATTCATAAGACATAGATCATGGATTCTCCTGAGAGTCTTGCCTCCCACATCGTAGCTGGCTCATCTTTAGTGATGTTTAATGCCTTTTATTTGTCATCACACACAAATAAATTAAATTTCTACTTAAATCTAGAATATGCATCACACTTGAGGAAAATTAAAGGTCTCATCATATAATTTCACTTTCATCTTCTCATGGTCAACTATCTACACCAATGAGCTATTTCTCATAGTCACATTTCCTTCATCATATGACTCATACTAGTTAAATAGGTCTTA
Organism: Sapria himalayana; assembly: GCA_029783825.1. Taxonomy (NCBI): domain Eukaryota; kingdom Viridiplantae; phylum Streptophyta; class Magnoliopsida; order Malpighiales; family Rafflesiaceae; genus Sapria; species Sapria himalayana. The sequence goes on from JAREIK010003224.1 coordinate 507,844, forward strand.
TTGAGGAGTCATGTGGGGTGATATATCAATATAAAGAAAATAAGAAGAGGAAGAAGAGGAACAATAGGAGGAAGAAGAAGAAGAGAAAAAGAAGAAGAAGAAGAAGAAAAAGAGTGAGCAGCAAAAAAAAATGAAGTAAAAGAAGAAGAGGAAAAATAACAAGAGAAATAAGAAGAAGTAGAGAAGGAAGAAGAAGATAAAGAAGAGGAAGAAGATGAAGAAGAGGAAGAAGAAAAAAAAAATAAGAAGAGGCATAACGAATAAGAAGAAAAAGAAGAGAAAGAGGATGAAGAAGAGAAAGAAGAAGAAGTAGTAGAAGTAGGAGGAGAAAGAAGAGAACGAAGAAGAAGTAGTAGTAGAAGAATAAGAAGTTGTAGAAGAAAAAGAAAAAGAAAAAGAAAAAGAAAAGGTAGAAGATGAGGAGGAGGAGGAGGAGAGGAAGATGAAGAAGAAGGAGAATGAGAGGAAGAAGAAGAAACAGATAAAAGAAGAAGAAGAAGAAGAAGACGAAGAAGAATAAGAAGATGAAGAAGAAGAAGATGATGATGATGAAGAATAAGAAGAAAAACATGAATACGGGTAAGAAGAAGAACAAAAAGAAGAAGAAAATAAAGAAGAAGAGGAAGAAGAAAATAAAGAAGAAGAGGAAGAAGAAAAAGAAGAAAAAAAGAAGATGTTGAAAGAGCAGAAGAACAAAAAGAAGAAGAAGAAGAGGAGGAAGAACATGAAGAAGAAGAAAAAAAAGAAGAAGATGAGGAGGAGAAAGATGAACAATAAGAAGAGGAAGAGGTAAAAGAAGAGAGAAGAAACAAATAGGAATAAAATGAAGATAGTGAAGAGAAAGAAGAAGATGAAGTAGAAGAGTAAAATGAAGAACAAGAAGAAGAAAAAGAGGTAGAGGAAGAAGAATAGAAAAAAAAATAACAAGATGATGAACATGAAGAATTAGATGAGAAAGAAGAAAATGAAGAAGAGGAAGGAGAATAATATGAAGATGAGGAAGAAGAAGAAGAAAAAGAAGAAAAATAATAATAATAAGAAGGAAAAAATGGAAGAAGAAGACGAGGAGTAAAAAGTGGAAGAAGAAAAATAAAAAGAATAGGAAGAAAAACATGAAGAAGAAGAAGAAGAAGAAAAGGAAAAAGAAGAAGAAGAAAAAGAAGAGGAAGGAAAAAGATGATGATGATGAAGATGAAGAAGATGAAGAAGAATAAGAAGAAGAAGAAGAAGAAGATGATGATGATGATGAGGAAGATGAAGAATAATAACAAGAAGAAGAAAATGAAGAAGTAGAAGAAGAAAAATATGAATAAAAAGAGAGAGGAGGAAACAGAAGAAGAAAAAGAAAAGAAAAAAAGTAGAAAAAGAAGAAGAGCAAGAAGAAGAATAAGTAGAACAAGAAAATAAATTAGAAGACGATCAAGAAGAAGAAGAAGATGATGAAGAACAATAAGATGAATAAGAAGAAGAACAAAAAGAAGAAGAACAAAAAGAAGAAGAAGAAGAAGACTAAGAAGAAGAAGAAGAAGACTACGAAGAAGAAGAAGAATACAAAGAGAAGAAGACTAGATAGAAGAATAAGAAGAAGAAGACTAGATAGAAGAATAAGAAGAAGAAGACTAGATAGAAGAATAAGAAGAAGAAGACTAGATAGAAGAATAAGAAGAAGAAGACTAAGAAGAAGAAGAAGAAGAAGAAGAAGAGTAAGTGAAAGAAGAAGAAGAAGAAGAAGAAGAGTAAGTGAAAGAAGAAGAAGAAGAAGAAGAGTAAGAGAAACAAGAATAAGAAGAAGAGAAAGAAAAAGAAAATGATGATGATGATGAAGAAAATGAAGAATAAGAAGAAAGTGAAGAGGAAGATAATAATGAAAAAGAAGTAGAAGTAGAAAAAGAAGAATAAAAATATGAAGTAGGGGAAGATGAAGAGGAATAAGAAATAAAAATCAAAAAGAAAAAAAAAGAAGAAAAAAAAAGACATGAATGAAGAGAAGATGAGGAGGAAGCAATAGAAGAAGAAGAATACAGAGATGGAGGGGAAGAAGAAGAATAAGTAGAAGAAGCGGAAGAATAAGAAGAAAAAAATGATGTGTAAAAAGAAGAAGAAGAAGAAAAAGAAGATGATGAAGAGTTAGATGAAGAAATAAGAAGAAGAAGAACTAAGAAGAAAAAGAAGAAGAAGAAAGAAGAAAAGATGAATAAGAAGAAGAAAGAAGAAGAAAAATATGAATAAAAAGAACAAAAAAGAAGAATATGATGAAAAAAAGAAGAAG